>CM075862.1:63454077-64054077 GCA_037975125.1 Latrodectus hesperus
AGTAAATAAATTCATTCATCAACTAGGTCAACATGAGCAATATCCTAAAACACTTATAGTGTATATATCCATTTCGGTATTGTTCTCCATCTGTAAAATTGTGTTTTGAGATCACACACAAGTAAAATGGCCGAGTAAAAAGATAATCGCCAGTAGTTGTAGTGGCTTTGAATTTGACTATCTTCATTCTTTAAAATGTTATTTTTTAATTATCTCGTTTCTCTCTATTATTGCAATGAAATTTTTAACAATTCATTAGTATAAATTCTTATTGTAAATTGATAGAGATCATATGTCAAATCAGATGAAATATTATTAGCCAAACATTAAGCTAAAAGTAAGATTATGTTGTTATTCATGACACTTGGGCAAGCCAAGCTCGCTATACTGCTGGCTATGCGAATTTCAGTCAGAAGGGTGCGTCTTTCGTTTAACCAGAGCAACACAAAGGAGAAGGTACGACTTTTGCTCTTAACTCCTCCGATAGATGGCAGCACCAGAAGATATACTCCCTCAATTTTGACAATGATCTGAATGGGGAGAAATTTTCTCCAGATCATGATACCCATGGAACTGTTCAAAGACCGACCACAGGACTTTCGATTCCGCAGATTTAACGAACACGTATATCGCATACACTCGCTGGGTCTTTAGTGGCATTGGGAATCGAAACCCGTCTCTCGAACAGAAGGCCAATGCCGTCTCCCGCACAGAAGACCAGATTATTATAATAAAAAGATATTGAAATTTCAATACATATGTTTTAAATAAGGAATGTTCTTAAGTTATTATTTCACTTATATATCTAGATTTCTCTGTCTCTTTTCGGAAATGCATAGGGTTCCCATTTTTAAAACAAAAAGTTAAAAAAAATTTTTTTTTTAAGTTTAAGACCGTTTGTTTTTGGACAATTTCATTCGTTTGATAACTGGATTATTGAAATATTTTTTGTTCTTCCGTTTACAGGAAAATATAATAAATATTATTTATATTATTTCGGGATGAAATTTTTAATTAAATTACTTATAGTTCTTATTTTAATTACTAACAAGATATCTATCATTGTTTTACATTTTTATTTGTGTTTTCCTAAGGATTTAATGAAAGCTACGGATGACGATTTTTGATAATCGTCTCAATCAAACTAATTTGAATTACGTAACTAGAGATAATTTCATAAATTCCAATCAACCAACAGTGAAGAAGTTGATACTTAGATAGACACCATCATCGCAAAATAATATAAATTCAGGATGTATTTTATTATCTTCTGTCTCAAAATCAATAATTTCGTCAATCTAATTACCATGTTTTAATTTTTTTTTAAATTTTATTTATATTATTAGTTACACTTATTGGCAAAAAAATGTAATTATGATTTAAAATATCTGCAAAACTGTCTGCTAAATGAAAGGTTTATATTTTAATCTAAATTTCATCGAATCTTGATTATAACATGGCAAAATACGTGAACATACATGTTACTTTGAAATTATTTAGTTCTGTTAAAGTTATACATTTTCCATAAAGTTAAACTTTACTTACAATATTAATTCAAAAAATGAAAAAAATAATGAATAGTGATAGCAGAATAAATGAATTAAATGAAATAAATTTAAAAATAAAATATTAAAAACAATATAAAATTAAAATTAACTAAATAACACTCTATTATGCGTAATTCATTCTTTAAATTTATCAATTGAGCTTCGTTTTATGATTATTATATTGATGTCCTTATAATCATTTCACAATCATAAAATTTATCTTAAATTTAAGCAATACTTTTCAAAATGAAAGTATTTGAGTTATGAAAAACAAAGGGGAATTTTGCAGGATATAGTCTATGATTCGTGTTGTTAGAATTACATTTTTTCACCAGATATTGTGAATTCCTTCCTTTTTTTTTCGGAATCTACTAATATATATTTTCTCGCAATTCTAATGTACTAACTTTTTAAAGAAATTAAATCTTAATTAAAACATTTGGAAGAGTACGTTACAGCGATAGCGTTAGTGAATAGTTAACCCTTCCAACTCTATCTTTGCACATGAAACAGAGACACCTCTCATCCAATCACCGAAAGAAATACGAAAACAGGTTTCCTACGTAGCTAAAATCGCCTGATTGGGAGAGCGCATGTACGATAAAATCGCACTCTTTGGCGAGAAATTTTTTCACGCTGATCTTTCTTTCATCTGAAATACTCCTTAGGAGCGTAGCACGTTTGACTTGGTTCTTAAAATTTGAGCTTTATATAAAAAATATGGCTAGCACCGTTGCTAAAATATCTCGATCTGTTTTGAAGAATTCTTCAAACAGTATGAAAAATGCAAGATCAAGGTTCAATAAATTACAAGATCGGAAATGTAAGTAAAAATTAATTTCTTTTCGTGAGCATCACCGGCGTGGGAACCGGTCTCTTGATTTTATGTGTGAAGTAGGCTTAGTGAGGATTTGTTTTGTCATAAATTGGCTTACTCTCCTCAGCCACGTGTTAATAGATGATTTTCGCGCTAATTGTTTATGATCTTCTATATCGGATATTTTCAGTAATCCTCCTGAATATTAAAAATGTGTGCTTATTCTATTAAATTTGATGTTCAGTTTTATACATTACAGTTGGAATTGAATAAATTACATGAATCATTTTAAAATGATTGAATTAATACAACGTTTACATTTTATTTTCAGTTAATCACTTGGAATTTTATACATTGTAAGCGAATTTTCTGCAATTATATAAGGCTTTTAAAAAAAATTATTAAGCTTTTTTAAAATCATTTCGGTAATATCAATACATTTAGATGAAAATAATTTTTTTTTAAAACAATTTTGTACTTTTATCATAAAAAAAAGGTTTACAGCTGTTAAAATAACCAGCTAGTTACATATTGCTAGTGTATATGTGCAAGTTAGTAAACTCGTCTTAAATCTAATTTCTGCTACTAAAGTATTTTAATATTTTAAATCTCAGATATTCTAAAAATTAAAGTAATTTTATGATATAAAAATTAAGTTATAAGAAGTTAATATTTTTGCAAAAGCCTTACATTTTAGTATCAATTCGTGAACTATTTAATAAATACAATTTATGAAATATTTAATAAAAATTAATGATAAACATTTTTAAGAGATGTGGGTAAAAAATTCGAAATAATTTGGTAATGTTTTAATCCCAAGTAATATTAGTCATTCATAATTGATATTTTGAACTGCTTGTGATTGTCGTATACTTGTAAAAATTTAGGCTGTCTGAAATTTTTGTTATATTGAATATTTTTGCAAAATATTTGCTATTTAACATTTAAGCCAAACTGCTGAAAGGTAATTAAGAATTCTATCCATTATAAAGTGTATATTAGAATGTTTTATTTGTCATGCATTTTTTAGAAAATTTTGCAAAATTCTTTTTTTTGAAGTATAATTTAGATATTTATTATAGTCTAGCCATTTCTAACACACTACATTGCTAGATCTACTGTTAACACCAAAATCAATATTCTGTAATCTGATCCTTGATACTAGCCAATAAAATTCAGAATGTTCTTACAGCTTTATAGATAATATAACATGTATCAGCTCGTGAAGATCTGCTTATAATTCAATGCTCTTTATTAATTTTATATTGCTCATAAAATATTTAACCAGTTACTTCAGTAAAGAGCACTTTTATTGCTAAATTATTAATTATATCAATGTCATACCAAGTAGGGAATTTCCTGTTATCAAGTATTTAAGAATTTTTCTTTGTAAGCAGGTCATACTTTTTGTTTCCATGTGTTTCAGTTAAGTTAGTTAAAAATCTGATTAACTAGATTTGCTTTGAATTAAAAAAAGCTGTATTACTTAAATTTAAGAAGGCACACTAATTTTGGAAATAGCATTTTTCTCTTTCAGTAAAACAGTTAATACTCAAAAAATTTAATTAATTTAGAATATGTTTTTTCAGTTTAAAATATAAACACAAACAATATTAGTAATTTATCAACTGAAGAGCTGCTAACACTTTCCGTGAAAATTCCTTTTCTGAAATATATTGTTTTCTGTCAATATTACATGTATCATTAATTCTCATAATTATTGCATATACACACTTATATGTAATTAATATAGCAAACTTTTTTTGTTACTTGTCACATCCATATAAGTTTGAACCTTCCAGAAATCAAGTGTGAACATAAAATAGTGAAATTCTGTAATATGCTATAATGCATCTCTCTCTCTGTGCATATGCTTCATTAAACCTATGAATATTGATTCCCCAATTAACCTTAGTTTTTTTTTCCTCTAAAGACCTTAATACCTCTAAAATAAGTAGTTTGGGATGTGACTAATAATTTTAGAGTTATTATTTACCACTGGGAGAAATTTGTAAGTCAGTACATTAGCTTTAGATATGTACTATAAACTATAATTAAATCAATAGTAAACTAATCATAAGAAACTAATGAAGTATTTGTAAAATTGAAATATAAATGGTGAAAGCAATTAATATCAAAATATTTGTAAAAAATGTACTGATTTAAAATTTCATATCTGTAACCTGATTGCACTTGAAGGATAGTGGTCTTATAAATGGAGCTTTAAATTTCATTGAAATATATATATATATATATATATATATATATATATATATATATATATATATATATATATATATATATATAATCAATTGCATTACATATTTGTAACTTTTTTGGTTTTGATAAAAAAATCTAGCATTGCCAACTTTTGTTAAAGTATTGCCATTTTATAATACAAAAGAAGTTACTGTTTCTTTTGTATTATAAAATGGCAAATTTATAATAGTAAGTACAACCTTGTTCACACAGTTTCTTCAAATTCAAGAATCCATTTTTGAAATACTTTACTTTCCATCATCTTCTATTTGTGTGACTTTACTTACTAAATGTAAATGTATGAGACATCATTTCTTGAGAAATGATATGATTAAAAATATTATTTAATCAGGCTTCAAATATAAATGTTCCAATTCAATAAATATTCTGTTTAAGTATAATTTTAGCATGAAATATGGGTAATCACGACACCATTGGTTTTTATTTCTATGTATTCCTAGATTTTTATGACCAGTAGAGTTAAACAGGTGGCTTATAATATAAAGTAATTTTGTTACCTGCAAAATTTTATATTTTTCTCAATCTTTCTTTTTTTTCACATGAACATGAATATATGATCAATAAATTTATTTAATTATTATATGAATTTTAAATAAATTTAAACAACACACACACACAAACTCATAATAATCCAAATAAATTTGATTAAAAATTTATTTTTGCATTAAATTTTGGAAGAAAGCTAAAATTTCTTTTTAATCTGTTAAATGTATCCTGTTTATGTATTAAAAACTACTTTTTTTATACAAGTCTGAAGTAAAAATAAATTCTTTTTAAATGTAACACATTTCATAAGAGAATTATTAAATATTTTACTAAAATAGCAATGTCTTATTGCTTTTTTTTACTTTTATATTTTGTTAAATCTTTAAAAAGATTTAGTAATTTTAAAGATTTGAAAAATCTAATGTCTTTAAATATTTTTTTTATAATATATTCAAATATTTTTTTATTTAAAAAAATATTGAAGTTGAAGAAACATTGAAAAATCATGTAAACTGAAAAACTCAATATATTTTTTTAAGTTTTACTGTGTATTAACTTTTTATTTTGATCCACTCTCAGAATCAAATAATTTATAAAAAAGGAAGATTAAAGTAATTAACGTTTTTAACATTATTTATTTGCATACGTTTTCTTTGTTTTCTTAAGAAACATTTAAATTCTATATAACTTGATATCTACATTTTGAACTATTTCAACTGTAAAAAATGCTATAAAATCTCAATCAAATAAATAATAATTTGTGTGGGAAATCTTATCCTCCAAGACCTTTTAATTCTTAGCTAATTTCAAAATAAAAATCAATATACTAATCTTTAATACTAATAAAAATTATATTTTAACGAAAATAATAAAGATCTGTAATATATGCAGATATTTTTAAAATCAGTTATTGATGTTAATTCAAATAATTTTTAATAATCATTGCGGTAAGTTTGCAAAAAAGATTTCGTTTGAATTCTTAAATTAATTAATAAAGTTTTTGCATATTCCCGTCTAAAGAAGCACAAATCTGAGTGCAATGTAAATGCTTCTGTAAAAATGTTTATCATGGGTGTTTGTTCAGAAAGGAAAAGTACTTTAAAAGCAATTTCTTTTGTCACCTGACTTAATATTAACTTGATAAAATGTGATTATTGTATTACGTCATCTCGTGTTATCAAAATCTTTGTTTTTCCTTTCTGTTATCTGGTCTTTGATAACAATTTTTTCTATCATACAACTTTTTTCTTCTGGCTCCCAGATGATTATTTAATAGATATGTAGTTAATACTTCACACACTGTTTATGCATGCATTATTAATGTTTTTGTTTCAACATTTTAAGTTGATTTAACTTTTAGACATTTATTATGTAAATAAATTCTATATGGAAAATGGCTGTCATCTTAAAAATTATAATTATTCAAAATTATATCAAAATTCTTTTTTCTGAAAGTTTTAACCAAACAGACATCAAAATTGCAATCTTAATTACATTTTAAAATGTTAAACAAAATTCCTAAAATTCTGTTAAAATATTTACTAGAATTCGCGATGGTTAATGCGTGCTTCCTTAACTAAAAACTAATGGAAATTCTCGGGATTAACAATAAAATCGAACTGGTTTTGAATACCATCAGTTAGTAGTATTTGATCCAATTTAACGCGTTTCGCTTTGGGGCTTACTGTAAAATGATACGAAGTTCTAATTACATGTGTAATTACTTGTGAGTTTCCTTTCCAGTCAGTAGATTGTGTGGTCAATGGCTGGCTGCTGTCCAGATTAAAGCAAAGTACTCCATTTCCGTTACCCTTACCATTGTCTTTTTGCCAGCGGAGTAAACAAAGAGTTCGTCGTATCCTGCTTTGATGCTGGAATTTCGCGTTTAAAATAGTTTTGTTAAATTTGTTTCTGCTGTCATTTTAAACTTGGTCCTTGTGTAGATGGAAGTATTTTATTGTGAAATTGATTAACTCAATCGGAAAAAAATCGCAATCAATAAGTTTTTGATTTTTCATTTTTATCTTTGATTTCTTCGAAGTATCGGAATTTAAAATTTTTTTTTATTCTGGAATTACAATCATGAATAGGGAAATTATATTTTCTGTGTAATCCCTTACATTTCGTTTTTGTTACTTTGAGTTGAATAAAATCTCTTAATACTGGAATTTTTAAACAAAACTTAGTTTATTTTTACTTAACTATTAAAATTTAAAAAAATTGGAATTTTGATGAGTAAACTTTGCAGCAGTAACGAACTTTTTAATATCCTTGTTTAATGCTTTTATATAAAAATATTGACAATGATTTAATTGATGTTAAATTCACTGCCCTTAAATATTTGCATTTCTATATTTTTTATAAATAATAATAAAAAAGAATAAAAACAATTGGTATTATAATTAAACGAAAAATATTTATTTTAAAAATAGTTAAATCAATATATAAAACTAAGACCCTATTTCATAAATTGGAAGACTAAATAGATAACTTTATAGGCTTATCAAGGGCTACCTTATTCAATTATGTTCTTTGTGCAGATATTACTGTATACTATAATGAGAATTCATATATATATATATATATATATATATATATATATATATATATATATATATATATATATATATATATATATATATATATAAGGAATGAAAACGCCAATCAATATCTGGAAAATATTGCGCCTGTTGCTGTTTCAGTATTTGCCGACCCAGAGCGGAATTGTATGCCACGAATACTTTCTGTGTTTTCCGATAGATATCAATTTTCCTTAAAAATATTCTATTCAGGTTTCGTTATTCTTATTCTTCCAAAAGTATAAAGTTTGATGAATGTGAATTCTGAGTATTGTGTTTCATCATTTAAATAAATAAATCTTTAATGTGTGGAGTTGTAAAATACTTATCATTTTTTGCGTATCTTTATTTTCTACATATTCTTAATATTTCCGAAAAATACTGGTGAAGCCATTTTAAACTTATTGTTTGAAAATTTGGTGCTAATTTTATTGGTAACTTTTATTCACGATTAAAATTAAAAGGATGCTTTAGCTAACAATATTAAGTCATCTCTAGAAATATGCTAATGTTGAAGATAAGGGATTTTCTAAGATCTCTATATATAATATTTATAAACATTCGATGGGCTCACCATAGCCGAGCTGCCATTCTTCAGAACGAAAGTCCGCTGTTTGATGTTAAAATGCCCTACAACCTTAGGACGTTAGCTTGCCCATTTCGTATTGTCAAAGTAATATCAGATAATTATATATCATTTTGTGTATAAAAAGAAATACTGGATTAATGAATAATTAAAATGTATATCTGAATTTTTCTTTCTTCATTCCTATACAAATATAGAAATCGGAAAAGTACAAAAGAAAAATGAAGGTAAAAGTTGGAAATTTTATTTTTCTGGGGAAAAAAATATTCATATTTAAAATAAAAAATTCATCCAAATATTCTATTTGTTAAATAAACCGATGCTGACACTAAAATTTAAAAATCATTAAAGATAACAGTAGCATAGTTTATTTAACTATTTAATTATGCTCCATTAATGTACAACAAACTATTTTATTAGTTATTGTAATAAATCGATACGCAAACATACTAATTTTATTGATTTTAAATCATGTGTTGCAAAAAATTTATTCAAATCCAATATATCGCAAAAATAGCTGTAATATCGTTGAATTCCATTGATTAACTTAGTGTATCAAAAAATATCTATTTTTATTTGCGATTATATTGTTGAATGACAATATGAATATTTCAATATTTCGCTGCGGATTTCTGGATATAAAGTAATTGTTCAAATGTTCGTGCTATCACTCACGTCATCTGAATTTCTAATTTCGGCACCTGGTAATCTTATTACTGCTGTTTCGTATGCCGGGTCAGCAAACTACGAATATTCCATTTAATTCTGGCATTTTTCCAGATCGTAACGTGGAACCACCTGCTATGGAAAGATTGTTGCTTTATAGTTCTCCCTTTCTCCTTATTCTAATTTATCTGTAGGATATATGTGTGCTCGGTAACAACGATTAATCCAGTAATTATGTATAATAACCTGTGATTATTCATAATCCCCTAGTAAACTCGGTAAATGTGATAAATGATTAATTTATCACTTTTACCGGTAAATATATATAACCACCAACTCTTATTGTGGAATGTGATAAATTTCGATTATTTTGTAGAAAAATGATATTTTAATTCCTAAATTAAATATTTTCAAGCTATATTAAATATATCGTTCTTAAGGATTTGACGAATACCATGATAGCTTTCAATAAAATTAACTATAAATTTTTGATTTAAAAACCTAAAGAAAACAGGCCCTTTTGTACGATCACTTCATTAATTCTTTGAGACAGATGTATTAGATAATAGTATAAGGTATTGAAAAATACAAAATGATCAAAATTACTAAAATTAAAAACCTATATTGTTATTGCAGTAAATGCTTTATGTATATAATATAATCATTAAATAAAATATTAAATAATAATTAACAGTTAGATTTGCAGTCTTCAGCACATAGATTTGCAGCAAACACATCGTTAAAATCATTGATTTTCAGAAAGATGATTCTCTAATGTAAGGAATATACTCAAAGTAATATTACTTGAAAATCTTCAAGCAAAATAAATTTTCTTTCACAAACTGTGAACTGATTTCTAGTATACCACTGTGAAAATTTTCTTCTTTTTGTTTCTAAAGTATAAATGCCTTAGTTTTAAATGTCTCATATAATCGCTAATAAATTTCGTGGTCTGTCTCTATCTTAAGATTTGAATCTTTGGGTATTTTTTACATAGTACTATTTGTTTAACATCGAATAAAATATTTCAAGAACAATCTCTGATTATTATGAATTTCATCAGAATATGCATTACATAAAATGATGAAATTACTTAATAAATAGATATGTCTTTCAAATATTTAATATTTTATTCTTAAAGAATAATTTGTTTCTGATAATGTGAATTTTAAAAAAAAATTATTTTTAAATCAAATTATTTAATAAATGCTCAAATTGTATATATTTAATATTTTCATTAGAAGTTTCAAGTGACTTTCTATTTTGTGTGGGAGTAAAAGTTTCATATTTTAAATATAAATTTTGATTATGTAAGCTTTGTTCTCCGCAAATTGTATTATCTCTTAAGTTAAAAATATTTTGAATATCAAGAAGGCTTCTGTTTAGATAAAAGGCTAGGTTTGCGAATTCCAGTGTAATCGAACAAAAAATAGGTGTGGTTCTAAAATTAGCGGATAGCAGTTCCTCTCAAATGCACTCTAAATAACTCAAAATAGCCTAGTTCGTTGATAATTTACCAGATGCCTTGAAAAACTTGTCGTAAACTATGCTTATATAAATCACTAGAGGGTGGCATACTTTTAGGAGTGTTAACAGATTGCTAAAAGAAGTTTTATTAATAACATCTCATGTGAACATAAATATATATTTAATTAATTATTTTTTAATATCACTTTCAGTATTTGATGGTTATCCATGTTGAATTTTATAAATTTGAATATTTCATATTAATTTGGAATAAAATTGTAAAGTAATTTTATTGAAGGATGTTTTTTGAGTTCACAGATCGGGAGAAATCATTATTTTATATCGCAATTTTTCGGAAAGATTGATTTATATTTACTTAAGTTCATTTTGGATTTCTATTCTTATTTTTACTTACAATTTTTATTTTAGTAGTAGAAGTTTTGATAAAATATTTCAATCAAAGGCATTTTATTTTATTTTGGAAATGTGCTTCGACGGAAAATTAATTGAGAAATTTTCATAGTACTCTCTCTTCCATTTTAGAGGTACTAGAACATTTCTATTTTCCTACTGTTTCTAGTTAAAACTGGCAATTATTTTTATGTCGATAAATGATTGTATTATTTTCGTTATAAAAATCTGGCTAGCCTCGCTAATTGTGAGCCCTTTCCAAATCATATTTCGCATATGTACATAGATAGGGAGAAAATATTTCATGCATACGTTTAGAAAATCAAATATTTTTTTATTAATTATTAGGAGAAAGCAATTTGTAGTTATCAATCTTAATTTAATGTATCATGATTTAAATTATTATTTGCATAAATGTATCTGCTGAAAATATTTGTTTAATGACTTCATATTCTAAATATTGCCGTATTATTTTTAGCACTGGCTTGATAATTGTATAACTTGCAAACAGATAAAAAAAAAATTCCCCCTTTATTTACTTTTCTCGCAGTTTGTATATTTTCTTCAGACAAAATTAGACTTTTCCTCTCTTTTGACGATTAATTACAGATTCAACTTCAAAATATTTTTTTTTAAATGGAAACGATGTTAATCTTTTTTGTCACGTTAAATTTTTATGCTTCTGTACCATTTGAATTTTATTTTTATGCTTCCGTGAAAAGCTTTTTTTTTAATTTCCAGATAGATTTTTATACAATAAACTTTTTTTAATATTAAAAAAATTTGCAAGATAGATCTACAAATAAGGTTGATTTCCTATTGAAGGCAGATCTAAGATAAAATTGTATTTAAATTTTGTGATATTTTACATTAGAGTAGATAATGCACCGAAATAATATCATTTTGCAGAAATTATTCAAAATCGTAATAAGTAAGAAAATCAGAGAATTTTTACATTTAATTTTTACAATCATTTCCCACTAGATTTAGGAATGTATAAATGATATTAATTTTTATTAAAAGGTGTCATCTTTACAAAAATGGCTAGTTTTTCAAATTTACGCTATCACATCAGATAGTTCGGTAAAATTTCGTTGAGTGATGCAAACATAACGGAGTGATCATACTTTTGGTTTTTAATTCTGCTCTCAGGGTATTTGAATCCCTCCTCTCATGCGTTTATTGTTTCAAATAAATTTCAATCAGTAAATCCCATTTAAATTAACCTTTAAATTCTTACAATTCTAGAATGAAAAAACAAATTTCTCTAAATAAAAATATTACCTTTCTTTTATCATCGAATGTTGAACTGTAAAATATTCTTTACTAAAATCGGTTCTTTTTAAAAATGTTCTTCCCTTAGCTTCTTGTTCTTTTAAAGTTTAATATATTATACATAAAAAATCATTTAGGACGATCATTTGGCTGCTGGTATGAAGATGTAATTCGTTTTTAAATTACGAACTTAAGAAATTTATTTATCGAAGTTTGAAAAAAGTTTAACTATAAGAAAGAAATCAAGTATTAAATGTTTGGATAATCCCTTTTTAATTCCAAAATATATTATTTGTAGTGTGATAAATGAAAATATATTAATATTGACTAAATTTGTTATTTAATAGTTGAAAACGCTTAATTGAAAATTTCCGAAATTTGTTGTGATATTGAAGTTTTTGAAATAGGAAATTCAAACAATTAATCTTTTACTAATTAGACTCTTTTTTACAAAATATTTAATCTAATTTTTAGAAATTTATTTCGCTTTGCAGTGATATTGATGCTTTTGAAAAATTAAATTTGCGATTAGGGCTGTTTAGGAACTTAAATTGTTAAAGCAGTTCGTTCGTCTACTGTGTAATCCGGATTTATAAAAAGCTAGCGAATCGCATATTTATGAAAATCAAAATACTTTTACTAGATTTTTTAAGGAAGAGAGATTATGCCATAAAAAATGTTTTTATTCAGATTGCCCAAATGTGTGTGGTGCGCGATTTCACCCGATGTGATGCTTTCCAAATCATAACTCCTTTGAGTTTATTTATTTCTTAAAGCTACCATTTTTACTAAAATTCTCTTCAAAACTTTAAAAATAATTCTAAATTTTCTAATATATATAATATATATTAAAAATAACAATTTAAAATTAACATTTCTAATTACAAAAGTGTAGATATTCTACTTGTGGCGGTAAATTACCATTAGCGATTTTAAAAATTAATTTTAAGTTTGTAATATAGAAAAATACTGTCAAATAAGTGTATAAAAATAAGTAATCATTAAATAATGTGAAATATCAGATTTATTTATTTTATTTATTTATTTTTTGTAATAAATATCAAGTTAATAGAAATAAAATCTTTATAATATTTGATCGCTGAATTTGTATCTAGAGTAACTGTTAACTTAAAAATTATATTTATTTCCAAATTTTGATTATAGCATTTGTAATTAATTTAAATGAATGTTTTTTTTTTAACTGAATATAAAGTTGTTTCTGTTGTGATGGAAACATTGTTCTAAATTTCTACTCTCTTCAAAAATTATGTTGATTTTTTCTTTCAAGGTTAAGATCAATGCTTTATACAGGAAAATTGTGCATCGACATTGGATTCAATGTATTACTTTTTCCAATATTTAGAATAAAATTGTTTTCACCTTCTGCAGTTAAAATAAATTTTCGATCATTCTAGCCTTATTTGATATATATTAGAAATTACAATATATATTAGTCATGTGTTGCAAAGCATTTTAAACAAAACTAACATAACAGTAATTATTGTTTAAAAAAGTTAATAAACATCTTTATTTTTCCAGATAGCCATTTACACTGAAAGAAAATATACATTTTCCACTTGAAACTAAGAGCCAAGCGGTCCTTCCTAATAATTTATATTTGCAAATTAAAAATATTTTTGGATGTGACACTGAAAATTTTATATCATTATGGAAAAATTTTGATTTGGTAGAGTTGAATATATAAATTATAAAGCTCTTTTATGTTCATTTTTCAATTGTAATAAATTGGTTAATTAAATTGTTGTATTTGACATTTAATAAGGCTTTATATTTGCTTTTAGTTGGTACTGATAAGCGAATTGTTGTCGAAAAACCTATTGTTGAGTTGGATGGAGATGAAATGACTAGAGTTATTTGGGAGAAAATTAAAGACAAACTCATCTTTCCATATTTGAAACTTGACTGTTTATATTATGATTTGGGTTTGCCATATCGTGATCAAACAAATGATCAAGTCACTCTCGATGCAGCTATGGCAATCAAGAAACATAATGTTGGTATCAAATGTGCCACAATTACTCCAGATGAGGCTAGAGTTGAAGGTAAATTCTTTTGGTAATTGTTTATTCATATAAATATTGTTATTTTCCCCCCTAATTAAAATGTTGAATATATGACAAGAGTTTTCTGAATATTAACTTGTTTAAAATGTAAGGAAAAATTATTCTGTTGATTGTGACAAGTCCTATTTATATGCTTTGATTTCTTTAATTTTTTATGACTAAGTATTATTTTAAAGATAATTTCATTGAAGTACTTCTTTTTAGAAAGAAAATTTTTTTATTTTAATTTATCAACATTTTTGTTCAAAATAGAGTAGAAATTATGTAGAAATATTTTTTAATTATATAATTATGTTTCAATTACTTCAATTAATAATTGACATTTCCCTACCATTTAAAATTTAAAGAAATTATAAAATTATTAGTTATCAATATAAAAAATAATTTTTAAATAATAGCATTTTTTCTTATAAAATCATTTTTAAGGTTCCAGAACTGTTTTTTTATTCACAGAATTCAAATTGAAAAAAATGTGGCCTAGTCCTAATGGTACAGTGAGGAATATTTTAGGAGGCACTGTATTTAGAGAACCTATTATCTGCAAAACTATACCTCGATTAGTGCCTGGGTGGACCAAACCAATCGTGATAGGAAGGCATGCTCATGGTGATCAGGTAAGCCATTGTTTACTTTCATTTTCAATTATTATTATAATTGTTATTGCTCAGAAATTTTTTTATCTGCTTTGTCTATACTCAATTTTACTTGTTTTTTATTTGTAGAATCAAATTTGTAACATTTAAGAGTAAATCTAAACAATTAGTAGAAAATGTATACAATTACTTTTATCAAAAGTTTTTCAAATGTGCGCATTGATTGTACTTAGGAAAAATTTTAAATTTGTTGTATGTTTTCAAAGTTAATTTTTCTAATAATTAAGTTATAGAGCAATGATATGGATTTAAATGTTGAAGGAAATAAGTGTAATAATTATGTTCCAAAAAGGCTAAAGCTGTGTGAAAAATCATATTTTTATTTGTTTTTAGTACAAATGTACCGATTTTGTGATAGAAAAACCTGGTAGAATTGAACTTTTATATACACCTCATGATGGTAGCGAGACCAAAAAAGTAGAAGTATTTAATTTCCAGCAGACAGGTGGAGTTATCATGGGGATGTACAACACTGATGATGTAAGTATGAAAAGACTGAATTTTTTTTATGAAATTATTAATTTTAAAGAAGTTATAATTAAATTCAAATTGACTAAATATAAGCTTTATTTAAATTCAATAAATTTAAAATGTCATTTAATATGTATGTACTTTCTTGATAGAAATCTCAATGAAAAATTATATCAAAGATGGAAAATGCAGCGATTGTTATATATTAATTTATAAACAATTTTTATAAAATTAATACAAGACTAACACATTAACATAATCTAAAATTAATATAAAATAGTTAAATGAAACTTTGTAACATTATTAATGAGATTTCAATGACACTTAAAATGTTGATGAATTTATTATTGTATATTAATCTTTTTTCCTCATTAGTCCATCAAAGGATTTGCAAAGAGTTGCTTTGAATATGCTGTAATGAAAAAATGGCCTTTGTATTTGAGCACTAAAAATACCATTCTTAAAAGTTATGATGGCAGGTTCAAAGATATCTTCCAAGAAATCTATGATAGGTATGTCATAAGAATGTTAATATGTTTTTTAGATTTATATTATGATTGATATATATATTGACTGACAAATATTTCATATTTCAGGGATTACAAAAGTAAGTTTGAATCACTTGGAATTTGGTATGAGCATCGATTAATTGATGACATGGTTGCCCAGGCTTTAAAATCAGCTGGTGGTTTTGTTTGGGCTTGTAAGAATTATGATGGAGATGTACAATCTGATGTTGTAGCTCAAGGTAAATACTAAGATTATATTTATTAGAAATTTTTAAATTTATTTTTGTTTGCACTGAAAAATATCAAACTCACAGAAGATTGTGTGACAGTAATTGTATACATAGTTTTTGTGTAAAATTTTATGATATAAATTTGGTGAAGAATTTTACCATTGACTTTAGATATGAATATGCTGTGAAATTTGAATGTTAGGAGCAATTCAAACCTTAAATAGCAAATTAATTTTTGCCTACATTTGACATATATGTTGAAAGTACTCAATCATATTTTGACTGAACAATTCTTATTTTATTTCTTTATTGGCTAAGATGAATATATTGTTTTTTATATTTATACTGGCATGGAAAAATGATTGATTTAGGAACATATAAAAGTATCAATTACTTTACATAGTTAAATGAAACTGTTTCTATTGTTGCTTCAGACTTGTTTAATACTTTTGTGGCTATCAATAATTTTAAGTCTATTTTAAATAAAAAATACTCGTATTATTTTAAAAAAGGTAATATTATCAATCCTCAAAAATATATTTGACCAAAAATTACAAATAGAAGATATTTAAGTGTAAATATTTTAGCACTTCCTAGAATTTTTTCCTTGAGAATCTGCACAAACCCGGGAGTTATTTAATTGTGCTCTAACAGTTATCTGTAAAGAAATATATTGTCTCTCTTGTTATTCCATCAATTTACTTTTTAGGATATGGCTCACTTGGGTTGATGACAAGTGTTTTAGTATGTCCTGATGGCAAAACTATTGAGTCAGAAGCAGCTCATGGAACTGTTACCAGACATTACCGAGAACACCAAAAGGTTCGATAAATTCAATAAAAACCTACTTTATATTCACATAATGTTATTTTTTAGTTTTTAATTATCTATTGACAAAAATATTTTGTTAAAAAAAGTTAAAACTACTTTGCATGAAAGATTAAATTAGATATAAATGAACTAGTAAAAAAAATTTAGAATTGTTTTCAAGGAATTTAATTTACATATAAGCACTAGAAATTTTCAGTACTTTTGTTATCCTTTCTATTTTCTTTTTTACTGTAATAAAACAGAAATTATTGCCATAGCAATTGTAAAATAAGATCAGAATAATTCTGAAGTCTTTATAGTTTGCTTTCTTTGTATTTTTATTCTATATCACATTTTTCTCTTATCTATTAAATGTGCTGTAAGTTAGAGTATTCTCTATTATATTTGTTATATCATTTTAGGATGAAAGTTTACGAATTTTAAAAAATTTTAACTTTTAAATTAACCAAAAAGTAATATTGATCATTAAAAATGAAATTAATAGCAGTAATTTCTCCTTTTAAAGTTCTAGAACTTATTCAGTGATAATGAGATTGATAGTAATATATGAAGGAGGCAGTTATTTGAATCATTGTATTGTTTATTATTATCAACCATACTATATTTCCTTGTCAAATATGATTCATTTAAAATTATCAAACCATTGATTATTTAAATTACAAATCATTAAATATGAGCAATTAAACAATGGGTGTTCTATGTGGAAGAGAATGTATAGCACTTATATTACCATCTATATTCTAACAGTTCACACATTTACGTTTTATGTTTTAACTACAGGGTAAACCTACCAGTACAAATCCTATTGCTAGCATATTTGCATGGACAAGAGGATTAGAACACAGAGCAACATTGGATAATAATCAGGATCTGAAAAAGTAAGTACTGTGAACAAGGGATTCTTAATTACACATTATGAATTTTTTTAAGAAAAATTAATTGGCTTTTGCGTCAGATTGTCCTATTAAATGTTTCTTTTTTAAAACAGATTCTGCAAAGTACTTGAAAAAGCTTGTGTAGATACAGTGGATTCAGGAAAAATGACCAAAGATTTGGCAGGTTGCATTCATGGTTTGAAAAAGTAGGTGTATTAATTAATTTTTACTTTTTTCATGGTTGCAACATATTTTCTTGTTTTTGTATAATATTTTTATTTTAAAATTTTCAAGTAATTACTTCATTCATTTTTTCTTTTCATCCTTAGAATAGTAAAATAATACTAGCATTTCTCATTACTCTGTATTTTTGACAAACCTTTAATAAAATTTAATTTTAACAAAAATATTCTAAGAAGGAAAAAGTTGTAGTTTTTCTCTTATTTGTCTTTCAAATAAAGAGTTCAATATTTATTCAAAGTATGAATATCAGTTCTGTCTTCTATATAGAAGGTATTTAAAATTTTTCTTTCGTGAATTCACATTGAGGTTAATAAGCAATCTACATTTTAATATCCAAAAATTAAAATTTGAAAAAATGGATCATTAATTATTTTATTGAACTAATATTTTCACAATTAAAATTTTTCCTCATAAAAATCTCATTTTTAATCTACTATAAAATATCCAGGGTACGCACAACTCCTTGAATATCGACTAGAATCCTTGAAAACTGTGAATTACTCCTGGAATTTTTTCCAGGATAGATATTTTTTCTACATAATATTATAATTTTTTGAATTTTTTTCTTTTAATATTTTAAAATTTTCAAAAAAAATGTCAAAAAACTTAATTTAATATTAATTTTAAATAATGCCACTAGATGGCAGCATGATCGATATTAAATTTTTTTGTATTTTTAACTGATGATTTGTATAAATGTTGTCTGTATCTTGTTCAGCTACAATAATTTCATGATAACTCGGTTTAGTAGTACTTAGTTTTATGTAAAGTGAAGTGATTATTAAACAGAAATTAATTTGTTGCGCAATTAAGGCCGACCAAGGGTAACCATACAGTAAATATTTACCAAATTATTTAATATGCCTGTGGTGGAAAGTCTTTTCAATGACCATGTACTCTTGAAACTATCTAATAGTTGTATTTGTTTTGAGTAAGTGATTTATATTTTTAAAGAAATTGTCATAGACATCTTGAAATACTCAATAAATTAATAGACAGGAATCTATTGAAAATGTCTAATAACTCATTATGTTATACAATGTATAATCTAGTATTATATAGAATGTGGATTATTTAAACAAAATTTTGCTGTTTGTTGTTACTAATCCCAGTTGGTGTAACTCTGCTACACCAACTCCATAAAACCAAAAAGTCTAAAAACAGTAAAGGGTCCCTCAAAATCTCACAAGCAGTAAAATTTAGGCACTCGAGTATATGGTTGGGGGAAGCCTGTGCGGCCTTACACCAGTGACACTCAGTAAAGAGTTTCTAACCCTGTTGGAAGGTGAGGGAACTAATGTGACCACTCAAAAAGCGAGATAGAGCCGTCTGCTGCTTTGTAGAAATATTTAGACCAAAAAATTTTGCTGTTGTAGCTGTAAATTCATTGAAGGCTTTTCAAATAATCACTAATAATTTTAACTTAACTAAAAAATAGTCTCATTAATGTAACTTTCATTCTGTAATTTTATTCTAAAAATTTTAGTATTTCAAGATATATACAATATTTTGGCCTTGTTTCATATTGAATAAGACAAAATTTAATTGAGTACAATTACTATAGTTGATTTATTTACCATGAACAAATTAATTCTAAAATTAAAATAAAGCAAATATCTGTCATAAAAGCACTGTTATGAAATCACTGCTAGGAGTACTGTTAATCATTGGTACCATCCATGCAAGAGAATTGTAGTATTGCAAAACATTGGCTTTTACTATCATTACAACATTAAACTATGATGAAGCAATTTAGATATGAGCTGCTTTAAAAAAATCTGCCTGCAACAAATAAAAATCAAATCCAAAATAGCTAAAAAAAATTGCAAAATGTTTTACAATGTCACAAAATTACTGAAATGCCTCCAATTCTGGATATATATCTTTAAGATAAAATTAATCTTCATTTTATGGGATTTACACTATTACAAAAAATTTGTTGTGTGTAATGGAACCTCAACATGATTCTCCAAATGAAATTCCTTAATTCTAATAATTTTCTGTGTTATTTCTAACAGTTGTATTTTTGGTTCTTTTTCCTTTGGAAAAATCAGTTAATAGGTCAATTTAAAGAATATGTTTAAACATATTTATTTTATCAATTTGAGGCAGAGGTTCTTCATTTTATTCTTCAGCAAGATGTTGCTCTATCATTTTGTCATAAAAACTATATCAGTACCTGAATCATTGATGCTCTGTTGGTTTGGCCATGCTGGTTCAAGAAATATGCCACTGTTTTATTGAACAAGAAAATCTCCAAATCAGTATTTTTATGGCATTTTGCTAAAGGCAAAATGTTTTTAGTTACTTGACTTACTGCAAGTAAAACATTTGAACCATTAAAAGAAAAAATGTTTTCTCTTGAGTGTACCATGAATTTGAACATTTCATGAACATTCTTAATGCCACTGAAAGCATGTACAGAACATGATTAAAGATTTGATAAACTGTAGTTTCACTGTGAACTTGATTTATCTTTAAATAATCCCAACATTCATAATAATGACTGAAAAAATAAAAATATCTTTTGAGATATAATTTTGTATAGTTAAAATAAGTTTTGTTATGTCTGTAAGAATTTTCATATGTTTCATTTAAATTTGTTTTTTCTTGCTCAATTAAAATAATTTAATTTTCTAATTTGTTTCTTCTTTCAGTGTAAAAGAATCTGATTATTTATACACAATGGATTTCTTAGAGGCAATTGCTCAAGAATTGGAAAAACAATTAAAATTGTAAAAAGTCTCACACTCATTTATTTACCTTCTTTTGAAGGTAGGGGAGCAAAGAAAACTACACTAGATTTCATGATATATATTGACGTTTTTGTTTCTATAACAAACTCCTAAAACCCCATAGAAAAAAAAACTTCATGTAAATCTTAAAGATTTGTCTTTTGCTAAATTCACATTTTGTATTTTACTTATTTGTTCTGCACTTTTTAAATGTAAAAGGTGTTAAAATTTTCTTAACATTTAGAAAATTCATAATCATTTTTAAAAATTGTAGTGGTGTATTTTTCATCATGTGATATTTATTTTGAGCTTTTGATTTATTTTCAGTGAGCCTTATTTTACAATATTAGAGCTTCAAATTAGTTCAAAATCATTGATCTTGTATATATTTACAATGTTCACTTTCTAAATATCATATTTTGCACTCTTTTTATATGATCTTTTAACTATTTTATAAATAGTAAGTAATGCTTACAGAGGTGTGTTATGTGACTTATACATCCAGTAAGCTTAGAAAAAGTAATGGTTCTGACAAAGATAATTACTTAAAAAATGATTTATGATTAATATGGTATTGTGCATCACAATTGATAGCTTATTTTTTCCTTGTAAATTTTAGTTGTAAGTACTAACTATATATATATATATATATATATATATATATATATATATATATATATAAGTATAATAATAATTTCATTCAAGCAAATTTTATACTGCACTGTATGTAATGAAACCGATTGTGATAATTGTAAATTGCTTTTGATATACATTGTGGAAACAGTCTTGTTTTATTACTTTATTTATTTGATAAACCAAAAAATTTTAATTATTAATTTATTGTTATTGTAATGGTTTTAATGAGTAAGTATATTTTTCAAACAAGAATGTATGTTAAAAATTGACACAGATCAATGGTAATGACACTTTCATTGAATATGTATATTGAGTTTGAATATAAAATTATATCACAACAATAGAACTGATTTAAGAGCTTTTTTCGTAAAAAATAATATTTTTTAATAATTATTTAATCTTGTCATATTTCTCTTTGATTGCTCTGTTATTATTTTTTAAGAATAATAAATGCATTTCTTGCCAACAAGTCTTTATTTCATTTTTGATTCAGTAAATAATTCATGCGTAAAAACATTTATAACAAAATTAATGTCATAGTGTGTTTTATTTTTGTTAGTTGTTACAAAAAATATATTAAAACAATCCAAAAACATATGATAAAATTAATTATAATTCATATTCCATTTTTGTAAAATTTCTATGATTTTGAAAGCAAAATGAATATAAAATAATTTCTTAACTTTTTTCTTATATTTAATTTGTAAAATTTGGTAAGTTGTTCTTTAAAGTAAGTATACATGTTATTTTTTTAAACGTATACATGTAGTATAATATATAGTATACATATAAAATGTTCTTAATTTTAAATTTCTTAATATATTCATTATTTTTACTGTTAGTATTGTGGCTTAGTTTATGCATAACCTCATTTTCAGTGAGCAATTATTTGAATCAATTCATTATATAATTATTACTCTAATTTAGTAAATATGTCCATTTAAACAACAGAAGTTTGAAATTGTTAAACAATTTATAAGTTTTTAATAATTATATTTGGAAAGCATTAGATTTCAGAAATCTATATAGTTAACTTTAGAATTGGAGATTTTAAAAAACATTTTAGTTTTGTTAAATTTATTTATAGCATCAATGCATTATTCCTTAATAAATTAACATGATATTTTAAATTTAAGTCAATAATTGCATATAAAAACTTTATTATGTGCTTTTAAACTATTTAAACTTTATTATTTTTAACATGCTATTTCAAATGGAATTGAATTTAGTTCAAATTATCGATTCTAAAATAGATATCATTTTAAGTGTTAAAATTATATATTTATTTATTATTTCTCGAATTCTTTATTATTATTCATAGCTGCCAACTCTACTGATTTTATTGGGAAATTCTTAATTTTTTTTATCTTTTTTCCCTATAATGAAAGAAAATCAACTGATTTTTTTGCAATTTCAGTGAAAAACTTAAAAAGAAGCCAAAATTTTGCCTGAAAAAATTGAGTTGTTTTTGTAGCTTAAACAGTCAATAGATGGCGCACATACTGAGTTTAATAAGGACATGGGGGTGTCTGTTGATCAGACAGAGCTCTTAACTCAAGAAAAAATTGATTGAATCTCAGCCTAACCTGGTATCCTCAAACATGTACAATGACATCTTATTGTAAATATAAAAAATGAGTTTGAACAAAAAAAATTTTCCAATATTTCCGAGTTTCTGCTTACAATTTTAACTATTCCAAATTTAAATCAGAATGTGAATGGATGTTCAATCATATAAAAAAAAATTAATTCAGATCTTCATTTTCTGCTGAAAATTTAAAAAGTTTATAGCTAAATATTCTCATAATGACTAAAAATGTTTTGAGCAGTAGTTGATTCCTTCTAATTCAATTCATTTCTAAAAAAATACTAAGTCAGAAATATAAGATAAAAAATTGCCATAAGTCATTCAATTTTGTAATGTTTTTGGACAAAATACTTGATAATTTCTATATTTTTAGAAGTATTTTTTGCTGGATTTAATTTATTCAATTTAAATTTATAAATTGCACTCGTGTTGTAAAAGTTGCCCTGCAAAATAAACATTGGAATCCAAACGTTGATGCTTATTTCTTAACATGTAGTATATGCTTCTATTTTTCATAGTTCCTTTATGAGGATAATTAACATTTTATAAAAATATTAAGATTAACATAAAATATGTTTATCATAAATCAGTCTCGGAATGTATAATCTAAAGAGTAAAATTGTCTTTTTGCTGTATTACCGTTTTAAACTTTCTGTTTAAAGCAAAAATGTTGCTAGAAGTGTCTCTTGAAATTTTCACTCAAAATTAGTCGAATCAACTAATTTTTTTCCTCCAAGGTTTTCTGGTATGATTATTTTATTTATTTTTAGGAAATATTTTGAACCTCTTTCTTGTTTTGCAATAAATGAAAACTGACTGGAAATAAATGAACAGAGCAAAGAGATAATAATTAGAATTAATTAATTCTTTTATAGTTGTCAAAATTGATCTTCAATCACAACAGGTTTATTCCATCTCGAGCATTCTGAGTTTTTTATTTATCCATCAGATTGAATTGCTTCCTTGGCCTACTTGTTTTCTGATATATCAGCAAATGAAAACGTGTAGCCTGTGCCTGCCCAACTGCCAGGATATACTGCTCGTTATACATCAGATCAACTTTGGCAATACATGCAAGCTACATGGACTGCTATTCTCCAAGTTTATATTTAAGTATATTCTCCAAGTATAACTTTTAATTCTATGCCGAGGCATATGACAGATCCTGTGTTTTCTCTGCTCACTCTTACTGATTTTAGCGCTGAGCTGACAAAGATTTTGCACTATAGCCATTGGTTCAACAGCTTATGGGTTCAAACCCTGCCTCCAGCTTGTATGTTTCCATTGACTCAGAACAATTTTAATCTGTATTGTTCTTATATAATTAGCTTCCACATGCAAAAAATAGCCTGTACTCCCAATGGTTACTCATGGCTAACAGTTTTAAAGAGTGATAATAATACTATGTATTCTTGCTTGAAGTGAACTATGCATTACGACATAATGAACTTTACAAAGATTCAAATCATTAATTACAGTTAAAATTTAAAAGAAGATTTTGAAATTTGTAAAATCACTTACATTTTAAGTTACAATCAAATGAGAGAAAGGGAGATTGATGCGATTGCTTAATAGATTTTAAATTATTAGGGTTATGTTAGTCCGTTTCCGAGTAAGTGTACTTTGATTGTCTTGTTCAGTTTAATTTCATATTGCTGAGCAAGATGTTAAGTTTTGATTAAACTTTATTTTTGTGTCCTGTTCTAAAAAATTTCTCTCCTGAATTAACCTTCAACATTTGGAAAAAGAGAATATTGCTATTCAGCTGTGAAAGTTTATTTTATTTATTATTTTTGTTAAAGTACTTTCAAGCTTGTTTATTTATAATTGGAATTAGTGAGTAAATGAAAAAGATAAAAGTCAACTGGATCGATATTTTAAACTTGTATGATTATTTCATAAGCAAATCACACTTTTAAATGGAATGAACCAATAAAAAGAAAATGTAGCCGGCCAACAATCCTCATTTCTAATGTAAAATAATGAAATGGAAACCACACAAAAACTGTTAACCCACAAAAGAAAATCTCATTTTGACGGAGAAGAAATATCTGACATTACAGACAATACATGAGTGTGTTTTTGAATTACATGGACTTAATTTTGATATTGGGAATTCAACTAACTATATATGTTGAAAGACATTTTTAGAAGTATAAATGAAGAATAAGATAGCATTTACATAGATAAAGCGTTTTTCATGATTGGCAGGATAACAAAAATTGCTTGGCAACTATTTTGTAAGAAGTTTTTAAAAACAACAATCCATCATCCAATACATGAAGCACTTTGTGCTAGTCTTCAATGTATCTTCTATTGTTGATGCAACAAATCAGCTGTATCAACCAAACGCGATCTTAAATATAAATTGATTATTTCCTAAACTTTTTTTTTTTTTTTGGAAGATGACAAGTTGTTGCTTCATTGTAGTATGCGTTGACTTTCCAAAGAAATCTCGCTCGCAAAGTGTTGGAATTTGAGAGTACCTTAAAATATCAAGAAAATAAGGAACTTCTCAGTGAGAGATTTCAATTCTCAAATCTGAAATTTGGGTATGATATTTAGCTTTACCACTAATATATTATGACATTTGTTAATATTCACTGTAAACCAAACAGTACTTTAACTATCTTGTGAGTGAAGGAATTATTTATTTTGTTAATTTTATTGTTTCATAAAATAGTTCACATAGGAATGAAGCAGCTCTTGCATTAATGGGATTATCTAATGCAACTTGGATGTGATTGCAGATTAAACTATGAAAATTCTATTTCTTAAAAAAGTGGTACAAGATTGATATCTGTCTGCACATTATCAGACCATTGGTTTTCAACTAAAAATAAATTACGAAACTTTCAAAAATGCATTTTTATCACATATTTATATGTAGTGTTGGATAACAAATTAAACTTTACTAATCTTAATCAATCCACAAATTCGTCGATTGTCGCACGCGAAATGCCATGCGTTACAAGCTGAGTGTCGCCATAATTGTAATTTTTCATTTCTCAGCCCACACCTTCTCGAAACTCCAAAATGTCGATAGTAAGTCAGTAAAAGTTTCCGGGGATTTTTTGGGGTCCCACAAACACCCCTGGTTACGTCAAGAAAATGAGCGGAACGCACTATCAATCAGCTTGGAAATATCTGGCAACGCTCTACGCGACAGCACTAATTTCAATTTCCAATGCAAAAATTTTTTAAACTATGCTGAAAATTTGAAATTTTCATATAAAATGAAGACTACCAAATTACAGATTTTCAATTAAAGAATAATTATAAATGTTTAGTGGCAATTATAATTTTTTCAATAATTATTTCTAATTTAAATTTTTGAGCTCCTTAGTTGTTCACTAATTTTATTTAATTGTATAGATCTCCGATGCCTTTCGAACCCTAAAGACAGTTTTCTTTGATAAACATAAAAGAAGTCATTATTAAAAATATTTGTCTTATTTTTTCAAAATTTATTATACCTCGTATTCAAAAGTAAGAATAGTATAATATTTAAATTGACTACTAAATGAGACATCCTAATTTATATATTACTAAATATTCCGTGTGAATATATATTACTCTGCTTTGAAATTGTAAGCAATTTTATTTATAATTTCAATGCAGCATCAATTTAAAAAATTCAGTCGATATGTAAAATTCACATATTCAATTTAAAATTAACATAAGTACTATTAATTTGATAAAATTCCTCTCTGCTCTTTATTTGTTTGTATTGCTCTGTAATCATTTTTAAATAATAAATATCAGTAAATCATATAGTTTAAAATATATGCAAAAGCGTAATAAATTTTTAACCTTAATAATTAAAACCAATAAATCAAATAATTTATATTCTCTTATTGTTAATTTAAGACAATTTGAGCATATACATTGCTGGACAATTGCTAAGGACGGATAACACTATCATCCATAGCAACCACAAAATGAAAGGAAACAAAATGTGTAAAATTAGAATAAGTGCGGGATATAGTAGGAATAAGTATGCGTATGCAAATTTTTTCCACGTCTGTTCATCACTTCATAGCGTTCATAAGAGCTTTAAAGGTTTTTGACACGTGTGGACAGTTGTTGTTTCAAGTCAAAGTTTTACAGGAAAGATTTAATAGACGAACTTGAAACTTTTGGTATGTCTTCCCGACATCATTCTGATGATTTATGTGTGGCCGAATTATTGGAAAGATCGAAGAAGGGCGAAAAATAACATGTTGCTAGGGAGTTCGACATCGCTCAGTGTTGTTTCACGGCTGTGGAAGTCATTTAAAACAACTGGAATGTGTAGAAGGTGGCACGGGGGAGGTCATGTTAGAAGTACGACGCCGGCAGAAGACGGATATATCGTCCTACCAGCAAAAAAGTACAAAGCACCACAGCTCAGCAGGTAGCAAAACAGTTTCTTGCTGCCTCAGGAAAGCAGATCTCTCGAAAACTTGCCAGACGTTTGAGGAGATGAGGACTATACGCCCGTAGACCTGTTGTGTGTGTCCCATTGACTAGACAGCACCATACTGCCCGTTTGGAATGGTGTCGTGAGCATCGCAATTGGACTGAACAGGACTGGGCATGCGTACTATTCTCAGATGAGAGTAGGTTCAGTCTGTCATCGGATTGTAGACGCCAACTGATCTGGCGCGAGAGCGATACTGCTTATCGTCCAGGAAAGAGACCGATATCCGATACGCAGTGTCATGGTGTGGGCCGGCATCATGATCAATGGCCGCACGCCCCTACATATGGTTGCGAATAGGACTATGACGGGCCAACAATACATTAATGAAGTTCTTCCTCATGTTCGTCTTTTCCGTGGTGCTGTCGGTGATAAATTTGTTTTTATGGACGACAACGCAACATGTCATCGAACACTCACTGTTCAGGATTGTCTAGACAGCGAGGGTATTCAACGCCTCGTATGGCTATCACGTTCTCCAGATCTAAACCTCATTGAAAATGTGTGGGATGCTTTGGGGAGGCAAGTTGCTGGTCGGAACTATCCTCCGACAAACAAGAACACCCTCATCCGTGCACTCCCAGAGGAATGGGATAAATTGCCTCAACACCTGCTGGATAATGTTGTGCAAAGTATGATACGACGTGTGGAATGTTGTATCACACTCCACGGTGGACTTATCCCGTACTGATAACGATGCTCATAGACCACCCTAAATAAAGTTTCAAACAAAGCTGTTCGAATCTTCACCGGAGTGGTGAAAACTATCCCGCGGTTACAACTATACAAAACTATACTTCCAACTAGAGATGCAAAATTCCTGGTAATTTTGAGCCACTGGAATTTCGGAAAATATATAGAATTTTGAAAGAATAAACCATTCATCTTTACTTTAATTGATTGTCTTGCCTTTAAAATAAAGAGAAGTGAAGTAAACTATGTAAGTATACCAAAAAAATTCTGTATTCTGCTTCGAAAGTAAATTATTTTCGTACTGTGAAAAATAGAAACACTTTTTAAAATGATAAAAATAACGAATTAATATTTAATAAAAAATATCAAGGTATATTTTTCAGGACTGTAAGGTTAAATATTGACATTTCCATGTTTCTGTCGTTATAAATTCTTAAATTCATAGAAAGAAAGAAAAAAAATATTCCCTCAAAATTAATTTTTAAAGTTATTCTAAATTGATCATTTATGAAAATTTTTTATTTTCCTGAAAAATTTCCCACTAACGTAATTAGTAGTAGAAATCATGAAATAAGAGTATTTTTTATTTAGTTTAAAAATATCTAATAAAAAAAATTTCAAAATTCTCGAGGTGTTTCAAAATTCCAGGGAATTTTTAAAACTTCCAAGGGAATAAACCTGATTTTTTCCCCTCCTTTA
Organism: Latrodectus hesperus; assembly: GCA_037975125.1. Classification (NCBI taxonomy): domain Eukaryota; kingdom Metazoa; phylum Arthropoda; class Arachnida; order Araneae; family Theridiidae; genus Latrodectus; species Latrodectus hesperus. The sequence goes on from CM075862.1 coordinate 63,482,901, forward strand.
CAACACTACTTCTAACCCATCAATTGGTACTGAAATCAAGAAATAAACAGAACATTTGCTAAGCACAAAGCCTCAGAATGGATGAAAATTTCAGAGGATATTCGAAGGTTAACAGAAAAAAATTGCTGTACCTGACAATATACTTCCAGAATGTATTTTGGAACTTGACATCTCTACGCATTTTACTTTTTATAAGCAAAACTTGGGGAGAATCTTTTCCAAGTTACTGGAGAAAGGCTAAGGTTTTAACCATATTAAAATCTAAAAAGAATCCTATTGACATTCAAACTTGTAGACCTATTTTCTTGATCTGCATTCTAAACAAATTAAATAATAGAATGATAGTTAAACGATTACAGTTTTTCATGGAGAGTTGCGGCCACATCTCTTAGAGGCCGGCTAGCTTCAGACGTGAATATAGTACAACTGAACAAATTGTCCTTTTAACTCAATATGTCAAAGACTACTACCAAAAGAAGCAAAGTACGCAAGTTGTTTTTGTTGATTTTAAATCAACTCTTGATAAAACACCATGGAGAAAAATGCTACTGTAAAAGCTTATGCTTGTAGGAGTTTCTTGTAACTTCTTTAAATGGATAACTGATTTCCTCTTACAGCGTTTCTTAAATGTTTAATATGGAAACTCGTTCAGGGTACAGCTAAACAAGACAGGACTTTGTTTTAAGTCCTATTCTTTCCAATATTAAGATAAATGATCGATTAAACTTCATTGAAAATGTAATCCCGGAAATAAATTTTTTGTAGATGATCTTGTTCTGTGGTCAACTAGTTCTGATATCTCTAATCCGCAGGGAATCCTAAATTTGACAATAGAGTGTTTCGCAGAAGGGTCTCTGGAAAATGATTTTATGGAAAACCCTGATAAAACCGGTTTTGAACTTTTCACTCTGACTAACTTGGACTAAACATGCAGCGAAAGTGATCGAAAATATAGCAAGTCGATTTTGCTGCTGTTAAGTGGGGTCTTTTCAAAGTGTTTTAACTTTGTGGTGAGTCTCAGAGTTTTGCGCCATCGTGCCAACAAAATTCTTGTAACCCTTGTAAGAGGGATCAGTAGTGAGGAGTATGCTGTGCTCTTTGTATATGAGTGGAAATTTTAGAATGTCTATGTAATAGTAAAGGAAAAGGCAATGAAATTTAATTATTTGATGGAGATAATATAGAGTTGGAGATGTTTATTTTAACAAAACATTAATCTCCTCAATTTCCACGTCCACATCTTATATTAGACCGTTTATTGATTATGGTGCTGATGAGTTACCTATCATTTCTTCTGGTAGTGCAAAATCGGGCATTGTTGGAGAATCAAAATAAAACCCTTGGATTTATCAATGGTGCCGCTGTCTCGATCCTCATCATCACTATGTCACTGCAGGTTGAAATTTTTAGTCCATCTGAAAGACAACTTTACTCTGCCCTTTCACTTGATGAACGCTTATTGAGAATGCAAGCAAATTATTGAAACACTTTTCAGCAATGGAAGAGAGTTCGTTCTTCAGAGGATCCCCTCCCATTGCAGTATATGTAGCAATGAACAAGCTGAAATGTTGACCAAAGAGTTTTCGATTCTCTATCTATCTTGTCTCCTGATTCCTCTTCGAAATGCCAAGCGACTTCTCGGGGACAAAACTTGACAAAAATATTTATATTTTTACAGTATTGATTGATGTTAAATCTTGGGCCTGCCTTCTCGACCTTCTTTCTTCTCTAGGAGGGAAAGAGTGGCACAGTTTATAATTATCACTAGACATGAATATCTGTGGTTCTTCTGTTCAAAATTGGCTTGGCCGATTCTCCTCTCTGCCCTCTTTGTGATTCTATACAAATGACAAGAGGAACATATTTTTAGTTGCTCCTACTTTCTTTATGTTTGTGCTCAAGATGACTTTGGAATCCTTCCTTCTGAAAGTTCTACTTCCGAATTATACAGGACTGCAAGACGCCTTGTGTCCGAAAAGACGTTGGCGAGTGGAATTAAAAAAATGGATCAACGAAAGCTAGTCAAGAACCAGGAAGAGATAAATGTTTCCCTAAGAAACGTAAAAAACTATTATAAGAACTATATGAAAACAAAAGAATGAATTGTAACAAGGTTATAGTATATATTCTTGAATATTTTGATGTTAAATATCAACTAGATGTCAATAAATTGGAGGAAAACATTCCTGATACAATACTAAAAGCAAACACATTATGTATATTACAAAAACAATGAACAAAACCAGGACATGTATTCCCTCCTGTCGATGTAATAGTCATTAAAGTTCTCATATTGGACGTTAGGACCCGCAGCGATCGACTATCAATATTTCGTAGTCCGCACTTGTTGCTTGACAAGTACATGCTTTTGGCGTTAAGATTTATGAACAGTTGTTTGTGCGTTGATTTTCATCGATAGTCAAGAATGGCTGCTTTAATTTTTTTGACCATATTACAAGAAATTAGTAATCGGATATATTCAAGATATCTGCCGATTTATGTCCAATGAAGAGCAAACACAACTAAATGATAGATAAACATGGTTATTGCATATTTAAACATGGTTATACTATGTTCAATGTTATGTCAATGCAAGCAAAACATTAATAATTCAAAAGTTAAAATTAACGCAGCTTAAATTATAGTTAAAAATAATATTTTGATCATATAAAAAACTCCATAAGAAGAAAAAACATTTACAGTGATGGTACAAAAATAAATAAAATAAACTTTTCACAATGTAATTTTTTTAATAATTGATTTATTGAAACTTTTTGATGGCTATAAAAAGTATTTCTGTTGTACAAAAAGAGGAGTGATAGACTATAAAGAAAGCATTCATTATGAGGCTATGAATTCTTAGGGAGTGGATCTTCTGGTGGTGCCATCTGTTGGAAAAGTCTTAGAGCAAAGTCTTATTTTAATCTTCGTGGTGCTTTGATTAAACGAAAGATGCATCCTTTTGATTTAATTTCGCATAGACATTGGTTAGCAAGCTTGGATTGTTCAAGAGTCATAGGTAACAACAGAATTAATTAATCCATAACTGTAAAATAACTGAGCTCAAATTTAATTGTGTACATAATCTCATTGCTAGAATAAAAAATGTATTGTAAAAAGGGATAAGTGCTCTCAAAAAATATCGTCTTTATAATTAAAAGAATTTCATTGTAATATAAGGAGAAATCAAAATGAAGAAAATATTAATTCATTCCTTTGGTAAAGGTTCAGATGATTGTTCGTGTCACTAATTTCTAGGTGCATTACATATTTAAAAAGTTCTTATTCCATTTGTCAGCCAAATTTTTGTCTTGGATAAAATTAAAAAGGTTGCACGGAATGAAATGAACTTTTATCAGGATATCAATCTCTAACTTGAAATAAAAACCTGAACAAGTTTCCTTTCGAAATTGATGATAATAGCGTTTTTAAATAATTTAAACGTAATTAAATCTAATTTGAACTCACTGTAAAGTATATTTAATTTGCGCAATGTATTATATTTAAGCCAAGTAATATTTCACGCCAGAGCTTTTCTCACTTCAAGAAAAAACACATCTTTCTTTCTCTCTCTCTCTCTTCTACTTCTTTTTTGTTATAAATGCATTACGGCTAGGAGTACAGAAAAATATTTCCGGCATTGGATCCTTTTCCTTTCTACAATCTCACAATGTTTTAAAAGAAAAAAAATTTAACTCGTTATTATTATTTTTCTTTTTTGATTTCTGAAAAAGAATTGTTTTTGCCCTCTTCAGCAAATAAGCATTCGCTGATTCCAGTGCTCGAAAATGCAATGGTATACACGGTTTGGTTGGTCCCTCAATTGTCATTTTTTGCATGCAAGGGATAATTAGACCGAGGTTAAAGTGAATTCCAATCACTACAAACATCCAAACCCAAGATGAGATTTAAACCTATGAACTGTTGAACCTGAGACGAGAGCAAGCCCTTCGGCTCTTAGTTCTGCTCATTGGTATTTAGGTGAAAAGAATCCCGACTACGCTTATTAAACAAAAGGTTCAAACTTTAGACATCTCATTCAATTTTGTTTTTAACTTATCTGCACTAAAAATTTTATTTCGTGATGCAATACATCATTTTGAGAAGTTTTTAATTAAATCATTTCTGTAATCTGTATACTTTTACGCATTTAATAGTAAAATTTCCAATTTTTTTCATTTAAACCGAATTTTTAGTCAGAAATTATTTTTTCCTTTCTTTAGATCTTTTGCTTATTTCGATAAGTCTTATACAAAAATATCTACTCTGCTTTTGTTATCATTGCATTCATATGTTTTTTTTCAAAGTTCACAATTAGATTAGAAATTAAAATGTGTTTTAAAAAATATAATCTTTTATTTATCATTTAAATAAATATGTTATTTAAATGTGTATATATTATTTAATTTTTAGAATAATGTTTTTATTTTTATATAAAAGATTTTTTAATTTTTTTAGATTTTGGTTATTTCAACATGAATTATATAAAAAAATATCACATGCAAATTCTCATATTGTTTCCATTGCATTAATTTTATGTTTAACTTTTCAAACCATAACAAGGCGAGATCACTAAAATTTAAGTACACATATAGCTCTAAAATCTTATTAAATTATTTAAATTATTTAAACCAGATGTGTGTAAAATTATTGAAACGGAATGCGCAGCGAAGTTAGTTTAATATAAATGGTTATAAAATAATTTTAATTTTAATAATTTTTTCAAGTATATAAAATTTTTATGTGAATAAATAATTAATTTTATTTAGCATGAGCTTTCTCTATATTTTCGTAAGCATATAGGTTATGGTGGACACTTTTGGAGCTCTATGCTAAGACTGAAGAAGATATCTGGAGATGATGATTTATAACCAGTTTAGCTTGAATACAGAGTTTACAGGTAAAATTGGATTGAATTGAATGTCACTTTTATTTGAGTTTGACGGTTGTTTTTGGCTTTGAGTACTTTTACGGGTTTTTCTTCCAGATGGGAAAGATGAGTGAATTTTATTTATGATTATTCAGAATTAAATTCTTAAAAAGCATTAATATATTAACACAGATTTCTATAGAAGTTTGTAGGTGTACCAACCAATATTTTTAGTTACATAATTAAAAGTAAATTTGACACACAAACACGCGCGAGCGCATTTGATGAAAATTAATTGTTATTGCAGAATTAATTAATTTAGGTTTTTAAAAATTCAGGAATGCATTATTATATTTTTTGTTTTTACCTACATTTTGAATATGAAATATTAATGAAATATATACTAATTGAGTTTCTATATAAATAAATTAAAAAATATATACATAAATAAATTAAATGTTTTGATAAATAAAAAGTCATAATTTCACAAAGTTTATATTGCCTATCAGTCAAAATGTAAACCGGAATTCAATATGATGTAAATATAGTTTCCCTAGTTTAACAGCATAAAGACATCTCATATTTTGTCATAGTTTCGTCACTGGAAATTCAGCGTGAATTCGTTCGGCTTCCCCCGCGAAATCACTGTCGTTCGCTATTCGCCTAAAGCTTTGTTGGAATTAGGAATGGTACCTTATTACTTTTCTTGTACTTGGTACGCACTAAGTACAGATACTATTAAAGTAATAAGTATTTTACCAATTACATATTTTGTACATGTAACAGTTTCCTTTGTACTGCCATCTATCGGATTAAAAAATAATGACAAAGATTTTTAAATTTTATAAGCAAATTGAATAAAAGCTAAATTAAAAATAAATAAATAATTAATTAAAGCTAAATAATTAAGTCTATAATATTTTATATTATTCCGTAAAATTAACTAATATAATTATAATAATTTAAATCATTATCATTTATAAATGAGCATTCACTAAAATATTAATAAAAAGAGCTTATGTGATAATCTGTAAAAAAGTAATTCTTATTATTTATGAAACATTTCATTAATTGCAATTTTTTGGTTTTTCCTGTAATGCTTAAATTTCTAGTATGAGTCTAAGAAATATAAGTTTTTCTCTACAAACAGTTTTTCTGTGAAAAATTTTCAACTTATAAATTTTTTTAAACATATATAATTGCATAAAAATTCATTAAATATCAAAAATATTAAGAAGTTTTATCAATAATCTAAATGTTATAATGTTTTAATGTAAAATATTGAGTAATGTAATGTTTAATACAAAATGGAGGAATACAGAAAAACATATATTTTATTTACATCAATCTATAATTTAAGAAACAAGCATGACGATAACACGTTGAACTTTCATTTATAACATCAATTTGCACTATGTCAGGAAAAATTTCAAGAAAGATGAAAACTAAACCAGGTTTCTGGAATGATTTTCCATTTAATAATATTTGTAATATTTATTATTTATTTTGCTATTTTATTATACAATATTTCTCTCTACACAAATTGTCGTTTATAATACAAAAATAAAATACCAAAACGTCAAATTATTAAAACTTCTGGAATAATAAACTGAACTCTTCTGAACTATAAAAACAGAATAAGCTTTTAAAAATTGTATTAAAAAAAATAATAAAAAAAATTAATAAACTAATAGTTTTTTATGAGATTTATGAATAAAATTTTTTTTAATACTAAATGCATTATAAAATTATAAAGAACATAACAATATATATGAATAACTTAATTGTGTCCAGAGAATAACTTACCAAAGGAAAACAGGCATGACAAGAAACTTTCATATTATTTTCATATTTTCTCTTGCCTTGACGAGGAGGTGAGGCTTGCGTGCACCAATGACCCGGAGGGCTATGCCGGCCGTAGCTTGCTACTGGTAGGGTCACCCAAGCCGGACAGGCCGAAGGATAGGTGCCTGATGAAAAAGAGCACCACCACGAGTCAAGACAGAGTTCTACCTTCACGGTGTTCAGATCCTTCGGATCAACAGAAACTGCATCTCACCTCCACATCATGATAACAAGCCTCCCCTGAACATGTTCTTGACTGCATGGGGCTCACCAAGAAGGACCTTTATTCTTCCCCCCGCCCTTTTTTTATATCAGATTATCTTCGGGTCAGTGGTCCTATGGACCTTGTCTGACTTCATCAGACAAAAGGAGGATAAGCCACAACAACAACAACACATATTTTTTCTGAAATCTTCTAATTCTAATCAGAACAATATGTTCAATAAAAAGGCCATTCACAAAGTTCCCCATCTGTATAGTTTTATCTCCATTCTTTGATAAATTCTACTAATAGAAAGCTATTTGAAAACATTTACAATAAAATTAATTTTATAATAAAATAATTTTATTAATAATATAATAATTTTATAATAGAATAATTTTTACAATAAAATTAATTTTATATTTTTCTAGTGAATATTGAAATAAAGGGTAAGTTTTCAACGAATAGGATATTTGTTATATTTGGTACAATTTTTCATTTTATGATTTCTGTATTTTTCTTTTTTTACTGCAGAGAGATTATCAGCCATTTTGTTAGCAGATATCTCTTTTTATGTATATTATTTTTTTATTTATCAAAATTCATTCTTTAAAACAATTATTTACATTGAAACCTAGATACTTGATAAAATCATGATATACCCACCATTTGTTGTGTAACATGTAAATTTTGTGATGTCCAGCTCAAAGCAATTTTAATTATTTTTATGAAGAAAAGAATGATTAAATTTCAAATATAATCTTATTCATTAACTAAACATTTAATAATTTAAAAATAAAGAATTTTTTTTGTTTCAAGCTTTAAATGCTGGAACTGTGTGTGCTATTTCATGAGAATGATCACTAATGATTATGAGATCAAAATATGGAATTCCTATTTATAATTTGGAGAGCTGCTTTCAAAAATTTATTTTTATAATTTTCGATGCAAGTCAAGAAATTACTGATAAACATTTTGGCAAAAATTTACCGTACGGTCACCCTTAGCGAAATTTTCAAAAAGTCGCCAAGGGTCAAATGAATTTCCGATCGGGAAAAACAACGGGAGGAAAATGGCTGAAATAGTGAGAAATATTTCATACATTGTTGGTATCTAACAATATGCTCAACTAATTTTACAAAATTAACAAAAAACTCAGATTTATAGATTTTAAATATCAATGATAAAATAATAAAGTTGATATGTTAAATTATCCATAAAATTTTTTGATTAAATTTTATATTAATGAATTTAAATCGGTAAATATTCATGAGAAATTAATGACAAATAGGATTACCAAAATACTAGTTTGCTGGGTTTCCAGTAAAAATGTTCGCCAAATTTGGCGCCAAAAAATAAACGCACCAAGGGTGACCGTACAGTAAATCTGATCCAACATTTTTCTAGTTTATGTTCTGCTATTTTCGTTTGCTGATGGGAATTTTGTCATCAAACATAAACTTGTCACCCCTATTAAAGAAGATTATTCAGTTCATATCTATTTTTATAATGTATATGAAGTTAAATATACTTACTCTTTAAAAATAAGTTAAAAGTTTTCCTAAGGATTTGATCCTTTTAAGATCTGAAGACATATTTTACCAATTTTGCTAAGAATTATAATACAACCAAAAATTAACAATTAAGTTCCCCAACTTATAAAATAAAATTCCAATACTTGAAATAATATTTTTTACGGTACTTTTCCATTCTACCCCATCAATAATCCCAATAATGGGAAGAAAAAAATCGTAAATCAGCCCTAAATATTCCATTTTTATAGTGTATTGTTTAAAAGGGTTTACATTTTTAGAAAATACTAAAAATAATGCAAACATTTTATTTGCACGTGACACTAATTGTTTGGTTTGTTTGTCGCTCAACGATCATTTTTTGCACACGAGGGCTAATTAGACCTGGACCTACAGTTTAAAGTGGATTCCAAACCACTACAAACATCCATACCCAAGGAGGGTTTTCGAACCCATAAACTGTTGAACCGAAGGCAAGAGCGCTAACCATTCGGCTGCCAGCTCGGCGTGAAACTAATTAGACCAGGACCTACAGTTTAAAGTGGAATCCAAACCACTATCCGAACTCAAGGTGGGATTCAAACCCATTAACTGTTGAATCAAGGCTATTTCTTCAGGTTTATAATAGCAAAGTACGTTTTTTAACTTTCTGTTCAACAGAAGAATTTATTTGTAAATATTACTATATAATAATATATACATAAAAATTTTGGTTATTCATTTATTTAAATACAAAAACTAATATTAATACACAAACTACATTGACCTATGCTGGAAATTGACTTCAACAACATGGACTAATTTCAACAATCTGCTACAAATAATCCAAAGATAAAATTATTTTTATTATGAAATCATGGAAATTATTGTATCAAAATTAATTATTATGTGAATATGATTAAATTTCAAATGTAAAAGAATAATTAAAATTTAAGTTTTATTAAAATTTAGAAATTATTTATAGACATTTGCTACTTATCAATTTATAGAAAATCCTTACAATATAATAATATATAATCTATCCTGATGTTTATCACTAAGATGTATTTTTACATTAGATTAGATTTTACGAAATTTCTTTTGGAATAAAGCTTTAGATCACTAAACTTATTTTTCAAATAAATTTAGTGATCTAAAGTTTCACATATTAACGCTAATAACAAGTTTCACGTATTAATGCTAATAACGAAAAAGAAATCTAATTATAGCATACTTCAAAAATATACAAAAGAAATCATTAACATTGCTTTTTAGGGTGGCTATTGGTTTTTAATCATAATAATCGTAGATTATTAATATTATGGATTCAATATCGAAAACAATGAACAAACTAAAGTGAAATTTAATATTGAAATTAATTTATATTATTTAAAATAGATTTTTATTTGCAATGCTTATATTGACTTAATTTTACAAACACAAAATAGAATTTAATTTCGTGAAAACAATGTGACAGAATTAAATAAATAGATATTTTAAAGATGTGTACTTTTCATTTATTTAAAAGAATTGATAGTACTTACTAAATTATTCTGATAAAAATAATGTTATTTTTCAAGATCTTAAATAAACATTCATAAAAGGTAGATAATACTATGAATTTCAAATATAGTCGCCACGCATGCGCAAACCTATTAATAAACCTCATGATTTTACTTTACAGCCGCCATCCAGTGACCACTCTATCAGCGGCCGAAGACAGTGTCGTTCACAATATGTGGTAGAAAAAACAGTGACCGTTTCATGTATAAGAAACGAGCACTGGGCACAAACCACTGAAAAAATTCGGTGTAAAGTGAGTTACCAATGAAACCGGTAAATGGCCACTGAAATACCATTGAGCCTCTGCTACAAGGGTATACATGCTTATTTTATTTCGCAATAGAAATTCATTGTTTCCTCCTCCAACCCAAAGAGATCTTCCAATTCCCAAGTATCCCTCTTCTATTTTCCAGTTAAACCAACTATCATTTCCCTTCTCCCATCCGACTTCCTAACATTAGAAAATATTGTCTAAATTCTACCACAATCTCATAATTCATCCATCTGTATCGATGACATTTTTACTTGTAGTTGTAATCGCTCTGTCATTGGCTCTTCTGTACTTGTTACATTCAGTTAAGTACATTGTAACTACACTGATTACTTTGAAACAGTCATGTACTCGCTCTGTCTTCGGCTATCCTGCACTTGAAACTGTAACTGATTACTTTGAAACAGGCACTTGCCATGTAGGAAGGAACATAAGTGGAGCTTGGTCAGCGCTTGACGTGTGCCATATCTCCTCTGTCTTCCAAAACATTACACTAAAACCTGCTGTTTGCTACTAAGCCTCTTGTTGAATTGAAATATATATTCGAAAGAAAATATAACTTCATTGTTAAAACAGAAATTATTTTAATAAATGTTTATTGAATAATCATTATAAAAGAAAAAATTAATTTAAAGGAGATTAATTTTATAAGTTTAGGAATACATTTAATTATTTTGCTATTGAATAAATTCCAATTTCTTAAAGCAAAAGTACTGAGTTTTTAACATTACATTAATATTAAAATATCATACATCTTGGGAAGATAATTTTTTACCTTATATAAATCTTACTAAATATAATAAATAAAGATTTATTGAAATTCAATTTTAGATAAAAGAAAAAATATTTTATTTAGTTTCTAGGTTGACTTTTTACTACAACTTTTTTTTTTTTACTTTACATTATTCAGCGAAATTCATTTACAAATTATTGATAATAAAAACTTTTTTTTCCAAATATGTGGGACTAAAAATACACAAAAGGAAAAATACTTTTACTGTATAGATATAAATAAATTAATACACAAAAGCATAATTTTTTTCTTATAGAGGGAAAAATTATAACCAAATAGCAGAATATTGCATGCATGGATAAAATCACAGGGAATTACATGGATAGGAAACTTTGCCACAGAATATTAATAAAGAAAAGAAAAATCGACATTTTTCATGATTATAAATATAATATTTAATTTAAATCATAATATTCAAGTGTTTATCTAAAAGTCAATAAAGTTAATAACACACCTAAAATTTCTTTATTGAAATACATAATATTAATAATTAGCAAAATTACTAAATAAGCACTTAACTATCAATAAAAATAACTTTTTGTAAAAAATAGTAAATAATTTAAATTCTTTTTATCTCGGTGTGTGCAATTTAAATTAAAATAATACTTGCCTATACTGTGTCCTCAATAAAAAAGTACTGTTTCTCTTGAAAGACAGAGTGGGCGTGGTATCGTCTGTTAGCTACTTCACCGGCGCTCATAGTTCCAGGTTAGAACAACTCCCCTTATATTCCTTCCTCCATGGTACTTGCAGTCATGTACACTGTACCTGGAAACTTATCGTTAAATCGAGCTAAGGAAATTTGCTCCGTTTCTCGCACATGCGCAAAACTGCTTAGACGTCTATTTCTCGCGCATGCGCACAAGTGTATAGAAATTTTAACCTAGGCTGACAATAAACGGTGGGAGAAGGCTGCTTAACACTCTGTTACTCAAGAGAAAAGCATTTGCAGTTCATAATATATGATTACATATTTCAGATATCTTGTAATTTGAGAAATTCCTATTTATTTGTTATTTATTAATAAAAAATTATTATGAAGAAATAAACATTCAAAATTTTTTGCCCATGAATTTTAGTTAATAATTTAATGATTTTAGGTTCCAAAATTCACAAATTCAAGTATTAAATCTTTTAACATTTTTATGGAGTTAAATAATGTTATTTAATAAATGATTGCCCTTTTCTGGATATGTGATTATATTTCGAATAATGTGTCTTTTTATGTACATTTTTTAAAAATTTGGTTTCTAGTGTTGGGTAATTATACTCAATATTGAATCATAGTAACTTTTTTTTTTTTGAAATCTACAGTTGAATTAAAAGTTTTTGCCCTGAATGTGTGTCTTTATACTTGAAAATTATTTCAAACATTTCACCTTTATCTTGAGCCATACAATTAATTAACACTTAACTGTTTTTGTATTAAAATAGAGATTCCAGTTATACTGAAATGCATAGGATTAAGCTGTTATTAGTACTATCAGTTTTATTAAGAGTAGTCTACATAAATGGAATACATAAAACTTAATAATTCAATTTGCCATTTTAGTGATGAAATTAACTTTGTAAAGTAATCAAGTAGAATTCTTTTCGAAGTATAAATTTATTTATGTTGTTTAATCTGACATGAAATGTTTTCCTCAAATTAAAAGTTAATTCTACGATATAATATACGCATACACCTATACCTTTATATTTTTTTAAATGCCTACTCTTTACAAAAAAAAAAAAAAAAAAAAATGGATACCAAATAGCATGCTACAAAAATGTTAGGATTTTATTTACATTCAGAATATTTCACTATTTGGAGACTAAAATATGTATATTTATTTTAGAATATTTATATCATTCTGAAATTCCACAACTCTTGTTGTGGAATTTCAGAATCATGTATAGAATCATGTCAGAATATGTAACTCATTGAGAGTTAATAACAAAAGTAAACTGATAAATAATAAATAATTGCCTAATAATTTGTAATGTTTAATTTCAAGAAAGGCAATAATGGATTTTCTATAGAAAAATGAACGCTGTCATTTTTAAAGCATTAATAAAGCCAAATGATTGCATGTCCTAAAGTTGAAGTACTTGTGTATTTGAGTTGTACAACATCTCTAATATATAAGTTTTCATTTTTGCATGTTTTATGTTTTCTAAGCAATAAAATGAGATTGTTTTTCCAGATAATTTTTGTTTGTGTAAAACAAAATTTGATTCCCGATAAAAACAACAAAAGCAGTGTAAAGCTCACACTACCATACAAAACATGTTAAAAATCTAAGCGGTGGTTCGGGACTTTCTCTGGGCGAACGATCTACTGGACTTGGTCTAGATTGTACTAGATCAAGTGGAATAAGGAACAACAACAATAAATTCTAAGAATTTGTAACAATAGGAATTAGGAGTATCTTGTGTGTATTGGCATATATATTTTTGTGCGTCAAGAAGCTGTTGTGGCGGAACATTCGTGTTTAATATTTTTGCGATGGAAATATAAATACATTTTTTAAATGTGGCAATAAAAAGTCGGCATTTAGAATTATTGTATTCTGAGTTTAAATAAATTTTTATCACTGTAAGGATATATGCATTTTCATATTTTTTCTTTGTTTTGTGTGTTTAATCTTTGTATTTTTGCATGGGCTTGCTCGACCCTCACAAGTGGCTGTCATTTCTGAAAAACTGTTACGATTATTGCATGTAAGTTATTATTCAATCTTTTCATTTTGAATTTAGTCACATTTGAATAAATATTCAAGAAAGTCAAACCAGAGACATGGAATCAATAACTCAAGCAAATCAGTATTTGAATATATTTTCTAATTTTTATATTTTACTTAAAATATTTTTTTATCATTGTTATGTTTTTAAAATAAATGAAAAAAATAAAAAAAGCAAAGGGACAAACATGTTTTAATATTATAACTTTAAATCCTTTCAGTTCGAAAGTCAAATTTTGAATACAACAAAAGAATATTTCACAAAAAATTGTAGAATTTTATAAAAGTAGAAGAGACACCATAAAGGAGCACCAAATTTTCATTTGAAAAAGAGTGCCTAATACCCAAGTAACAGCCTTGATTAAATGGAATAATATTGCTTGGCTCTAAAATAATTTGAATCTTAGGCATAATAACTTGAACCTTAGGCAGGAATATTTGTAATGGTTCGGAATACACTTTAAACCACAGATGATTTATATAAATATTCCTGCTAAACAAAAATAATAATAGGAAAGCAAAAAATCTTTTATTTTTCAAATTTGAAAAACAATTATCCACAATGCATTTGAAATTTATAAAATAAATCCATCTGATTTTTTTTATAATTAAACGTTTTAAAATTCAGATACTAGAATATTTATCTGAGGCGAGAATGGTAAATGCTTTAGTTGTTCATTCAACTTGAGAATTGATTTTCACTATGAGCTGGGATGCTAGAAGGGATTCGAAGCCCAAATTTAAATTGAAGGTCCCTATCTAATGATTGCTCCGCAACAAATGGGAGAAGATTTGTAATGTTAAAAAATTAAAATCAAAATTATGAAATAGAGTCACATGCGTAATGAGACATTGTTTTTAAGGAAGTAAAGAGTTACTGATTGTTCAGTGATAGTTATGTATTAAAGTTTTGATTTTGAAATTTTCATGATAAAAATTCTCAATAAAGAACATTTTAAAATAAATTTAATTTTTAGAAGTTTTTTCAACAATGAAAACAAAGTTAAAGTGTAAAAATTGTATGACAGGTTAATGTTTAAAAATTTTAAATAATTACATTTTCCTTGTAAAGTTTTTGCAAAAATAAAATATTTATTCTTTGTATCTCATTGAAAATAAACTTTCTTAAGACCCACAAACTGATTTCACATTGCATAACCAGACAGGTGAAAAATTATAAATCTTATGCTTCTGTATACTTTTCATACAGAACAATATTAAATTGATCGTAGAAACATATTTGCTAGAAGTTATGTATTAAATTTCTGGAAGGAAAATGTTTTTGAAATCCGAAGCCAGCCTTTTGATAGTTGCTCTGTTTGCATGCATGTCTGTCACATATCAATAAATAGTGAGTTGGATTTAACTTAGAACCACTTTATACAAAGAAGACACTTTTACTATGGTGAAACATCTCCAACATCGTCAGTCAGTTAATTAGCCTTAAATATTGAATTTCTTTCTGATACATTTAATCACAAATAATTAATAATTAAAAAGATTATAATTACTACAGGCAACAGACCAGCATAAATTATTAAAAGTTCACAATGGAAGACCAAATAATAGGAAAACTTAATATCGCTTCCCCAATAACAATTATGGAAAAACATTAAAATTCCAATTATTCATAATATATAAGGAAACTGTTTGATTCATGTGGAACTTGGGGTTACAGAGATATTTTATGACAAAAATGTTGCAATTCATTTATGATTAAAGCATATATTTAACTACAAATATAATTTTGAAGAAAAAAATTATTTGTTATAAAAAATATATCACTTTATATTTTACTTTTTTATTTATTAATACTTCCCCAGAAAAAAATATGTGAGTGCGTGAATGACCATTAATCATTTTCTCGCCCTATTGAGCACACATTTTCCAGTTTATTAAACAATAAAATTATGTACACACACACATGAAGTTTTTAAACTAATTTTGAATTAGTACAATTCTAAGCTAATCAGCCGAAATGTAGATATTAAATATAACCTATATAATAGAACACACTTATTTAAACTTTGATAAAAAAAACTTCCATATGTATATACAGCTATTTAAAATAAAACAATATTTAAATATTACAATAAATGAGTAATGTTAATTATATTTTAGCGCGATTAGATAAAAAAACATAATACATTAACGAACTTAAATAATTGATGAAACAAAATAAAGTTAATGAATAATCTACAACCCTTCCCAACCTTTTCTAAGTTAAATTAAATCCCTATGTAAATGAAGAGCAGACAGCCTTCTCTGTTTCATTTTTAAGCATCAATATGTATGCGCGAGAAACGGAGCAAATTTCTTTAGCTCGATTTAACAAGTTACCTGGAACTGTTTGAGGATACAGGGACTCGCGATAGCTTTGTTACTGGAAGTACCGAGTATTTGGGGAAAAAAGTACTGATTACAGGTTGTTACATTCAAATATTGATTACAAAATACTGGTTACAGGTATCTCTTCTCATCCCTAGCAGGAATTCCGAAAAATTCAAAGAAAAACTGCGTGAGGCTTTCCTTCGAAAAGTTTGAAGAAATAAGTACGAATAACAAAAGCTGTATAGCGAAGGTTCCTCCCAACTCCCTTTCAGAACATTTATTTATGTTGGAAATAGTGGCTGCTTACATATTTAAAATTATGTATGAATTTTGAATGATATTAGTACTCAACATAATCTTAATCGAAATTTTGTTTATTTTGATTTCAAGTTCGTGCAGGGAAATTCGAAATTTTAGAAATGACCATTAAATTATTAATTTTTATATAATCTATAAAATTTTATGAGACAGAAAATATGATCAGGATATATAACTTTATTTTATAACCAAAACAATATGAATTTTTGTTTTTAATATCAAAATCATGAATGATTACTCTGAATATTTTCAGCGCTTTTGGAGCTTGGAGAAATGCTTAAGGGATACTGTTTGTTTATTTATAATTAGAATTTCCGATAAAAAAATTGGCTTAAAAAATGTTGATCACTGCGGCTGGTGGCTGCCGTATTGTGAAGTAGATCCAGTGAAAACCTGGCGGATGGTTGCGGAAGAGCTTTTACGGGTAAATTTATTTAAGTGAAAAATAATAATCGTTAAAAGCAATTTCGGAACAAGTTCAGTATCCCCATACACTTGGCGACCGCGGCGAATTTTTAGTCGCCAAGCTAGGCACGCGTTTATAAACACGGGAAATTTCCAGAAGTTATATCGAAAAATAAGATTTCAGAAATTTTAAAAAGGGAAATAAATATAAATAATGGACTTACTTGATATGAAGTTAAGCTGACATGCAGATTGGTATATTTATTTCGACATTTTATTCGTTAGTCACCAGTGTCACATTTCAGTAAAAATAATTATTTAATTTTACAAAAAAAAGCATGCAAAAATATTTTTCTAAATATATACACTTTATAAAATTGGCTCAGTTTTACTGTACGGTCACCCTTGGCACGTTTTTTTTTTGAAGCCAAATTTGGCGAACAGAACCATATTTTTCTCTCATGTGATTCTCGCGAGATGCTCGTCATACAGATGAAGACCAATAAGAATTAAGGTGAAAATTCAATTTTAACAACTATAGTGTTTACGTCATCGCGATGAAATTTAAAACATTTTGTTCCATTTCAGCATTTTACAAGAAATTTTTGCGAGTTAACTTCGTAAGATTTTTTAGTGTGTTTTACAATTTGCTTGACAGTTTGGATAATTAAATTCCATGTTGTATTGCTCTTTTTCATTCATTTAAAAATTTAAATTGAATTTAAAGTTACTGTTTAAAATTGTGTCGATACATTCTTTCTTTAGTTCATGTATATATGATTCTTATAATTTATATTATTACTATAAAATACTATATAATTTGTATATACACATTTTTAAAATTATTGTTTCTGTATTTAATTTCTTAAAGATATTCTATTTAACAGTTTAATTTGTGCTTAAAAATTTATATTTATTCTTTTCAGAATGTTGCTTTATTTTTCATTGTTATTCGTGTTCGGATTCTTCTGGAATTTTCGTTAGAATTCGTATTCAGATTTTCTTAAAACTGATATTTACATTTTCGAAGTTCCCATATTTTCCTTAATCGCATTCGTTTCCGAAGTAATTTCTTTTTCAGCTCCCTCGTTATTTTTGAAATATTTTTGTGATTCAAAATATTTTATCGAAATTAAAATATTTATTCGAAATATTTTTGTGTTTTGTTTTAATCAAAAAATTTTATGGATAATTTAATATATCAACTTTATTATTTTACCATTGATGTTTGAAATCTATAAATTTGCGTTTTTTGTTAATTTTGTAAAATTACTTGAATGTATTGATAGATACCAATAATGTATGAAATATTTGTCACTATTTCAGCCATTTTCCTCCACTGCGTTTTTCCGATCGGAACTTCGTCAAAGTATGACGTCATAAGGCCTTGGCGACTTTTTGAAAATTTCGCCAAGGGTGACCGTACAGTAAATTTTAACCATAAAATTTAAAAAAAAGCATGCAAAAACTTATTTTTCAAATAAATACATTTTTTAAATTTAAAAAAAAACATGAATAAAATATTTTTTTAAATATAAGTAAATAAAAATGAAACACGAATACAATAAAAAAATACATGTAAGCAATAGAATTTAAGTAAAATAATAACACCTCCAAATCCAATTTCAGTTAAAAAATTAATTAATATTTGCGAATTCTAAGTTAATTAATAATTTGGAATCCTGAGCAGTAATTCATCATTATTATCTTTAATTTTTGCCAAAATAATTTGTTGATATTTTTCAACAACATTTTGAGCATGAGACATTTTAAATTAAAACAATAAATAATTAAAACATTAAAAAGATGATAATAAATTAAGAAAACGAAATAAGGAAAAAAGAATATTTAACGGTTTTAAATATATAAAATAAAATATATCATTTAATAAAAAATATATATATTATAAATAAACCAAATAAAGGTAAATAATATAAAAGAAATAGTAAAAAAGAAAAATTTACGATGTTTGGACTCTGGCGACAACGAAACACAGCTGCGGGAAATCCACTAATTGCAGCAGCAACAGCCAACGAAATTAAAATGACTATCAATTAAAACGTAGAACAAATAGCAAAGAAAGTTCTCGAAGTGAAACTAAAAAAGCTATTGCCACTAAAAAAAAAGCACATATATAACGTAAAAATTGTTTAAAACACGATAAAAACGAAATGTGGCAACGAAAAAATAAAAATAGTAACAAAAACTAAATTTGGCAACACAACATTAAAAACAAAAACTGAAATCGGCAACACTACAACGTAAACAACGGTTACCAGATTTGGCGAGAAATCAGTGTATGGGGATACTGAACTTGTTCCGCAATTTCTAGTTTAAGGAGAACAAAATAATCATTAAGATGGTATTTTCCCATACATTTTGGTGTAGTATTTTTTAAAATAAAATTTTTATTTACGATTGTCTTAGATTGAAGAGTTGCATTTACAAATTATATTTTTATTATAAGCAAATATTTTTATTAAAAGCAATTTCTAGTTTAATAAGGAGAAAACAAACATTGAGATGATGTATTTTCATATATTTTGGTGTAGTAATTTTCAATATATATATAAAGTTTAACTGTGATTATCCTACTTATTGGCTTTGTTACATTTCATTGATATTTATATAAAACATACAAGATAAACAAGAAAGCTTTTGTTGGATCCTAGCAGAGCCCACACCCATAGCGCGAATGATTTTGGTTGGCAATAATTGTGTTTTGCACTAATCTTGATTACCTTACTTCGATACACTGGATATGGTAAATCAAACTATTTCTCAAATTTCGTTATGACTTGGTGCTTTTTTTCTGTATGTCATCAAGGATTAGGGTTCTCCTAGGATTTTAAAGACTTTTTCCACTTTCACAATGCCATAAGTATGAAAATTAGTGTATGACGTGTTTGAGAATTGGTCAGTGGAGAGTAGGAATATTAGTCGTTATAAAATTAGGTTCAACCCGCACATTTATCAATTGTAACTCGTATAGTAGCAAAGAGAAATGGACATGTTGAAGGAGGAGCTTATTTGGTGTTGTTTGCTTTACAACTTCAAGGTGATCAAATCTGTTGCTGATAAACCCATCTTGAAGTTGGGATGGGGATTGTGCAATGAATGAATGAATGTACATACATAGTGGTTCAGACGAATCCCGGACTGTACCTTTCGGTTAACAGGTTTGGCATACTTACCCATCACCAAGTGCCTCGTAATTTTGAACCATGGTTAGGTGACAAGCTCACACCTGAGCTTGCATTCTCCTTTCCACTTCCACACCACACCAGTAGAAGGACTTTGGATGTCACATATTGAACATGTTCCCAACCCACAGAGCTCCAGCAGCTCAGTGAAGGAGAGTACACCATGGTTACCCTCCTAACCACTGACTGAAGCAAATGATGCTTCACTTTGCTGATCTTAATGAGAAGTTATGTGAAACTACTGAGCCACACGTTGCTTTCTCTCCACTATAGTGCATTCATATTCAATCAAGTGCTGACTAATGACAAAAACTGGTTATGGTATGACATTCCCGAGCATTCGAAACATTGGTTGTCACCCCAAGATACCTTTCCACACAGCACAAGACCACCTATGCTCCCATGCAAAATTATGCTTTGTGCCTGCTGTATTAGTTGTCAAGTGGTTCACCATGAGCTGTTGCCAATGGCTAAATGGTCACTGTGGATCTGTACTTGCAGTAATTGCAATGTGTGTAACAACCAACATTGGTTAATTGTTAGGGTGTACAGTTCTTGGCTCATAATATGAGGATGCATTCATGCAGGTGGCCATAAATACCACACAAGAAACTTGGTTCAAAGACTTAGTGCCATCCTCTTTATTCATCTGACCTTGCACTATTAGATTACTACCTCTTCCATTCACTGGAAAATTTTCATGGAAAAAACTTAACCAATTAAGCAAACTTGCCTGCCAAGCAATGAACCTTTGAGTTTTACTGCAAAGGAATTGCACAACTGGAGTCATGTTGGCATAAGCTGTTGGATGCTGATGGTGATTACTTCAAGGACTAACAATAGGCTACAAGAACTTTCTTGCTTACTTTGTATATATATGTTTCATATATATTATATTTTTTCATGTATATTGTATTTATATTCACATATTTTGGTGTTGTATTTTTCAAAAAATAAAATTTTTAGCTGTGATTGCTGTAGATTAAAGCATGATATATGCTTTAATCTAAAATCTATATTTTATATATTTTTATTAAATTTCTTTAAAAGACGTAAGGTGACAAATATTCATTTCGAGCAAAAAATTTATTAAAGCAGACAAATTTTTTATTTAAGTTATCTAAGGTGAGTTTTTCTGGTGATCTCTTAAGAATATGCATTTCATGTGTATTCAAACAATGTTCCTGTAAATTTTTGCTTACTCTTTTTTTGTTCTTAATCTTGTTTTATATATGAAAGACAACTTACTCTTATAATGTTGTTTTTGGCATTACATCCCAAAATGGGCCTTACTCTACCATATTATATCTTTCCAGACAGCTCTATCCTGGACTTAGTCATTCCAGTTGGAAATCATTAGGTAAAAGAGAAAATTATGATCAGAGTTGCAAAATTTAGAAACTTTTTTTTCTTTTGCTGAGAATGGCTTTAGTATTGGAATTTGGTTAGCAATCCTGATGGGTGCTAATTGGTTCTTCCTAAAGGATTATAAACATAAAAATTTATGATTAAGAGGGTGGCATCTGTAAATGGCTAACCATACAACATAAAAATACAATAAACTTATAAGGATTGATGTTTTTTTTTAAAACATTTTAAGCAAAATTGCTAGGAAATATCTACAAGACAGGAAATGAAGTGGCAAAAATTATATAACATAATTAGAAAAAACCGTGTATACTCTTACCTTAATTTAAATTACATTTCTACATAAAAAAATTAACTTCTACTTAAAAATAAATAAAGGAAGGAATTCAAGAATCAGTAAATATATATTTTTACATGTTTGTTTTTTAATTACATGTTTGTTTAATAAAATCATTTTGATGAATCATTTGATTAAGTAGAATTCTGAAAATTATTAAAATGTATAAATAAATATTTTCAGATTTCATTTAATGATTATGTAATTGAAAAAAAAAGGTACACATGTATCATCCTGTTGCACATATCTGAGAAATTATTTTTTCTAATTAGTGCAATTTAATGCCATATAATTTGTATTCTTCTCGTCACATAATATTTAGAAAGCTCAAATTTCTTTCAAAATTTTCATCATTAAAGTTAAAATGCTAATTTTTTTAAGAGTTAAAATGCTAAGGGCAGAAATTAGAATTATAAATCTCATTTAGTTGACTCTTGTCACTAATTTAATGAAGTTAAAATCAGATGTTGTTTATGTGATCTGTTAAAATATTTCAAAAACTATATATATTTAATACATTAATTTTAAATATGAATTCATAAAAACTAAGAAAAAATTCCTATCAAATTACTAGATAAAATTAAATTGTAATAAACAATTAACACTTGATAATTGTCACATGACTGGTGCCAAGTGTTGAAGTGCCATCTAGTGGTGAATTAACTCCATTAGGATATTAGCTCAATATCCCCTACGTTTAGCAGTTAATTGCTTTGGTAAGTTTAGTTTGATGTAGAATTGGGTAACCCTTTGGTTTGGCAAAACTTTTGGCCATAAAATTTAATTTCTGGTAAACCTATGTTTGTAAAGCTTTTGTGTAGTGACCATCATTTTCGGGGTAAAAAAATCATAGAAGAATTAAGGAGTACCCAATTGTAAACTTTTTCATGTGAATTTATTTGGGGTCAGGAAAAATTGCTAAATTAACCACATTTTGTTGTTTTGCTTTCAGGAAACTGTGTAATGTTCCTTTTAGTCAATCTTTAAGCTTTTTAGGTCCATTTGTGTATCCTTTATCTATTTTTTCTAAGATCTTACTCTTGGTCTATTATGCAGGACTTCGAGGCAAGATCTCTGTTACTTGGTTTTTGGGTTATCAGCTTAATTCTAGTTCACATAACTAGGTGGATTTAGCAAGATTGGCAGTGTATAGTGATATTTGTAAGGGCGAAAAGGTTTGATATGGGCTTCATCTTACAAGTTGATATGGATGTAAAATGCCAAACCTACAGATTATTGCATCAGAATGTATTCATTCAGTAATTTTATGATATTTTACAACTTGCATGATTTGCTTGTAATTTTAGTAATCCTTGAGCTTATACTGTGTATTATTTTATCTAAGTTTATTTTAGTTGTGTGAGTGAAATTTTGTTTATTTTCTTGCAATTTGAAAGTTAATTAGATGTTATCGCTAAAGAGTAGAGAACTGTACAGAGGGTAAAATACACCAAGCAAGCGATAAAGTGTGCCAGACTAGTTTAGCAGTTCGGAATGCGTTTTCATGACGAGATTTTCATTTTATGAATTAAGGTGATCGTATGACATGCGCAAAATTCATTTTGTGTGCAATCTTTGCGTTTAATGAGTAATTTTATTTGTTTACAATTAAAGAATATGCTACATTAATGTTCCTGCTATTGGACTTCGAATTTTTTGAAAGTTAAATTGTCTCGAATTTTCGGAAGATATGTTGTTTCAAAATTCTGAAAACTAAATTGCTTGAATTTTTTTGAAGTTATATTATTTCGAATCTTCATTTGGTCAGCCAATTTAAGATCTATACGTGGTATTAATAATGTGCCCGCGGTCAGTTTGAGTCATACATTGCAGGTATGTATTGCGGAGAAAGCATGAAGAAAATGCAGTAGATTCTCTGGAGCTCTCAAAAACATTCTTTTCTCAACAGGATGAGTTATTTTGTTTTCATTAAAATTTCATTCAGAGCGATTATTAGAAAGTCTAGTTTTTATAAAAATGCATGTTTACATAAGTAAATACATCTTTAAGTAAGCTTTATTGAGTGTTTAATGTTAGTGTCAAATTGTGCAGTACTGAAATTTTTTTAAGGTGGGCGTCACACGCCCGGTTAATTAAAATTCGAGTTTGCATAACAAATGCAATTTGTTAATGTTAGAAGTTTAGCTTTATTGCTCAATTGCCACTGAACTAGTTAACACTACACTGATGTTTTTTTAAGGTGGGCGCCATTGCTTGGTATGTTAAAAATCGAATTTATATAAAAAATGAAATTTGTAAACGTTGGAAATTTAGTTTTAATATCGGCTGTCACTGTAGTAGGTACTGGTACACTGAAGTTTTTTTTTAGATGAACGCAATTGCACGGTATATTTAAATTCGAGTTTTAAAATTTCGTTTCTAGTTAGAATTTTAAAACTTCTATAGCACTTAATTATAATGAAATATTCAAAATTTTGATAATTGTAATTCAGAAAAATGTGCAATTTCAAAGCTGAAGTTCAAACGCAATCAGTATTGGTAGCCGGATATTGCGCATAGTGACGTAATTTAGGTTGGTGACAGAGCTGTAGAGTGCTTGGCGCAAAAATTTGAAATCGCACCAAACCTGTACAGCTCTGTAAACTTTTACCAAAACTAGAATAATGTGTAAAAAGATTGGTGTCAGTGCCCAGTAAATTACCAACCAGAGTTTCATAAAAATGTGTGTTATTTACATTATTGATTTAGATTTATAACACAGTTGTTAATGCCTGCTTGATTTTGTTACATATGCTGGATTTTTAAAGTGTTTATATGCTTTTGAATAATTAAAAGGAAGTTAGAAAGTTTTTTGTGACTATTTTATTGTTCAATTACAATTAATAATATTTTAGTTTTATATTTGTTTTGTTATTTGTAAATTTTTTAAAATATTTATAGTTAAGTTTGGAGTTTTTAGTTTTGTAGTGTAAGTATTATAAAATATTCTTAATTTCGACATTTGAAGCCAAAAAAGCATAAGTGCCATATTCAAAGTCCAAAATAGTGCCTCGTCATGATTTTAAAAACAATAATTTTACATTGACATGTTGTTGTTGATTTAGTACGATTCGATGGGTTATTGCTTTTTACATATTTTGCATTTGGAAATCTTGTAGCTTCATCATGGGTGACATTTTTGAAAATCGTGCCCAAAGCATGGGATTTTATGGGTAATCTCTCTCAATATGTCCAAGCCATAATTCTCAATGACTTGGTGAATATGACTATGTTTTTATGTTTGATAAGGGCCTCTAGTTCATTAGTTTTAATTTTATTTTTTCTGAAAAATTAGTTTTAATTTAAATTAGTCAAAAATTAATTTTCAAAAATTATTTTTATTTTTTTATGTCAAAATCCAAATTTTGCACCCATAAGTTCCCACTGGACTGATGATTAGTTGATACAAATGTACAGATGTAAACTTTTAGTTAAACTGCTCTTTTGAGATTTATTTATTTTTTAGTGTATTATAGCATCAATTTCCCTACTGGATTTCTGGATCCATTTCTTGAAATAGTATTTGAAGTGCTTATAATTGAATTTATCAGAGTAATTTAGGATGTTTAGAAAAAAAAGTATCTGATTCCATCTCTCAAACACTGTGAAAAGGCACACTTATTGCAGTGTAATAATGTTACAATAATGGTTTGAGCAGAGACCTCACTCAGTGGTCACAATAACTTGCATATGTTCCAGGAAGGATCTGTGACTGGTGTGAAATATTGGGATAAGATCTTTGATCCATATGTCTGCCCATATGCTTATGCATTTGGCAATAATTCCATTCTGATGGATGATAATGCACAACCTCATCGAGCTGTAGTTATTGAGTAAAATCTTGAGGATCTTGGATTGGAGTGAATGGAGTGTCCAGCTTGATCTCCAGACCTAAATCCCATAGAACATCTGTGGGACTAACTTTATAACACACTAGCAATTATATCTATATCTTAAAACAGAGAAAATGAGAGAACAGAGATTAACTTAAGGTATTCTTCAGTATTTGCCAAGAGTTTATATTTCCTAAAATAGCCTTCTTTCAAAGCAATAATGACAATATTCATGACCCAAAATTATTTTATAAATATACTAATTTGAATTAAAGTAAAATAATCACTTGTTAAATTTCAAACAAAATTATTTACAAATAAACTTGAAATGTTAAAATATATGATGTGTACATTTGATTTGATATGAAATTTGGGCACAGATGCAATATAATCCAGGATGCCAAATTCTGAGTTTGGAGATTTTTGACAGATTTTCTTATGTATCTGGTAGTCTGACTTTTATTATGTCATAGATATAGAGAATAATTATACTAAAAGAATTATGTAGAAAATTCTATTTTGGCAACCCTAGTATTTACGTCATCAATCATGTCATGATACATCATCTTGACAACATTTCTTCATCACCAAAAGTATTCAGAATTTGGCATCCTGGATTATGCCAAAATTTTCTGCTTTGAAAACTTCTTAAAAATTACTTATTATAGCTGTATAAACTAGAAACAAATGCTTTCATAAATTAAAATTATAAAGTAATTAAAATGTTCATATTAAAATACAATGTTTTGAAACAGGTATAAAGTAAAAAATAGCATGAAAAATATTTTAAATTACCTTTACCAAAATCTTATCAGACAAGGCATCTTTCAATCTAATATAACAAAGAGAGGTCTTTAGAAAGAGAGTGAACCCCAAAGTCTGCACAGGAACAAATATCAAGCAAAGAGACAACTATATTCCTCTGTCATGTATGGAACTGCAGAATGGAAAAAATCAACATGATTGTAGTGACCAATTTGAGAATGAACCAGTGAATTTTAAAAAAGTGTGTTCTTGAAAGTAATCAAGTCCAATGATATCTCTAAAGCATGCCACGTCCTGACCTTTGGAATAATTTTTTTGGCTGTGGATCTCAGCTAACTTCTGAAGACATAATTTCAACAATATTCAAAATTTAAATTTTGAAATGTTTATGATATTATATAGTTATTCAAATGCTGCTATCACAGAATTGGAAGAAAAATTTATTTGTAAAATCATATTTGATTTGATTTAGCAATATTCACATTATATGAAATGAACTTTGTGTTTAATATACAGAGTTATTATAAAAGAACCATTGGGTTTTGAAGCTTTCATTTTGGAACATAATTGGATTACAACAGTGAATTATACATGAAAAGAAACTGAAAGTATCCAAGACTGACATCCATAGCATCAATGTTCAATATGTGCTCCTTTAGTGATACAGCAGATGTCAAAGTGATATTTCATTTCACTCCACACATTACTCAGCTTGGTTGCATTTATGGTGGCAAATGCAGACTACAACTCACTCAATACGGTTCCACAACTCAGTCAAAGTGGTAAGTAATAGTGGTGGGTATATAAATGCTGTCTCTAACATGTTCACAGATGAAGAGGTAACACTGTGAAAAGTTACAAGTTATTCACACTTTAAAAATTCTAGTATGTGAAAAGTTTTCTGCTGTAAAGTCGCTTTTCGAACATGATGCTTGAGAAGAAACCATATCATTCTCACGCACATGGCACATACACAATGTGAAACTTTAGTTGTTGTTCTCTCTTTTGCTTTGTCATGGAAACATATACGTTTCCAAGTGCAGATGTAGTATTATATCAAAATACAATGATTCATTTGTAATAACTTTGTATTAGTAACTTAGTGAGAATTAGTTTCTGATTAAGTTTCACTAGCAGCATTTATTGTTAACAATAATGAACTCAAAATTATTTTTCTATTCAATATCCATTTTAAAAGATCCCCTCCCCCAGTTATTTATATTTTGATTATATTTTTTCTCAAAATTTTGATCTCTGTAAATTGAAAAGTGTTTATAAAATATTACATAATTGTATTATATACACATACATCGAATATTATAAAAACATTGTTTGTATTACATATATTGCAGTGTAAATAATTTTGTTATAGATTTCGTATTATGCATCATCTATCAGTATATACTATGAACAATTTAGATAATTTTGCAATCACTCTCTTCCTTATAAAAGAATTTAGCTGTGATTTTTACATTGCAGCTATATTATATTTAAAATGTTAAATTTAAAAAAAGCTTTTAATTCTTTGGTATCATACTTTATTGGTAGTTAAAACATTTCAACAGGATAATATTGCATTTTTTTAAATTTAAAAGTTAAAAGAAAAACACACACATACACAATACAATTAAAGTAATAAATATTCACATTTATCTAATATTTTATATGAATAGATTTGATCACCTTATATATGTGTATAATTTGCAACATGTCTTTACAAATGACTGTTTGTATAATATATATTCTATTCTGATATATTATGTTTTTGCATATTATAAATTTTTATTCATCTAAATTTATTTAGCTTACTGCATCTTATTTAAAAATTTAAAAACACTTCGGTGAACACAATTGTAATTGTAAGAATTTTACACAGTCGTAATTGCAAGAAATCTAGTTTTATAATATCAAATCCTTTTTTCAATACTTATTGCACCTTGTCATAAATATTTTTTAAAATTTAGATACACTTATAAGTTTAATTCAATTTATTTTGAGTTTAACTTTTGAAATTTATTTCAGGACATAAGTACTTGTTGCAAAATCTCAGGAATTCTTCATTTATGCCATTTCCAATATCATTTAAATGCTTCTCCTGCTACGAGAGTAACTTTCCTTGTTGAAGTTGATCAGATTTTAGAAGTAAATATAAGATTTACAAGTTTAGTTAAAATACTGATTTCACATTTATAATAATTTTAAAGCAGTATTTGCATGCTATAGTTTATATTTTGCACAAACTGATTCTGTTTCAAAATATATTTAAATGAGTGAAAGGGGGTTCCTTTAACTTTTAATAGTTGTTATGGATGGTTGATTTTAAATAGTTCAAAAAAAAATTTCCATCCTTTTTTTTAAATTCATTATCTTTTTTAGAATAACTAATATTCTGTATTTTTATTTCTATAAACCTCTGACACTTTAAGTCATTGGTAAAAGACTAAACATTTTTCATAATCTCTCTTTGTCTTTCCACCAATCAGGCTGACAGATTTTGGTGATTTAAACTGTTTTTTTGAAATATTTCTTATAAAAATATTAAAAACATAAATTCTAAAGATTTTAATTTAAGAAGTTACAAAGCTAACTGATATATCATTCTATTTTTAAAAAGATATTAATAAATATTTATTTTTAAAATTTTTATTTTTATGTTAATGTATTATATTTCATGTTACATTATTGATTGTGTATAAAATTCACAATTTAAATTCGAAAACTAAAAATTATGCTTAAAATTGTGTTTTTAATTGTAAAAAATGAAAAAAGTAATTAAAAATCTTGATTTAATTTAAATTTTTTAGTAGAAGAGTTTTTGCTATTTAATAATGTAAATATTTATTTATTGCTGTACTAAAGAAAGATTTGTTATTAAGTTTGTGAAAATTGTTTGACCATTTAGCTTGATTGATTAACAAAACAAAATTTTTTATCATATAGCTTGGCTTTAGTTATTAAAAAAATGAAACTTATAGATTGAATAAAAATAAGATTTGAATAAAATATGAATGACATGCATTTTTTATATCCTCTCTGTATAAATTGCTTTTCTGAAGATTTTTCATAATAGATATTTTCATAGATATCGTAAGTATCTCAGGAAACTCTCAAGCACTATCTCAACAGATATACATGCAGAAGGTGGAAGTGCAACATCCATCTCCCATTGTTCAACAATGGTTGAGATTGAAAACTGGCCCACATGCAAAACACTGTTTTACTACTAGTAAATAATCATAGGCCACATCAAATCTATGATTATTTTCCTTGTCAAATTGAAATTTATTCATTTAGTGATTAATTATTATTCTTATGGACTTACATATTATTAATTTTGAAAATTTATTTTCTTAACTGCCAGAGAGCAATTATATAACAATAAATCACTGTAGCATTAAATTTTATGTATTTTATTTTTAGAATTCCAATACTGTATCATGGTTTAATGTATCAGAGATCCAAAAAATGTCCAAAAGTGAATTAAGAAGTTTTGAACCTATACTATTCTGCAAATTTTTAAAACAAAATTTTGCTGAATATTCTGATTATAGTGTCGCTTCTTCAATTATTACTCCCATCCAAGAAATTGAAAATCCAGTTAAATCCACTTATGAAAGCCTTTTGGAATCAGCAGGATTTTCTGTTGAAGGTAGTTATAGTATGTCTTTCAAAGAATTTTCTCTTTTTTATGAATCAATTAAGAAATTTTAGTTACTTTTATTGATTTATTTACTTAAGAAACTTATCAAACCATGTGTCCTTCATGTATTTGATTTTTGGCAAGTCTTTAAAATATGAATTTTTGATCGTGGCCAAAAAAAGAGCAGCCTGAAGGAATCTTATTGAGCAGGCTAGAGCCCACCTGGGGCTGTCATGCCACCAAAGAAGAAGATGATGTATTGATTTAAAAAAGTTTGTGAATATTATTTAACAGGAAAATATGAGATGAAATATTTTTATGGTGTATTGAGTAATTTGATGCTAAAAGTGATAAATTTGTAATCATTTTATTGAATTTATTCAATGAAAATTAGTAAAAATTGATGAAGTAATGTAAACAATAGAGTTCCAGAACTATCACCTGTATAATTGAAATGTATATTAGGAAAATAACTATACAAGTTTAACAAAATATACATAAATCATATGCTTTATTGGAGACATAATTGGTATACATAATACAAAATTTATAAATTGGATATTAAGATTTACAGTATAGATAAATATTGATATACATGAAATAGAAGTATGAATATAGTATAGAGAATGCAAATATAGATAAATATTGATGTACATGATTGAAATACAGAAAATAAATTTTCATACTACTCTTTTTACAAAGGAATTAATAACCAGTCAATTTTAAAATTTAACTTTTTGACCCTGATCAGTGGGGATTTGCTTAGTTGGAATTGTTTAAGATTTGATGGGTTGGTTTTGTTTTTGAGGTTGACAGAGTAGTTAAATTATGTCTGAAAGGTGGTATGCTGGTCTTAATTTGATTAATAAGTACTGTGCAGTGTTTTCCTTAATTTCCAATATAAAAGTTTTAATACTATTGTCAATCGCTTTGTGTGGTCTTCTATAAGAGGGTGATAAAGAAAGAATGATTTTGACTGATCTTAAAAATGCAATGTAAGCAAGTTTTTAATGAGGAGTTTATATAAATTCTTGAGTCACCATTTATAGCAGTTGTAATTAGATTTAAATTTGATGCTTTCCCATGATTCCTAAAAAAGTTTTTTTTTTTTTGTGGGCAAAGAATAATTATATCTATAAATATGACCTAACCATCTAATATGATAAGTGTTTACTATTTTACTCATATGAGAATTATTGCATTTTTTATAGATTTTGTGGCTATATAAAATTGTAGTATATTTAAATTGCTTAACAGTCTCAAATGTGTAATCAGTTATCTTTAGAAGGAATAGATCCATTGATCTATGTACTACTATCAAAAGTTTTATTTTCATTGATTGTCAGACCCATCATTTCATCTGCCTTTTCAAGCAAGACAAATACCTTGACAGCAGTCTACTTTAAACATCCAATGATGTAAATATCATCACCAAATACTTATAATTAAATTGTTCTTAGTGATATCGTTTTCGTGTTTAGTTTGGAATCTTGTACAGACTCTTCGAGAACCAAATTAAACAGCAAACATGAAAATGAGTCACCTTGTCACAGACCTTTCTCAGTATAGAAAGATTCTAAGAAAATAAATAAAATTTTAATTCAGCATTTTATACCTTTCTATCAGTTTTATTGGATGTTGGGATGTAAAATTTAAATATAGCTTCAAAAAGTCTTTCCCTATTGATGCAGTTCTATGCAGCTTTAAAGTCAATAACAGCTGGTAGGTGTCTGCATTAAATTCTCTTGTATGTTCCAAAATTTGTCTGAGAGTTTGTATTTAATCAGTTGTTGTTTTTTTCCTTTGGAAACCACAGTGGTAATTCTTGATAACTTCAGAAATGTATTCAAGCACTTTTTTTTTATATAAGATGGTGGAGAAGATTTTTTGCTATACTTAAAAGAGTACCATATTTCCCTGTATATAATCAACAATGGCATATTATCCACAAGATAATTTTTTTGTGAGTAAAAGAAAAAGCACACATACTCTGCAGTGGCCTATAATCTGCGGAAATTTTTTCGGCGAACAGTCAAAAATATATACTGCTTATAATGTGGGTGCCACATAAAATAAAAAATAATACACAGTGTGATTAAAAGTATAATAATTTGTATAGAAAAAGCATTTATTATGAAAAAGATTTGTTTGAATCCACCTCATCGGAAAGTGCAATCAACTGAGATAAAAGCACAAGATCCATCAAGTGGATAATTCTGAAAAGTTAGAAAAACTTGTTGATTTTTTAATAACTTTTAAAATGAGTTTGGACATATTTTTTGAAATAAAATTTATGTTAATAATTAAATAAAAGAATTGAATTATTTTCAAGTTGCACATTATATACACTTTTCTTTTGCAAAATACATGCTTTGTTTTTTATCTTACTTTAATATGTTTGTGTTAAAGTAAGATAAAAACAAAGCATGGGTTAATTTGTTTTTTTATTTGCCTTCTTTATAGCTTTTAGTTTAAAATCTGCTGTGTAACTTAAAAGTTTTTGCTTCCACAAGATGATACAAGAATTTGAATATTTTCAGAATGAAGTATTGTTCAAGACAAATTCCCAAATGAGAATAGCAATTGTTTTCACACTTCATCTTTATGACGAACCGAATTCATTCTTGAACGATATTAGACAAAGTTGATTATACGTGAAATAAATTAGCTGAGTTGGGGCACCATCTGTTGTTTATTTTATAAAATATAAATGGCATTTTTTTTCAAAATTTTATTCTAAGTTTTTTTGATAGAGACTATTTTTTATCAGATTATCTGTGGTGGTGTATAATCCGCACAATGAAATTCAAAACTTTTTTAACACATAATTTGCAGATTATATACAGGAAAATACAGTAATTCCTTTGTAATTACAACATTCCAGGTTTCCAGCTCCTTTTTTCTAAATAGAACAGAGAGAACCTTTTTCCCACTCATTAGGCATTTGTTCTTTTGTCCAAATATCACAATTAATGTAATAGATTGCATTGATAAGTTTTGTTCACAGTGACATTAAAAATAATGTAGTACTGCCATCTGGTATGTAAAATAAGAAAAAATATTTTTCCAGCCATAGGAAATAGATTGTTTTAATCTTTTTTGTGCATTAATTTTAAACACTCTAGCCAGAAAATATCACAAGCTCGAGAAATATGAGGCAAAAGCTTACCCCTTGATTTTAATGGGAATGAGAAGAAAGGGTTAAAGCATGTTTTCCCCCAAATCGTTAAATGAGGTATTTCCTATAGAAAAGAAAATGATATTATTTATAAATAATATTGTTAAAATAATGCTTAAATGATAAAATTACTTTTTAATATTCCTTTATGATTTCTGTAAAATGTCCTTAATGTCATAAATTTCTATTTAAGTGAATTAATATTAGATCTGAACTTCCGTATTTTTCACTAGTTCAATTTGATTTATGAAAAAATTAGATAATGCCTCCACCTGACAGCCAAACATTTGTCCATGTTCAGCTGAAAACAATGTTTAGTAAATATGTATACTAAGCAAATATTTGTAGTTATTAATTATTTTATATTTATTAATTAGTTTAATTTTTTGTATAAAAATAGGAAATTTTTTATTGTAACTTTTGAAAAAAATTACTGTAAAATCAATAATTTTTAATATTTTTTCCTCAATAAGTTAAGAAACTATTCCCTTAAAAAATCTGACTCCTATTTATGTAATAATATGTGAATATTATGCATTCTCAATTGAATGTAGATTCATATCTTGTAGATTTTTAACTGTGGCAAATATTTTCTCAAGAAAGTCTGTTATGATCTAAAATTAATCCACCCGAGCTAAAATTTCAAAACTCACGTATTCATTTTCATAATTTTACTTTCATCAGCTATTAGTTTTATGACAATAATGTTGTTAGTTTTTTAGATTTTTACAATGTATTCAATTATTAAAAGTTTAAATTTCATAGAAATTTCTAAAATGTTTTGAAACTCATCAATTTATTATAAATTGAAAACATTTTGAAATAAAAGTAAAAATTTCATATATTAAAAAACTAAAAAAAATTTATAATTTTTCTAAAATTTTTTAGTTTTATTATGTTATTACAAATTATATAAGAGTACAATAAAGATCAATTTCTTGTAACAGTCGCAAAAAATATAAAGGAAACACATTTTATTTTTTCAATGATTTATTCAAACGTTTTTATAGTGTGAAATTGTTAGATTTCAGTAATGAAATGTATATATTTTGTTCAAAGATCAGAAATATTGAATGTAATCATTATTAAATATAGACATAGTTCTAAATAAATAATAAATAAAAATTCTGCAATATATACAATAAAATAAATATAAAAACTATAAAGTATTTTGTAGCAAATAGTTAGATTGAAAAACCCTGACAGATAAGAAAATATATTAAATCACTATGTTATTTGTATTTTAAAATACTTGATAGGGAAATTGCACATGAGAGGTGCACTTAATTTGCTTAGTAAAATTTGATTTATAAGAAGTTTGGTTTGAAAATGAACTCTGTTGTCATCTTCATCTTTTCTCAGTTAGTTGAATAAATGACAGAATTTACTCAAATCAAGCCCACTTTAGTTCATTCAAGAGATTACCTGAATCCAAATGAATAATGAACATCAAACACTGAAATCTATTAAAACACTGAAATTTTTTAAATCTATTAAAGCTTTCAAATAAAAATTCTTTTACTACAATTTTTAATTTTTAGCTATAACCATTAATTTTAATTTATATTTTTATAAATCAGATTTATAAAGAAAAAAGCAGATTATATTATATATTCACATACTTACATTAAATTTTTAATTAATATAATAAAATGAGTTTATTAATGATCAATAAAATGTAACAAGAAGAAATTCCTAATTTTTAAAGATGAATTCATTACTTTATTTTAATAATTGTGAAAACTTGACAAAAGAATTTTTCTTCAGTATAAATGTATATAAAAATTTTT
This sequence comes from Latrodectus hesperus, assembly GCA_037975125.1. Taxonomy (NCBI): domain Eukaryota; kingdom Metazoa; phylum Arthropoda; class Arachnida; order Araneae; family Theridiidae; genus Latrodectus; species Latrodectus hesperus. The sequence goes on from CM075862.1 coordinate 63,517,847, forward strand.
TTAAAACATCTATCACTGTAAAAGAAATGTATAAAATTTAACAATACAATAGAAAATTAAAAATTATTAAATCTGGTTCATTAAAGAAATTAATTGCATATTTAAATAGAACATAAGTTCTGGATTTTTTGCTTATTATGTAGACTTGTTATAAATTGTGTGTTAACTTATTGTAGCTATCACTTTTCACAGCTGAAATGATTTTTTTATGATATTATATGTTCATGTCTGAAATGTATTCTTTAATTTTAGTTGAAAAATTCTGTACAATTTTTTTGATGTATACTTTAAATATTATAAATAAATGATGTTTTGCTTGGTAAAGACGAAAAAATCTGTGTTTGTACATGCAAAAAGCCTTATTAAAAATTATAAAAATTTGAATTTTATGTTCAGAGAATGTAAATTGTTCTACTGAGAGCAAAATGATTATTAAAACATGTAGTAAGAGTGTTCATGAAAGCTTTTGAAATCACAATATTTCATACATTAGCTTGGTGCAATTTATTAATTCTATATTTTGTAAAGTTAAAAAGGTCTTTGTTTTTGGAATTTGTTATACTTTTTAAATGCAATATTTATTTTATTGGTTGCATTTTACAACTTGTTTAATGCTTTGTAATAGGCATTAATGTTAAGTTCGCAGTTATTTTAATTTCATTTTTTGATTTTTTTATACTGAAATTTGCTGTAATATTAAAAATTTGGCTTAATTTTCGGTACACACTTAAATTTCTGCATTTAAGTATGTATCTGATGTTATTGCTTTTAAAAAAATATTTGAATTTAATGTTATCCATAAAAAAAAAGTATTAAAAAAATTAAAACTTTCTGTAATATGCTTAATTAAATAGTTATGTGTGTTTTGTTGTTAGTTTGTAAGCTGTTTCATGTATAAATTTTATTATACCAGGAAATTATTGTGTTTTTATACTTTATCTTATAAAATAATTTATTTATTTTAAAATTAATAATACTTGAGAAAAATTTTTTTATTTTACTATAAATAAACTATAAAAAGTTGTAATTTCAATTTTTATTTTTTAAATAATAATTTGTATCAAATTCTTTATTTTTAGCCCAAAAATTATTATACTATGATTTTATTTGCCATGTTTATCCATGTGAAACAATGAATCTGGAAATCTTTGTGAAATATTTGAAATCCTTTAATTGGTGGAGTGATGAATGGCTGGAAAAGAATGAAAAATCATTATTTCGGTAATATTTTAAATTTCCTTTTTATTGTTCTTTTATTTTAATACTCAATACATGATTCATTTATGTAATAAAATATGTGGAATAAAGTTTGCAATCTATATGTAGTAATTATTTGTTTGTTTATTTACTGAATGTTTACATTAGTAAGAAAACATACTTGAATGCTTAAAAAATCTTTGAAATAAAAAATAATCTAGCTGTATTTCAATTATTTTATTATTATTATATATCATCATCATCATCATTCATGGCGTGCCAGCCCAGGATGGGCCAAGGCCTTCTGAACAAGTTTCTTCCAGCCACCTCTACTGGCAGCCAAACTCATCCAATTTTTTGTTCCAAGGACTCTACACTGCATGACTGACCTTCGACTGCATCCGCCCATCTCAGCTTCCTCTTCTTCCTACGCTGATGGGTTTGGCAAAAAAAAAAAAAAAAAAATCCCTTAGTGTTTTATTGTCCTTTTATTTTAATTACATTTCCAACCCAAATAAGACAGCTTACTTTAATGTGATGTACAACGTCTGGCTCCTTGTACATTTGGAAGATTTCTGTTTTGTATCTTCTGTGCCAGACACCATTTTTCTTCGTATCTCCAAAGATACTTCTTAAAATCCTGCGTTCAAATAGGCCCAACAGCCTCTCCTCTCTTTCAATCAAAGTCCAGGTTTCCAAGGCATAGGTCAAAACGGGATGGCTAAGTGTTCTATAGATCTGTAACTTAGTTTTTTGTGATAAAAATATATGTATTTTATTAAATTTTTAAATCATCACACGCTAACAAAATTGCTGTAATTGCAGTTTTTTATATTTTAATACATAATAACTTTAACATTTTCCTGTAAATATTTAATAGTCTGTAAATATGATATTTGAAACTAGTTCACTCAGTAATGAATTTCTGAATGATGGAATTATAAATGTTAATTAATTTTTTTTATCATAGAGTAATATAAATTAGTAATGTTTGTTGAGAAAACTGGATAGATACCAAATATATATTTATATTTATAGGAGAGTTAATTTCTATTATATTGATAAAATAATCGTTAATTGTCACATATTCTTCAGTTACTTTATATACTGTTTACACATCTAAAACAAATTACAGATATGAAGTATTGCAGCTTAGTTAGTCAGTTTTTTATATTCAGAAGGCTTGTACAACTTGTGGAATCTCTTGAAATTCCTGGAAATCGAAAAATTGTTTTAAGGTTCTTTGAAACTCCTGAAATTTTGACTAACTCCTTGAAAATCAAAAATTACTTCTAAAAATTCTTACTTGCTTTGATGCATTTATTTTTTGTTTGAAATTATATTTTTTTGAGTTTTAATATTTTAAAATGTTTAGTGAAGTCATTCAAAAACAAAATTGACTATTAGCTCTTAATGTTACAAGATGATGGTATGATTGATATTAAGATTGTTATTTCATTCATAACTGTTGACTAAAATAAAGATCCACTTCAGCCAAAATATCTACATGATGATGATCAAGTTCAGTCAAGACTGGATGTAGTATTTAAGTTATGTGTATGAAATGAAGTGAAGCAATCATCAATAAGATCGTCCTGTAAATAATCGGGTGGGTGACTAAACCAAAGTTATCATCATATTATCCACTCAAGTGCAAAAATTTCATGAAAAGTTACTCTGTGACTTATCAAATGTTGAAAGAAACTCATCTGCCTGAGAGTCACTATTTCCTTTGTTGGTGGCACAGTTCCAAATAAAGAAATTGAGAAGTTGATGTTTCATCTATTTAATCTGGAGCTGGAGTCAATATATCTCAGTTGTATATCAGAAGGTAATGAAGCCTTTGAAATTGGTGCTGAATCCGACAGAACAGAGATAGGTTTTAGCCTGTTGACATTAATTGCTGACTTCATTGTATATATGACCAGGGTGAAATGGTTTGGTATTTTATTAATGACTTATTGACTTTATTGTATGATTATTTTATTGACAGGTCATCATAAGAATGGATTGAAGTTGGTTTCACAGTGTCATTTCAGACAAAAATATGTTGATGTTTCCTATGAGGGATGTATAAAGTAGTGTGATCTAAAAAATGTGGGCAGATGTAATAACTGGCTGTGTATATATACTGTGATAACTGGCTCATACAGCTGCTGAACAAAACATGTTTCTGGTTATTACAATTGTACGAAGTTTTCAAGTAGTCACAAGCTGGTGCCATGCAGTATCTTTGCATGTACTCCTCCAAGGTTCCCTTTGAATGTAATCTAAAATCCTTGGAGTACAATTGGGAGGTTAGGTGTAAATTTCAGGTTATTGTGGCATTCTAAAACTTTCTTCAGGGAATGATGAAAACACTCCAGGATGCTATTAGAAATTGGATCATAAAAAGTGGTCTGTATCTTATAGTTCATTATTTTATTTAGAATTAATAAAATATGTGACTCAAACTGCCTTTCCTATTCCATTGTTATGATAGATGATATCATATATCTTGCAATCCAGTGTTGCAGGAATGCTAGAGGATTGTTTCTGCGAAGATATTGTGTACAGGATTTGCTTCTGGTCAACAAGATAATCTGTCAATGCATGTGAAGAGATATGAAAAACCATAAGATGGTAAAAGTTCAACAATATCTAAATATTGCACCAGCTGTCCTGTACCTTGTTCACAGTGTTGGGTTCTATTATTGAAATGGAAGCAACTGGATGGGAGTTTTTATAATTTAGAAGCTGAGACCAAGCAGACGAATCCCCAATATTTGATTTACCGTCCCCAGAGGTATCATTTCACTTGAAGAATACTGTGATCACAGCTTATTTAATGTGCACCAGCCCCCTTTAGTAAACATGATGGATCTTTGGTTTAATCAGGATTCACTCTAACTACCTTCTAGTAATGATAATGGCTCCCTAACAAACCTTTAACCTCAATGTCCAAAGACTTAAATCATTAAAATGATAGCAGAAATGTTGCAGTGGGCTTTTGTGTCTTGAAATACCTTTTATTTTTGTCAGTTTGTGTTCATGTACGCTTATCAACTTCCAAATCTTTTATTACCAAATCTTTAGTTAATCTTTTAAATTAGGAGACCAGTTTCTTGAAATTGGTAACATTCCAAAATAAGTTTCTTTAATGCACAAATACCAGGGTGGGCAAGATTGTGTATAGATGTAAAGATGGTTTTATGGAACTTCTGTGGAACATATAGTCTGATTTTGTGTTGTGAGCGACATCACAGAAAATCTGTAGTCTTTGTGTCACTAACATAAGTTGGGGTTTTAATGATGATTCATATATATGTTAAAGAGCCTGCAATTTTCCATCACCTTTATGTCCATCTGCGATTATTTATTGCTTCTAAGTCAATTAAGTCACTAATTATTACTTATATTTTAGACAGTGCATTCACTACTGTGTTGTTAGTGCTGCTAATAGGCTTAATATTGGTGCTACACTGTGTTATAAAATTCATGTGCAAAATTTGTCTTAAAAAAGTCAGAATTTTTGCTGAATAAAAGAAATAAAGGTTAATATATGTAAATATAGAGGTCCAACCTTCTAAATTTTGACTAAAATGTTTAAAAGATACATATATTGCATCCTTTAAACATTTTAATTTTTTTGCTGTGCTTTAAATAATGCATGTTTTAATTTAATAGTTATTTTTAACATGGTTGTGTAATTTCTTCAAAATAATTTACTCTCCTAATTTTCCTTATTAGTATATTTCTAGTAATAATTTATGTTCTATCTTGACAGAATTAGCATAAAATAAGTTGAAAGTTATGTTAGATTATTTTATTTAGCTTAAAGTATCTTATGTTGTTTTTATATATATTTGTTGATAAATTTTATATCATAGTATCTAATATTTTGGTTTATAGAGCTTTTGATGCGAATTTTTCTGGACATTTAACTCACAAGGAAGTGATTCTAGGATTAGCTGCTATGAATCAAATTACTCCTCATGGTGGCTCACCTGCTGAAATCCGATGCCGTTATATTTTCCGTTATTATGATAGTGACAATGATGGATTCTTAGAGAATTCTGAATTCAGGTATTAGAAATTATTATTTACTAAATCCAAAATATAGAATAACTTTTTATTAAATATAACTGAAAATTATTTGTTACGGCATTCATGTTAATTTATTATTATAATTGTTTGTTAAAGCATTTTTTTTGGTTTTAATTTTCTTATTTGTAAGTGTTTACTTCTAAATTATACCATTTTGCTTATACTGGATTTTCCATTGTTTGTTATGTTTGTTACTTCATTCATTTCTAGGTTTGTAAGAATTACATTATTTATATATTTCACAATATTTGGTAGATAAAATAAATATGTACAAACTTTATGTAAAGAACTATAAATAATATTTTTATTTTGCTTCATGAAGTAAATAATACTCATTTAAATAAAAGTAAATTTAACTGCTCCTTTGTTCTATTTTTCTCTTCAAAATGAAATTACAATTTTAAATTGTTTTGAATGGATGCATTTTCATTATTTTTGAAATATTTATTTCTGTATGTCTTAATTTTAATCTTATTTTTTAAAACTATTTCTGTGTCTTTCTAACTGTGGTTTTTTTCAATGCAAATGAGTAATTTGAAAATACAAATTTATTTTGGGACTGTTGTTGACAATTCATAAAAATCTTGCCTTAAAATGAAGAAGTCAAATTTGAAAATTTGACAATTTAAAAGAAAAGTGGAAAATTTGGTAGTATATATATTAAGCCCAATAATATTTTTAAAATTTCTTTGTTTATTTTTTAGATTTGCATGTGATTCTAAATAAATATTATGAATTCCATAGATGTGCAGTTTAAAATTTACATTGATTTGGTGAATTGATTAAATTAGTTAATTTTTAAATATTATCTCACTATTTTGCAATTAATTTTTCATTAGTACTTATGATCAATAAATTATTGTAAATGATATATATTCAAATTAAGCTCTTTCACTTTTAAATTTAAATATAAACTATGCATTTGAAATAATGCAATAAAAATAATTATTTAAAAAATTACTATATTGTAATAAATATCTTATAACTTGGTTTTAATTTGAAAATTAATTAGAGTGTGAGCTTTTATGAGATGAAAACATATTTATATTATAAACAAATCATTAAGAAGTAAATATGAATTTTTAAACTAAAAATAACATCTAAGAAATGCGTGGAATGGCTTAAAATAGCTAAAGGTTATTTGTTAATCAAATTATATTAAATATTTTGCTGATTTTATGCCATAATCTTAATTTGTAAATTTTAGTTATGTGTATATGTGTTTATTTACATAATGATACACAAGAGTGTAAAATCTAAGGACAAGCCAATTTTTCTAATATGATATTAAACAAAAGCATTCTGAATCATCTCTAATAATACTGTAACACTCCTAAGATGAAGATCATAGAAAAAGTAAATGAAACCAAAAAAGAAATTCAAATGATAAGAATTAGCTTCAAACACAATTGGATAAAAAAATGAAATATCCATGTGAAAAGTAACTTAAGGAAAACCCAATCTTAAATAAGGGGTATGATCACTCATAACTGTTATGCAGGATTTGCATTGTCTGCCCGTGGTGAAATTGTCAGCTTAATACTCATTGCTCTGTCTTTTGAAAATTTGTGGGTTTGATTCTCATATCAGTTTTGGATTCCATGGTTCAAAATCCTTTTTGAGATGTAGATACTCTTCTAATTCCCTCATGTGCAAAATACGACCATTTTGTGACAAACCAAAACATACTCATGCTAAATGCATTAAGATTGTTAACAAATTGTGGAATGGCTCCTCATTCTTTATACCTTTAATCTCAGCTCTGAAATAGTTGCTGGCAGTTGGACATGCTAACAAATGTCTCTAGAATATTCCTTCTTGTTTCAATTGAATTTGGATTTAGGGATCTTGCTGGTCAATCACTATATTAATTATCTTAATTTCCTGACAATTTTGCCATACATACTATATGATAAGGTGAAGTGTTGTTGTCTATGATGAGAAATTGAGGATCTGAATCACCTTTAATAAAGCATAGGTATAGCATCCACTAATAATTTAACCACATTGGAAAATGTTTAAGCCAGTTAGGGTATGAGGCATTGATTACCACAAAAAATATTACCACACACACTTTATCATATCTGAAAAGGTTCCTTTTGATAATGTTGATGGGGTTGTTTCTAGTTTCCAACTTTCTCCAGGTGAGAATGGGTTTTGGATCAATTGTCTGAGTATGCCTGCTTTCATCCCTAGAGTTCTCAGCCCCATTGCTGAACACTCCAGTTCTGATGAACATACATTGCAGGAAATATTGTCTCTTGATGAATAGACATTAATGACACACTTCATGCTTGTCATTGTGTAAATCGTTACCATTGTGCAACTTCCTGGCTGCACTAAAGTGTGATATTAGTTATCCAATAATCTATTGCATGTGCCATCCAATTTATCCTTCAGCATGCTATTTGTTTGTATCTTATCTGTAGCATGATTTACCAATTATATTCTACTGTGATTGTTAACAAGATGAATATTATCAAATCCTTACATAAATGTTCCTGTTTTTGAAATGCTCTTGTGAAACAATATGTGTGTACTTTGATTTCGCTTTAAATTTGCGGATCATGTGAATTGTCCCCCATCAACACATTTTGTATCTATCTATTCTTTCAACATTCTTTGTCTGCATCATGCTAGATATATATTCATGTCCTATTTCAGTTGATTGGTCCCATTTATACTTTTGCCCCTTTCCACTGGCATGTTTTGCTGATATGCTGAATTTTCTGCATTGTACTTAAAACCATAATATATATATATATATATATATATATATATATATATATATATATATATATATATATATATATATATGGTTTTTTTAAATTTATTTCTATTACTTAAATAGATTTCTATATTTATTATTTTTATACTTAAAATAGAATGTACTTAGTAATAATAAAAATATATTTTGAAATTTATATTGAAATATTGAAAAATCAATCAAGAAAAAAATAATACTGAAAAATATAATTAAATCATAAATTTCAGCCAAACACGACAAATTTCACATAAATATAGTTTAGATGTATTTAAAGTGCAGTAGATTCATGTTTAATTTATTAAGTACTATTCTGATATATTTTGATTTATTTATAGAAATTACTCATATTCTTTCAGGGCTATGATTTCCGATATAAATATTATCAAAGAACTGGAAATGGATGAAGAAACTCTTGATGCTACTGTTGCTGCTCAAGCAAAGTAATATAATTTTTCTTGAATAGATTTGCTGCACCTTGTTTATAAATCATAAATTATAAAAAAACTACTTATAATAAATATCATTCTTCCAGAAATTTTGAGCTCCAAGGCAATATGAAACTTCCCTTGGTAAACTTTCTGCAAACTGTTGGCCAGCTTAAGTTTAGAGGAACTTCATGCTTGTTAAGAACTCCTGAACCAGTACTTTATGCTGTATTCTTGAAGAGGTATTTTCTGTTTTTATATTTCGTTTTGAATAAAAATTGAATTTGTTTGATAAAATTATGATATGGAATTTAGGTTATAATGGAATTCAAACTTCATTGCAAATTAAGCATGTTAATTTTCTCTGTTTTAATGCCTTAGTCTGCTAAAGTAAAGTTTCATATAATCTTAAAGATATTAAACTTTTCTTTTAAGTCCTAAACAATTTTAAGTCACTTTATAACATTAGAAAATACTTTATTATTTGCTTCTATTTTCTTTATTGATCCAACTTTTATATTGTAACTAATTATTTCTGTTTTCTCTATAGTAATATTAATCTATTTTCTTTATAGCACTATTAATCTGTTTTCTCAATAGTACTATTAATCTGTTTTGTGCTATTTTGATTTGATAAAGTTGTTGCTTTATCAAAACTGAATGGAACATTAATTTCATTCTTTTTCAATATTATGTATTCAATTGTATTTTGTTCAGTCTAAATAATGTTTAAAACTGATTCAATTATAAATTGATTGCAATTCATAAATATATATTTATATATAACTCATAAACTTTCAATAAATATTTAATTAAGATCTTTATAATTTTAACTGTTACCAATTTTTATACATAATTATGTCTCTTATAAAGGGGTTATTAAAGCATATTTTTTATTTTTAATCAAACCAAAAAAACAATTCTTAATTTTATTATCTAATTTTAAGCCTTGTATGCTTTTCACTTACAAAGACTGTATAAAAATATTTTACTTCCTAGAAATTTAATTGAAGAATCAAATACAACATCTCCTAATAAAAGAAGACGAGAAAGCTCTCCAGGTAATTAATAGTTACCATGTTAAGTGATTTGCCGACATTTATACCAACTTTACCTTAAAAATTGGTTTATTATTCTTTTAACTTGTTTTTATATAAATTACGATATAAAAACATAAAATTTACAAAAATTTTAATTACATATAGCATACTTTTAATGAAATTGGTTGTTTACTGGCAAATTTTTGTAGGATATTAACAGCTAACACTTTACAGAAAATTGTAATGTGTCAATTGTTGTGTTGTTGTTGTTATTAATGACACTTGGATAAGCCAAGTTCGCTATGCCTTGGCTATGTGAATTTAAGTAAGTAAGGTATGTCTTTTGGTTAATCAGAGCACCATGAAAATGAAAGTGCAACTTTGCTCTTCAAATCCTCCGATAGATGGCACCACCAAAGGAACCACTCTCTCAATTTTGACATTGATTTGAAGGGGAGGAAATTTCCTCTTGTCCTTTGCCCCCATGGAACTGCTTAATGACAGACCACAGGATTTTCTATTCCACAGATTTAATGAGCACATATATCATTTGTACTCGGTGGATCATTTGCGGCATTAGAAATCGAACCTCACCCTTCCGGATGGAAGGCCGATGCCCTAATCACTAGACTACCACTGCCTTTAATCTGTAAATTTAATTAACTTAAAGCTTATATGTGACTGTGCTCTTTAAAATGAAACAAAATCTAAGAAAAATATTGAGCATTAAAGAAAATCTGGTTAAAAATATACAGCAATATATATATTTTTTGAAATTTTACTAAACATTCCCTTTAAAAATAGCTCTAAATGAAAGAGTTCATATACGTTCAAAATTTTGTTTTATTGTATATATAGATAATGGCTCTTATAGCATGTAGGCCAAGTTTTATTCAAATATCTTTGTTATATCCATATTTTGTATTCTTCATATTATTTAGATAATATGAAGAATATATAAAATACCACCATTTTAGATATTTTGTGAAAAGCAAAGTTTTCAGAAAATTGCCTTTAAAATTGTTAGCACTTTTGGTAGTGACAATGTTCTTTCCAAATGTATAACCCAAATAGCAGCTTCTATTTATAGCAATTAATGAGCACATTATAGAAAAAGCATAAATTGAAAAAGTAAAATACAACCTGTAATTAAGTCACAACCTGTTACTTAGTTACTATTTGCCATATAATAAAATGAAACATTATTTTGGAAATTAGAAGGTTCTTTTTACAAGATTCACAGATAAAAAAAGTTGACTCATGTAATCGAAAATCAATTTTCCATGGTAGGAAAATACCTTAATGTGTATTCTTCATATTATATGTCATTTTTTAAGTTTTATTTCTGTAATTGTCAATTTTTAGAAATAAAATATAAACTTTATTCATATAACACTATTAACTGCAACTACTTTGATGTCATTCTGTTAGCTCTTAAAATGATCATGTTTAATTTTCTTGTTTCAAATTGCATGAGACATTCTTTTAACAAAATTTTACTAATTGAATGCTAATTCCTTTGAATCTGCTAAAATTAATTAAAATTGCTGTATTAGAAAAAATTTCAATGAGTTAGTTTATTAAAATTTGTTAAACATTACTCAATTTTATTTCTTTTATAAATATTTATTGTACTTTCCTATTTATAATCTTCTTAAAAGAGTTTCATTTTTACCTTGACAATTAATATTAAATAGAAAAATTTTAATATGAATTTTCAATGATAAAGGAATTTGTCGATCTATTTTAAAATAAAATAATCCTGAAACAAAATAAATAGTTTTATATGTTTTTGATTCATTATTAAACTATTTTGAAAATTTAGAGTGAAATTTATTATGAAAATAAGTTCTCTTGCTATTTAACTACTTACTATATTTTAACTGTTTTCTAACAAGACTTTCTGACTCCTATGGGCTTAATTTAAGCATGGGTTTTCTATTTAGTTGTACATAAGTAAACTAAATTTTGTTAAAATATATTATTAACATAATGTGCATGAATTATTAATAATACATCTTTATATTTATGTCTGCTCACATATAGACATGTACAGATGGAGGACAAAATAATACGAACACCTGTGAAATAATGGAAAATCTTTATTAATAGGGGGTTGGACCACCTTTTGACTGAAATACAGATTTAATGTGACGTGGGAAAAATTCATAAAGGTCATGGACAATATTCAAAGGAATGTTAAGCCATTCCTCCTGCAGAGCGGTCTCTAATTCCGAAAGTCCGGATAGAGGTGGAAATCGGGAACGCAGTTTGGACTCCAAATATTCCCATAAATGTTCAATAATATTCAAGTCCGGAGACTGAGGGGACCAGGCGAGATGTTCAACTTCATCGTCATGCTCTTCGAACCATTCTTGAACGCACCTAGCAGTGTGGATAGGGGCGTTATCGTCTTGAAAAAGCGGTCGCTCTCCAGGGAATACAGTCTGGACAAAAGGATGTACATGATCCCCTAGAATGCTTAGATAGTGATTGGATTTGATCCTCCCATGCAGAATAACAAGTGGTCCATGACCGCGCCAAGATATCGCACCCCATACCATAATGGAGAATCACCCATGCTTCACAGTCGGCAAGAGGCATTCAGGATGAAACGCTTCTCTATGCGTTCTCCAGACATAAACGCGTCCGGTTGTCTGAAATAGAAGGATTGAGGATTCGTCTGACCATATTACCTGTTTCCACTGCTGTGGAGACCAGCCTTTGTGATCTCTGCAGCATTGGCGTCGTTTGAAAACATTAGTTGCTGTCACCAAGGATTTACGAATTGCCACTCTGCCATAAATTTTCACATCATGAAGTCCTCTTTTGACAGTTTTTCTTGAAACGGGGTCCTGGAGATGACTGTTCATTTCGGATGTTATCTCGGATAACGATTGCTTGTGCTTTCGGGCTATTATGCGCTTCAAGATCCGCCTGTCCCTATCAGCAAGCTTTGACTTTCGGCCACTGTTGTGCTTTGAAGACGTCGTATTACCCTCTTTCTTGTAAGCTGTCATAGCAGCTGATACCGTACTCCTTGCAAACCCCAAAAGGTTTGCTGTTTCCTTAACCGATGCTCCACTTAAACGCGCTCCAACTATCATTCCTCTCTAGAACTCTGACAGGTCTGACATCTCAACTTATCACAGACAGTTCGGTAGAAGCTTGCAACTCAGGTGACTGCTGTTGAGAGACTGATACCTTCCCCTTCACGCTCACTAGAGGTCAGACTTCTGTTGCAGGTGGAACGGCTGTACTGCAGGTGTGAAATACGTCATACTTTTTCACAGGTGTTCGTATATTTTGTCCTCCATCTGTATATGGATATGTATACAGATGATTACCAAAATAATTTTAACACTTTAGATTCATAAAGAATTCTTTATTAATATGGTGCAGGATCATTTTTGGCACGTAATGAACTTAGAACTGTCTAGGAATTGGTTCATAAAAGTGTTGAACTGTATTTAAAGACGTATTGCACTTATTCTTCATAGAGATATTAAGAAATTTCTTAGAGAGTTGCTTGTGGAGGATATTGATTCCTCATTGAATGTTCTAAAGTAGATTATAACCATTCAATTATATTGAGGTCAGGTGACAATCCTGATGAACGTTTATGTTTAATTTTATCTTAGTGTTCATCAATCTATGATTGAACAAGTCCTGTTACATAGGTAGGTGCATTATCATCCTGAAAAATTATATCTCCTGCAGGAAAAATTTTTTTATCAAAGGATAAATCTGGTCTTCTAAAATTTCTCTATATTTTTCTCCATTGATCCTACCTTTCAGGATTATGATTGGTCCAGCAAAAAAACCATGAAACAGTTGACCATATTATGATAGATACGCCTCCTGGTGGTGGTGGGACTAATCCCCATCTGGTCTAGTTCCACTAGACCAGATCCATGAGATCAAAGACAGCCAAATAGTCCAAAAGCAGATGTGGACTTTTCACTGGCCTCCTCACGAGAAATCCCCAAGCACTTCAAGATGGATTGCGACTCATGGTAAAGGGGAAAATTTGACAGCTTCTGTTGATCCGGAGACCTGGAGCACCTTTTCCTATGTTTGAACCTAAGGTAGAAGTCTGACTTGGCTCCGGTGCCTCCAGACCTTAGCTGAGCATATTGGAACGGCCTTCATGCCTTGGGTGACCCTTACCAGGAGATTACTCTCCTGACGTACTTCACCCGTTCCGCCCAGGTACACCCCTCGCCGGCTATAAGAGCATTCTTTGAAGCAGCCTGCAGGACTTGATGGGGCCTCCTGGCTTGATAGTTAAAAAATGACAATTGTAATCATTTGACCATCAAATGTGCACCCATACTTTTGGAAAAATTGGGAAAGAGGACTCATCAGACTATATTTCTTTCTCCCACTTATCAATCAAGTTAGTTTTATGAGTGTGATTCCACTGTAGATGTCATTTGGCATTAACATGTATGACAAGTGACTGGGGAATTGCTGTTGAGTTGTAAATATTCTGTTTGTGATTATGCTTTCTAAATGTAATATCATTGACACTGGGGATTTTAGATGCTGATTAAATTCTGTGATCACTTTTGTTGCAGTTGTTCACTTTTTAAACATTACAATCTTCTTCTGTACTTGTCATTCTCTTTCTTTAAGCTTCTTTTTTCCATCCATTATTTTACTTTACTGAGTTTGTCTTGCTGCTTTGTGTGTATGCTGTCATACACTTGCTCAAGATATGAATTCCTTCAATTTGACATGTTTGCAAATCTGAGGGGTCTGACATTTTATGCTGTTATAAGTTCAAGAGCTACAAAATTTCAATAAACTACCACATGCTACCAAAATATACACATTTCTATTTATAAAAAGCTGGTAGTTATTATTATATTTTAATGCTTATGGAGCATGTTAAAAATCTTTACTTTTATTTTCACCTGATTACATTATTTTGGTAATTACAATGTGCATGTATATATATAATATAGAGAGATAAATAAAATGAGGTGCTTTAAAGCTATCTAGCAAATAATGTGGTTAACAAATGCAACAAAATTTGGTAATGTACTCAGTAAAAGAATTTTTTTTAAGTTGTAAATATCACCTTTATCTACAAGTTTAATTCTGTTTACTTAATTAAGTGCTTTTAATTACACTGATTATATGGATAAACTGGGAAGTTAAGAGAATTTTAACTATTTAGAAGTAAACTCCCTGTAACTGTATATGGATCCTTCTCTCTTATTCATGTGAATGTTATGTGACTTCATTAAGGCAAACTGTATTATGAGTAGAATGAAAATATTGATATTTTCCTTTTAATTTTTTTATATTTGTGAACATGAAAAATTTACAAAACATGATTGAATAATTTGAAATTACTTGAACTCACATTGACAGTTACATTGATATACAAGGCAGGGAGGGGCAATAAGTTTTTGAAGCTGTAAGTATTGTTGTATAATTCAACATGATAAATATTCAGGGTCCAACAGGCTATATCCTACCAAATGAATATCCTGTACATAACAGTGTGAATAATTGTACACCAGTTGTTGAAATTTTGTCCTTATAAAAGTTGTCCTAATCAGAAATTGCCACCTGCTAATGCAGTTAATTGAAGTGAATTTTTTAAAAATTTTTTTAGCATTTATAGAAATAATCATAGCACAATGTCATTTGGACAATGGTATTGAGATGAACTCCCACTTCAGCATGATGACTATGCATTGTATAGCTAGCTATGTCCCACCAAAATAGGTATCCTATACATATAGTGTAAAACATTTTACATCAGATATTGAAATTTTTAACTTGTATAGAAGCAAAAAATGCATAATCATAGCACACTTTCATTTTGACAGTCCAATTGACATGCAACTCTCACATTTTTTTCTGTGATTTCATTTAACTGAAAGTAAAGCATTTATTGGGGGAAAATTTTTTTGATAGCAGAATCATAAGATGAGCTTTTCTCACTGCATGATCACTAAGGTCTACTAAACTCATTCTTTGTGAATTTTGATTATATAAATTTCTTGAAAACATGTATTAATTAAAGACATGGACTAGAATTCACAATGATATGAGATCAAATAATATTTTAAATTAGTACAAACCATTTCTGGACTGTTGACAGTTGACTTAATTAATATTATACAGTTGTACATATAGCATAAGGACATCATAATGTTCGTAAGATTGAATTTCATTTATAATTAACAACCAAATATGCATTGTTAAAAAATGTGTGTATTGTCATTTATTATTTATTAGTGATATAGTAATTCCACATTATTTGTGTGCTTTGTGACTCTAAAATATCTCTTAAAAGTGACATTTATTCATAGTGGAAATCATAATCCCATGTTGGTCTATACACATTGTTATAGTACTATATATATTGTTATATTTAATCCAATATATTACTAACAATGAGTGTCTGGCATTAATCATGATCTCTGCTATATATGTGCCTATATATTTTTCTCCTTTTAATTAGAGGTGAAACATTTTTTGTTAATGTATCTGGAAGATTTCTTTAAAAACATGTCTTGGCATTTTATGTAAACATTTTAAATAAAATTTTACCTTAAATATCAAATATATGTAGGAATAATAATGCTTTAAAAGTGTATATTAGTCAACATTTTAATTAAATGTTAATAACTTATTTAAATTGTATTTGAACTGTTAATAATCCAAAGCACACTGAAATTTTAACTAGAAGTTTTGAAAATTATTCAGTTTAAAAGAAAAGAAGCTATCAAAAAGTTCTTTCAATATGGATAACATTAATTTTATTTTAGATTCATATAAGAAGCAGTGATTTTTGTGATAATATTTAAAGATACTTTACACATATAAAATAATTGTTAGTCATAGAAAAATTCTTTTGAGCAATTTTCTTTCTTTATTAATATTGAAAATGATATTTTTTAAATAAATGTGATGTCTTTGACTCTGCTTTTTCATAATTTGAATTCAAGCCATCAAAACTTAAAATGTGTCAAGATTTTAACAAATGTTGCATTGATATCTACCAAAAATTGTTCCTGAGCATTTTTTCATTTATATTATGTTATGCTCAATAAACATACATAAAATAAGTACTTTCTTCGTGTATACGCAGTAGTACTTGTTAATGGAATATTAAGTCATGTACTGTAGATATGAATTTGTGAAGTTTTCATTCGCAAATTTGTTTGAAATTATTATTCATACGTTAAATAGTTATCAATAACTATTTTGAAATGCTTAGATTTTTCTGAAGTATAATTTAGTTACAAAATCTTAACATTAAGCATTGTTTTTCATTTAAGTTTAAAGTATTCACTGAAACGTAAGTTACTACAGTATTTCAGTTCTATTTTAAATTTAATTTTAAGACTTAAGAAGTTTTATATCTAACAAATATATAGTATTTTAAAGAAAAGATTTTGTTTCTTAATTTTCTTGAGAAAGTAACACAGATCTAGAATGTTTTTAGTCCAAGAATATTTTGTTACGACAGTTGAATTTTCTAATAATTTTTTTTATTTATATCAGACTGAAATGTTTTTGTTCTTAAATAAGACATTATTTTTGACTTATAGAAGGAGCGATAAATAAACTGAATGGAAATATAATAGAGAAAAAATACGATTTGGCAACACATTCTGTTAAAGTCCGTCGATCAGGAACACTTGTAGATGTCAATTCTCTTTGGGACATGGAAGGTAATGATAATATTACTAATAATGTATTTTATTATATTTAAAAGTATTATTAATTGTTACAAAAAGTGTTATACATTATGCACTGTCTAAATCTAAAGTTAATACTGTAAATCTTTTTTTAAATTATATTTATTGTTTATCTATTATTTTTTTATAATGAAATATTTTGCTCCGTCATTTTATTTGGCTTTGATCAAGAAGTTTTTTAGCATTAAATTTTTTTTATGATTAATGGAAGAAAATGAGGACAAATCTTGTGCAAAATATGATGGTTTTTTTGTGTAATTTTTCTCTTATATTTGTTTTAAATGTATTTGTGTATGTATATATCTATATTCATATATTAATATTTAGGAACATCAGCACTCAGTGCAACAGTCAAATTTCCCTCGAAATTTAGAATTGAAAGGGTATCATCTGTTGATTCATTTAACCTTGTAAGTATTAATGTATATATGCTTTTTTGCACTTTTTTAATGTATCAATATTTTTATGATTTATTTTTCAAATGCAAACATACATAACAAAGTTATGTAAATAATTGTGTTTATGCACATGAATAGAAATCTTAAAATGTTGTTTTGCAGATGAATTTTAAAAAAATCATTAATAATTGGAAATTACTATCCAATTTGAAATACTTCACATTTAAATTGAATATATATACTAAAATGATACCATTAACAATATATTATTTGTAATTTTACACAAAAAATCTAATTTTCTGAAATTTTTACTTTATTTAATAATTTTTCATATTTTTATATTTTTTATCGATAACTTTTAGTTTCCTGTTGAGATATTTTTTAAAATCAAAAATAGAAATATTTTTCTTCCTTTTATCTCAATAATTTAGTGCTATTCTTGTATATTCATTTGTTATTTTATTAATGTGAATACTAAAACCAATCTAGCAATCTCAAGCTAATGAAATGCTCCATGGTCTTTCTTACTTTGAACATTGTATCAAAAAAGACGCAGGTTCTCATCGAACTCCCAAAGAAGCTTTTAGCTGGGGCTCTACAGATCGAGATGCTCTTGCAAGATGCCTCCTTAATGTTTGTCGAACAGTTTATGAAATATTCAGTAAAGAAGACAGGCTTCTTCATCTTAGTTCACCTGCTTATGTACTTGGTAAGTTTCTTTTGTATTTTTATAGATTTATCTCAATGGTGTTTTTGAACTGAAATAATATACTTACCGATTTAATTAAATTGTACAAAATGATGATTTTTGTAAAGCTGCAAAGGATTTTTCTGAGTATTTTGATATCCTAATATTTTTTTTAAAATTTTTACATGAAATTTAGATTTTAAAATCTATAGATATTATTCATTTAAACTATTCCCAATACAGAAATTCAGTTCTTGTCTGAAAAAAGTTTAAAGAAATGAATTTTTTCTCATAATTGTATAATTTTGAATATTAATTTATTTTTTATAAAATGCAAATTTAATTCTGTTATTTACTTTATAAGTGATATAATTATAAGTGATTTTTTCTTATGTTTTTGAAATATTAAATTCACTCATTGTAAATTTAAATTTAGAATTGTTTTTTATTGGCTTAAATAATAACATCAAAAAATAGATTTAATAATAGAGACTAGTAATATTAATGTATATATAATACATAAAAGTAATTTATCTTTTGCAAAAATCGATATAATTTATAATGTTTTGTTATGGAACTCTGATTAGTTATTGATTTGTATGTTTATGCAATGATAACAACTTAAAACATTTTATCAATTATTTGTTAAATAGAATTTTGCAAAGTGCATATGACTTCATAATTATATAATATACATATTAACAGTTTACTGTATTTGTAAAATGCTGAAATCTCTTATATGTTTACATGTAAACTTGATGTAAATTTCCATGAAAATAATGACTAAAAATATATTAATTGAAATTTAAGAATTAATAATTTTATTTTTTTATCCAAACTTTTTATAAACTCTAAGAAATTTAATATTGATAATGTGCCTGATAGAATTCTTGTTTAATTATATGATTTGTTTATTAGTACTAAATTTTTGATACTATATATGCTTTAAATTATGTTATAAATGTTTTTTATTCATCAAATATTTTACTACTGATTAAAGTATATGTTGCTACATATATATCATAGTAGAACACTATTTTTATATAAAATGAAGATCTTTTAAATACTTTCTAACATAATGAAAGATATATGTCGATTTTGTGTGCAGGGGATATTCATGGTAATTTTTCCGATCTTGTTTGTTTTGAGAAGACATTATGGCGAATGGGACCTATTCTTACTCCTGCTACATTTTTATTTCTTGGAGATTATGTTGATAGAGGACAACATGGGATAGAAGTGAGACTTTCAAAATTTTTTATACATTCTTATATATTACATCTTTTTATAAATTGTTTCTTAAAAGAGAAAATCTTTAGCAATTTTTTTTAAAACTTCAAACAAATTTATTGTAATAAAATATTATTTTTAAAATAGATTTTTTTAGTTAAGTAAGGTTTTGTAAAGGAGGGGGAGGAGTATTTTTAGTGTTTAAATTTGATTTAATTATCTTATTTATTTTTCTGAGAATAAGTGTTTTTTCATTTTGTAAAATAACATTTTATAAAACTAAATTCAAGAATAGAAATAATCAATTTTTAAAATTATAAAAATAAAAATGATCATATTTTTAATCAGTGGAAGTATTGCATTTAAGTGGATGATTCTTCCAATATTTTATGTTTTATGTATTTTATATTTATTTCTATTTTGTATATTGAATTAGAAGCTAAACTCTTATTATGAATAAGATAGATTTCTAAATTTTTATATTCTCCTTTACAGAATTATAAGTTCTCTGGATATATTTGAATTTGATTAGAAGTTTAATGTATTTCTAGCATTACATTTATTTCCAATGCAAATATTTGGTATCATGCATCACTGAAGTTTTTACAAAAAATTAACAATTTTAGTTTTGTTGGAAAGATATGCATATATAAACTTTATTAATGAAAATTTTCTGCAAAGTTAAGCTAGTAAATTGACACTATTGTTAATAGTATAGGGAGACTTAATAACATTAGAGTCATATAGTCTGGAAAATGGTACATATTTTAAAAGGCTGTAGTAAATCTGAGATAATAATGAGTAAATTTTTTAGGAAAGTCTATATTGAGTTTTTATTATATTATTTTATTTCATATTATCATTTTGCTTTCAATTGAAAATATTTTAATTTTTATGTTTGATGTTTTAAAGGTTGTTGCATATTTGTTTTCGCAAAAAATTTTGGCTCCTGAAAAATTTTTGTTGTTGAGAGGAAATCATGAAGTTAGATCAGTTCAACAAATGTTTACATTTCATAGGTAATTATTTTTAACAATAGTTATTTCATATTTCCAAACTTTACTATTTATATTTTGTAATATAAAGTCTATGATAGAGTTAATGGCCTCACTTATGATATTTTTCTATAAAAATATGAACTAAAGCTAATTTTCTGATAATTAATTTCATAATGAAATTTAAATAATGAATTCCTTGTTTCTTCCAAAATATTATACAAAAAATTGAAAATTTTATCTACATATTTGAGTTTTCAGTGTTTCATGAAATGTCTTGTGATGTAATTGTATTTTTTCTCATCAAGTATATGCTACATCACATATTTTGTTATTTTAACTTTTCCCTTTTTTTTATTCTAAAGGAATTTTTATGTATTTAATTTCACTTAAATGTGGTATTTAAAGTCAATTGCATTTTCTGTCATATAACAGAAATACAAAATTAAATTTTTAGTATGCATTTAATGTAATAAATATAAATAAATTTAATTTCCTTTTAATAATTATGATAAAGTATCCTACTCGATAGTGAATATTCCTTAATCATACTTGTGACCTTGAGTTATTTTTTTTAATAGTTCTTATTACTAAAAACATATGAAAATGTATTCTACTGAAAATATGTTCATCTAAAAATAGTAAATATTTTATAAGGTTTTCTTAAATTTTATAAAAATACTTACTTTTTAAATGGAATATATTTTAAATAAATAATAGTTTAATTTTAAATAAAAATAAGTTAATATTATGTAGTATTTACTTAATTTTATTTGCATTCATATATTAATTATAAATATTTTGAAGATCATCTAATGTTAATTATCCTCTTTAATTTCAGTTTCCTTCTTAAACATTTTTATGTGTATCTAAAAGCATGTATACTTTGCTTAAATCAAATAAATAAAACGAAAAAAAAACATAGAATTATATTTATATTTTATTTTATTCATATTGGTTCATAATATATTTTCTATCATATGTTCATATTTTGTTTGATGATATTAAAGAATCCAATTATATCATGAAAAAAAATTGAGTGACTTATTTTTCTATTAATTTTTATTACCTGAATAGTTTGTAATAGTGGTAAGGAATTGATTATGTGGTTCTTGTTTTCATATATTATATCACAATCTCTTACATCGTCTCCTTGCTGGGACATTGATGGAGCCAGAGGGAGAGATTTTAAGATCTCTCTCTTAATTTCTTATGAGTGCCCTCTACTTCTCTGCAGTGGAGCTCTTCATTGAGTGCTATGACTTTGTGAAATTCTGCAGTTAATGCTGCACTTCTCCAGATTTAATTGTAGTGTTTGTATCAATGTGCTAATTTGTTTTGTGGGTAGTTTAAATATATTTCTACCCTGAACTTTTTGACCTGTTATTTCAAAATATTTAGGTATCCCTTATAGTATAACTCGTTTCTGGGTGAAATTACTACAGAAAAATCAATTTTCTACTCTGCATGTTAATGCAAATTAACTGAAAAGATTTCGAATTAATGAATGAATTGCTCTTCTGTTAAGATAGTTATTAATCTTTTAGTTATCAAATCTTGGTCAAAATAAAATATGTACCCAGAATAAATAAAATATAATACATTTGTAAGCATTATTCTAATTTAAACAATAAAGAGTTTACTTTACAGTATTGTATGTCTCCTTCATTGATTTGTTTTTATATTATAATTATTTTGCCTTCCTAGAGAGTGTTTGACAAAATTTGGTGATAAATTAGGAAAAGAAGTGTGGAATACAATCAATGAATGCTTTGATGTTATGCCACTAGCAGCAGTTATTGATGGAAAGGTAAATTTTAGAATAACTTAAACAATTATTTTATTTTTCAAATAAAAATTTTGTGTACCATAAATCTACATTAAAAAGTTTATTTCTGTATTACATGATTTTGTATTTAAAGCATCAAATTTTAAGGTAAAAAGAATTTTTCCAATTATCTTAAAAATAATATAATTTTGATAATCATTTATATCATGAATAGAAAAATATTTATATTAATTTTAAA
The DNA here is from genome assembly GCA_037975125.1 of Latrodectus hesperus. NCBI lineage: Eukaryota > Metazoa > Arthropoda > Arachnida > Araneae > Theridiidae > Latrodectus > Latrodectus hesperus. The sequence goes on from CM075862.1 coordinate 63,540,427, forward strand.
AAGTTCTTATTTGCAAAATTTTAAATATTTATTCCTTTAATTGCAGCTAAAAAGTAATTCATGAATTTTTCAATTGTTGATGCTATTAAAATCATATGTTGTGAAATTAAAAATATATATATTTCCTTGTAATTATATTGGGTTTTTTTTAACTATAAAATGGTTGTTTCTGTTGAGATCATGATTACTTTGTGTTATTACAATTCTCATTAGTTTAAGATATCTATAATGACAAATAACATTTCATCTATTCCGCACATAATTAATTATGATATCCTATTGAGACGACATCATAAATCTGACTTGTTGACAAATTTACTGCCTGCCTTCAAATCACATTCTTTGAGCGGCAGCAAAAAGGGCGAAGTTTACAATGAAATGTCTGAGCGCCGTTGGAGATGAGAATTTGCTGTTGGCAGTGATTCGGAGGATGACCACATTCTCCCTCAATGGATTCCTGAAGTTCCAAGAGTTGGGGATGTGTCCATGTTAATCTGTGATTTCCAAAAACCTTCTAGTGGTGTGAGGTAGATGTGGAGAACAGGATGCCAGATTTGGTTTGACCTTAACACCTGACCCTGGTTCAAAACTACAAGGCACCCGTTAATGAGCATATATTCAAACTTGTTTATGTAAAATACAATCCAAGACTTGTTTGCAATGCTATGTATGTTTATGTACTTGTTTCCATACTTATGAAAGAAGTTCTCAAATTCAAAAGAAGTTTGGATTACAAAATTCCGTACCTTTGTGAGTTCTTATAAAATAATTTTTTTATTAAGAAACCTTTCAGTTCTTTATAATTGCGCAAAGGTTTTGAAAACATCCAATTTTTTCTAGTTGGAAATAGTTGTTACTTTTCTGGAATATTCATCTATAATAATCTGAAATTATTTTTTTTCTCCCCAACATTGGATGATAGTGGATTACATACATCCAAATAAAGAATTCTAAAGGATGTTTGAAACTTACAATCTCTTCCTTTTTAAATTGACATCTCTTTGTTTTTCCTAATTTATAGGAAATATGCAGTTCTGTAAGGTAAGAAATTTTTGGAAGCCCTGTTATGCTATTTTTGCTACTTGTATTGATTAAATAATACCTGTTTATTTGACAATAGCTGTGTAATTATAATGTAGTTAATTGTGTTATCATTATTGAAACTTTGTGGCTGCATAGTGTATTTTGTGGGTTTTAGGAAATATAGGTATTTTAATGAAAAGCAAATAAAATATTTCATTCTCAATTATTATCAAAACTAAAAACACCTTTGACTTTGTTACCATGAAAGACTTTTTAATCCATTCCACTGTATCAAAGTAGTCACATATGAGGTTCAGTGCTCTAGATACTAAACTAAGCCATGAACCTTAAGCAGAAAATTTCCTGTAGAGACCTCATCCATCTCAGTAAGGATTTCCAGCTATATGGAGTTAACACCCTCCTTAGTAAGCATGATGGATGGAAATCTATCCTTCACAATGACTGTTTTGTAACATTTAACAAACAGAGAAAATGTTCCAAATAGATGGTCCTCCTTGGGCTTCTTGGTGGTTGATATCATGTCCATTGAGAGAACTGTAGATGACTATGAGTATGCAGAACACAGCTGGCTATCTCCTTAAAGTTTTTGGAGTATAGCCTCTTTTTGATATTGAGGAAGGGTTTCTTGTTAGTAGTGTTATTGAGATAAAAGTTAAGGTTTCAGACAACATTAAATATCTTTTCAATTTATTCATTTAAAGATTCTTTTTTCTAATTGTAAGCAGTTTGATATAGATTTGTTATTACATTGATATCATTAAGTCTTGCTACTTAAATTTTTATTGCAGAATGCACTATATTTCTGACAGAAACTGAAGTGCTAAAATTTATAAGCCAAAAATTCATAACTGCTCAGCTGTAATTATTCTTTTTGGTATTTATAATTTTTTGTTATACTTAAAATTTTTCTTTTATACAAAAATTATAGCATGTAAGTTACTGTTTGTCAAATGGCGTCATATTTTCAGACCAAAATTTATTTAGTTTTTCCAACATTTATTAAGATATGCCTATTTTTTACTTTTCAGGTATTCTGTGTTCATGGTGGTATCCCACCCCCTTGGTTAGGATTTGGTTCTTTAAATGCTATAAATGAAATACCTAAACCTTTATCAGATCCAGAAAGAGAAAGCACTTTAGCATGGGAACTTATGTGGAATGATCCAATGAAGTAAGTTACAAATTTGTTAATGAAACTTCAATATAACTATTTTTAATTAACTTAAAAGTAATGGTTTTTTAAAATTAATCTAACATATTAGAGCAAACATAATTTTAAAATTATGTTTGCTCATACATATTTTTTTTGCATCAGTGCTAAAAGTACACTGTAGATATAGAATAGATTGAAAGAGTGAAAGAAACAGCTATACATGAGAAAATCATGGTATTAAAATTATACACTAATCGACAAAGAGAAAGATCAAAGTTGAAATGGTTGAATTCTGTTTACTAAAATTTGAGAATAAAGAGGTGGGAAATGAAATCTAAGGAAAGAGAAAGTACTGTAAAACTCCATAATTTAGAAAGGAAAAATTCCTAAGGATTATAGAATTTGAAAAGACTCTTTACAGATACTTACTTGTCTATTTATAATATTTGCTTATGGTAAATAAATTTGTAAGAACTTACATTTATACATAATTTGATATTGAGAAAAATTAAGTATTTGTTTTAATTATGGTATGGTAATTTGTATAAAATAATGAATTTATTGAAGTAATTCACTCATTTTTCAAATTCAAATGCCTGCAAATTTAAAGAAAATTTGCTTTTAGTTACCATAATTATATTTTTAACTTAAATAATTTCAGTATTGAAAATATAAATACTGATGTTGAAGCAAATAATGGTTTTCTACCCAACTCCAAAAGAGGAACAGCTCATGTTTTCTCAAGTGAAGCATTAGAAAATTTTCTGAACTCAAATGGTCTGTCCCATGTTATTCGTGCACATGAAGTTCAACAAGCTGGTTTCAAAGTAAGAATTAAAAGTTTTTACTAATCTACATTAGATTATTTTTATTTAATCTATTATATAAATTTGATAAAATAATCTGTAATGAATAAATGGATGTAGAATGCCATTTATCACAAAAGTGTAGTTTTTATGATTTATTTCTAATTTTCATGTATTTTAATGTATTTTTCTAAGTCAAATTGATATCTGGCAATTAATTATTACAAGGCTGTCAAAATCATGTCAAGTCTTCAAATAAATCATCCTACAGCAAAGAGAAAAATGTTTGTTTTATTTGTAATTGTATTACTTTCTTTTGAGAAAAATATTGAAAAAAGAAGCCTATATTAACTTATGCAAAATTGTAGAATTTATTGATTGATTTTGTGAGGTTTTGCTGATGCAAGATCCAATATTGGACATTCCTGCACCGTACAATATTTAAAACTATAGGTAAAAATTTTGTGTTAAAAGACTAATCAGATGTATACGATGAAATGTATTAAAATGTTCAAGAAAAGCATGTGTAAAAGATTAAGATGGATAAAAATCTTAAATAGAGTTCAAGAAACCAATTGCATGTAAAAAGGCAAATAAATTTCTATGTGGTTTAAACCCAATTAAGTCTGATAAAATTAAATTTGTGGTATTAAAAAGCACTCTGCATAAATCATTGAAATTAGAACAGACAGTTAAAATGTGATGTACTGTATATGGTACATTACACATGTCACAAATAGGAGCTCTGCGAGACAAGAATAATTGCTTGTGTGTAAATCTAGTATGCCCAGTATGAAGGTGTGTGAGTTTTACATCAACTATTCGCATGGGAGCCACAGGAAATGGAAGAATGTGGAAGGATATACTATATAATTTATTGTTGTATGCAAATCCCATGTTTTTTGCCAGTGGAAGGAAATAAAATATTTGATAATTTGTTTAATGTCAAAAAATGTTAATGCTTTATGTAAAATGTCAGAGGCGTTTTTAGCAGCATTACCTGCAAGTTCATTCCCAGCAATGCCAACATGACTTGGAACCCAACAAAACAAGATATCAAATCCTTTATTCTTCAATATATTGAAAATATCCAATATTTCAAAATTGTAGAAATATCACAATTAGCAAATAAAAGAGAGGCTCATATTTTTATTTGGTTTTTTCCTTCTTTCTATTTTTTAAGATATTCTAAGAAAATTATCAAAAGATGATCAATTTTGAACATTTATATTTTCATGTATCCTTTTTGAACATTTATTCTTTCATATACAATAAAAAAATGACACTCATAAACCTGTACTAAAATCAAGAGTTTAAATACTTTTATGTATATATCTTTAATATTAAAAATTATTTTTCAATAAAATAAAAATGATGATAAAGGTATCAAATATTTTGCAATTTTATGACCTGTATGCATATTTCTGTTTTTTTTTTTAAATTATGTGTCTTTGATGGAAAAAAAATTAGTCATTGTTAAAGAGTGCTTTGCTTTTAAATCTTATAATTGCAGGAAATTTATTTATCAAATTTCATAAATTTGCTGGAAATTACTGTTAATTTCAATTTTTTTATTGAAGATGAGTGATAAATATTTTAATTATTTGTCTTCATTTGAATATGCTTCAGGCAGTACCTAAATAGTGAATTCTGAAATTGTCAAATCATTTGTATCAACTCTTATTACTAAATTCTGTCTTAGTTTAATCGATACTTTTGTAATAAATCAAAATATTGAAAATGTTCTTTGTGTTATCTAACTACAAAGTTTCCAGTTATTAAATATCTATAGTAACAATAAATGAAATTTCCTAATCAATTTTGAACATTTTTAATAATTCTCTCGCAAATGTAAAAAAATATGAGAAAAATATCTTGGTGTAATTAGATTAATTGATGCATTAGTCATTAAAAAGTAGATATTTTATGATGATGATTATTAATCTATTGTTGCACTGTATATACAAATTCAAATTTAAAATCAAAATTTAAAAAAAATGAGACAATCATTTTTTTTTTCAATTTATCTAAATTATTCATCATATAATGATATATATCACATGAATATTGGTTTAGTTTCTGACATGTGTTTAAGCAAGTTTACAGTATACAAAATTAATATGTTTTTTATCATTATTTTAATATCTTGTTACTTTATATTTGATATTTTTTATATTATTGACATGTTTATTTCATTTAGTGATATATTCCATTTTAAAGTTTCCATTTTCCAATGATATTGTAAGTATAAATTGAATTTTATTTATTTTAGGTCCAGTTGAATGGCAAATTGTTGACGGTATTCTCCTCTTCCAAATACTGTGGTGGCTCCAATGAAGCAGCATGTGTATTAGCTGATCGCCTTAAGCTCAGGACTATACGATTAGATACCTCTTGATTTTAATTGAAATTTTATCACAGAAAATATTTCCTATTGAAAATATATTTGAGATGTATTTAATGTAAAAATTATGAGCTTATTTTTTGTATATGACTGATTAAAATTTCAATCATGTCTATTCACAAAACATTTCTAAACCATCTTATGAGTTTCATTTTTATAAGAAAATTATTTATAAACTACATGTTTTGAAAATATCACCTCATGAATAAGAAATTCATTCTATATTTTATACTTATATATCATTCCATTTAAAAGTAAGCATCTAATGTTTTCTTGAAATAATTAATACTTTTAAATGTGCTCTATTGTGGAAAATCTTTCCACAAAATATTTCATGAAATGTGTTTTTACTTTCAATTATATTGTCCCTCATGATCTTACCAATGACACAATTTCATCTTCATACTATTTACTCATTGAAAAAGTTTATTAGAATGAAGGTACAAATAGAAGCGTTTTAAAAACTTGAACCAAAGAAAACTTAATCTTTATTAATCATGATATTATTATTATTGTTTAAAACGAATAATTTTACAAATATATTGAAATTTAATTGGTGTTGAATAAGTTAGATGCTGATTTCAAGTATGAAGAAGATCTGTTTATTCTTTCAAATAATGCAGATTGATTGTATTGTTAAAAAAGATTGCCCTACGAATAAATATTTTTGTGTATAAATAAAATTTTCATTTTTTTGTGTTATTATATAAACATTTTAAAATGACAATAATTTATATACTTAACATGCACTTTTTTTAAATTCAGTTACTATTAAAATAATTGAAGTTATTACTTCAACTTGAAACTATTTTGAAAAATTTATTATTTACAGTTGTAATAATTGTCTTATGTTATCGAAGAAATTATATGTATACACCGTAAATAAACATTTGCTTCAGACAATTTAAATATGATAATAATTTTTGTTTCTTAAAAAGAATTTATTAGGTAAATAAATTAGATTTCCTGATAAAAAGTGCAAATTTTGTCTTTAAATTACTTCAAACGGAATTGACGTTTTAGAAAAGTAGATTTATTTCAAGAATGAAGATGTAACTGATTTGAGGTACCAGATCTTTTTTATGTTATATGAGTTTAATTATGTATTTTCTTTATTTAATTTAAAGTTATTTACATATATTACTTATTTTAACATGTACTTAAATATTATTTAATTTTATTTTTCTGAACCAATTAAATTTTTTTACAATATATATAATGTTATATATGCATTGCATTTTAATTATCGATATATTTTCTAAAATCCTTGTAATACTAAAAGGATTTTATTTATATCTTAAATATATCTGAATCAATTTTATTATATAATTTTAATGAAAAATAAATTTTAAAAAATATTCTTGCATTCAATTAAAATTCTATTATTATTTTTTGTTAGAAAACACACTTTAATGAATGTATTCATTTATTTTATTCTTAATTGATAATGTTTTAAAAATTAAGAATAAACTTTTTATTGCATCACATTTAATAATTTGTGTTGATCTTTAGAAGGCTTAAGGTATCCAAGTCTTTTTGCCATACCAATATTTAGCTTAACAAATGTTCAGAATGCAATTCAAGTATAAATGTTAGTGAGATTGAAATTTGAATTGAAAATAAGATAATTAATTTTAAATTATTTTTTAATTTAAACAACAGTTTAATCCAAATAATAAAATAAAATAACTTTCACACTATTAAAAATTTTGTAGAAAGCTAAAGTTACTAATTTTAAAAAATCAATCTTCTGTTTATAGTTAAAAACATTAACAATTGTGTTTTCCGACCAAAATACTTCTTAGTAAATACAATGCAGTATATTCATTAAGAATATAACCTAGTGTGTGTGTGTGTGTGTGTATATATATATATATATATATATATATATATATATATATATATATATATATATATATATATATATATAGTAAGAATATAATATATAATAATTCACTAAAAATAAAAATAAAATATTCATTAAATCGAAAATTTAAATACTTTAATTCATGATGGAATCTCATACAAATTTATAATAAGCTAAAGTAATATTCCCTATAAATGGCAATTTCAAGGGAGAGTAAAAGTTCCTTGAAAGTGTCATTCATAGATAACATTTCTTAACAGAAAACCTGCCTGAATGTTATTTCATAGAAGAAAATATATAGATATAATTATGATGCAGTGAATTACTATGAATCTTGCAAAAAGTACCTATGGCATAAAAAAATTTACATATCTGATAAATACATATAATACTTACAAAATACATATCTGATAACAATATTGATTTGTATGATAATTTAACCAATAAATTTTAGAGGTTTTCTAATTTTTTTAGTTTTAGTATGTTTATTTTCCTTTTACATTAAATTAAAATTGCCAAAGCAGATATTAAGTCTAGTGTTCATATTCTTGAGTAAATTGAAATGTTTTAATTATAACAATTGATCATTCATCTTGTAAGCGACAATTTTTATCACTTTTTTTTACCTAAGTAATAAATATGTAAATATAGTTTCTTTCTTGTAGAGAGCAGGTTTTCATTTTAAAAATTATTATAGAGTTATTTTTCTGAGATTGCTCTGAAACTGTAAATTTCTTTCTACAAATTTCTCTATAAGATGTTTACTGTTCAGATGATTATAACATCTCTAAATATTTGATTTGAAATATTTATAATTAAAAGCCACACAAAGGTATATATATATATATATATATATATATATATATATATATATATATATATATATATATATATATATATATATATATAGCAGTGAGATATATTTTTACTTTTAATGCTGTTATTCATCTGCTTGAATTATTATGAAATAAAGTAATTTTTATATATTTTTAAGATAAAAACTTTATTTGTTCATATTGAAATTATATTATACTCTGAGGAGTAGACATATATTACAGAACTTATCTTTATAAAAATTTAAGGATCTTGGATAAATATGTGATCAAGTCTTTTCACTTTATAATGGATAAAATGAAATTAGAGGTGTTAAAATGAAACATAAAAGCAAATTTATCTGTCACATCAGGAGTAGCTTTAAAACTGATGTTTGATGTCATTTATTCAAGTTTAAAGCATACTTTTGAATCAATGTTTTTTATATTCCTTAATTTATATAATCCAGACTATTTTATCTATGTAATAAATGTGTAATATTATAAATATATTGGATAAGACATTGTAAAAAACATAAAAGAGCCATAAAAATAAAATTGAAAAGAAATTTATAGTTCATTAAATTTATTTAGTACAGTACATTAAATTTCTTGATGTTACTGGTCTTAGTGTTGTTTGATTTACTGTTATTAAATGTCAAAATGAAATTTTCTTAAACATGTGTAAAATTCGTTATCTAAATAAATTGTAAATAAAAAAATATGAGTAAAATACAAAATTGTTTAAATTAATCTGTATTTTGAATAAAAGCATACTGGTACTTTAATATATGATCTCAAATTACTGTTTCTCAAACTGTTAGTACAAATTGTATGCTTTATATGTTAACTCTATTTTATTTATTTGTTTTATTTATGTTGTTACCTGTTTAACAATCAATGCTGATAAGGTTTATTAAAAAGTAATTTCAAAATCAGATTATGATTTATGTATGAACAAATAATGTTTATTTTTTAATATTTTCGATACAAATTAATGTTATTGTTACTATGATTAACAGTTCTTGGTTTTGGAATTCTTTTAGAATGGGACGCTTACACATTAATGTTGTAAAAGTTAATTATTTGTTTTTTGCTTTTATTTCTTTACATACCAAAATTATAAAAGAAAAAATGTTTTTTTATTTATTTATATTATATTTATTTTTTACAAATTTTGCCTTATTAAGATAAGGAATGCTGTTTTTAAAAATCAAAACTGGTCTTATAATTTCTTTGTTAAACTTATCAAAATATTTTTGCTAAAACTATCATAATTGCTATGAAATATTTTCGATGAGATCTAAATTAATTATATTTTAAAGTACAATTGATTAAAATATTTTTAGAGTTAATCAAAATTGCTAAAATGTATATTTACTATACATATTTGTTTTTTCTTCATTTGTTATGAAGTTTAATATGGAATACTTCTGTAATGAAAATTATGATGGATTTACTTAATAGTAAATTGCTTTAATCTTCTTTGTGCCAATGTTCCTTTGTAAATAGCATTTTCACTATTTATATAAATTATCAATGTAAAGATTGTGTAATTTTTTATTTCATAGAAATTTTAATTTAAATGTTCATATCTTGTTGTAAATGGAAATTGCATTTTATGTATCTGTTAATTGTTTTAATTCATTCATTTATTCAGAAAATATATTAATGTACTTTATTGTTGAAATGTTCTTGAAAATTATTGCATGAAAAATAATGCATAAAACCTATCCAATAAATATTTTATCTATGTTGTATTGAAAGTATATTATCAGAAATAAACCATATAAATTTCATTTTAAAATATTTAAAATTCCAATTAATCAGGTATTACAATTTAGAAACAAAAAAGTTTTTAAAAATTTATTTTTCTTTTTTGAAGTTATTAGGTTTGTGTTGAAAAAACACAAGCTGCATTTACAATAAATGAATCCATATATATTTCCATGTCGCTATCTTTTCAGCTAAAACATTTATCAAATCCATCAGTACAAAAATTGGTTTTATTACATTCATTTTGTTGACTATTTATCAAACATCAGAATTTGTAGGATTTAAATCTAATCAATTCAGCTTACAGAATAAATGAATTTGAATTGAAGATATATATAATTAATCTCTGTGAAATTGTTCTATTTAAAAATTATAAATTTTGAACTTTATTCTTTTTTAAACAATATAATTCAAATGACTGATAATAGTTTCCTTACAAAGAAAAATAATTAATTCTTTAAGTATTAACTATTTTGAATAATAAATATAGCTTTTTATAAATTTAATCATTTCTGTAAACAGTTATTCTAATTATTAGTTATGTAGTTTAAAAATCTTTTAGTTTCTGTTTATGTAAATTTTAATGAAACTTTAATTTTAAATTACATATCACAGTAATCATATTCCAAATGTATTACTTTACAATAAATATTTTATTGGAAATCATAAAACCTAACTATTAATTTAGTCAGTGCAACTTTGAAGACGTCGAAATTTCTTGACAAATGTAAACACAAAATTTGACAATCTTAGAGATTGCTAAATCATGCACTATATACCAATGGCTAGATTCATATAAAACTTTATATTGAACATAAGTCTAATAATGTTCGTTATGTTGTTGCTACAGATTATCTTCTAGTATATCCTTCAATGAACTGTTATCCAACTAACGATGAACAAGATATTAATGTTGATGTTATAATTTTTACATGACTTAACAGTGTAAATCTAATTTTTTAATATCAAATTTTTCTTTCATGAATATTTAAAAATTCACTTTTAAGGATTCTCATCCTGCTCCATATTGGAAATGAACTGTGAACTTATGGAATAAATTCTGTATATTTTACATATCTTAAGATGACTTAACTTTTTTTCATATAAATTTTGATAATATTTTAGGTGAGTCATGTTTTTTCATTTTTGTTTTAGAAGCAACTTCATTAATGTAAAAGGCATATTTAGAAATTTTATGAAGTATATAAAATTATGTGCATTCATAAATAACAGTAAACTTTTATTTAATAATATAATGTTATTTATGCCAAAAAATCCAACTTTTCAGAAAAAGAAGTCACATCCAATACAATCTTATTCTGAGAAAAATAATCACATATCCTGTCCTATTTCTTCCCATTTCTCAATCAGTTCATTTGCTTAACTTAGATTAATGTTATTATTAAGGATGTCATGTGTATTCTCTTTCTGCTTTTTACAAAATGAATGTTTGCTGTGTTACTCTGAGTTCGAAGTAAAACAAAGTGGTACATTTCCAATCCTATTTTATTGATGATTGTTGTATTTAATATTTTACCCCTCCCCCAAACCAGATATGTAACGATTTTTACAGTTAAATGTATTACGTTTTCCACATTTAGCTGAAATAGTTAGATGTCAATCTATTTACTCCTGTTTCCTCATTAAAACTAACCATTTGAAAAATTCAAGTTCATATAATTCGAGAAACTAAAATTTCATTTTTTTTAAAAGAATTATTAAGAAAAAGTTTCTATTGACCAATTGGAAAATTAATTGGCTTTACTGTATCAAATATCTTTAATCATGTGTTTTCTAGGATCCGACTTTGAAAAAAATACTACAGCTAACTTTGGCAAATTACCTTAAATATATCGCGAAAATCTAGTAACATCATTTTTATATAAAACTTTGACAGTGAGATAGCATAAGATATTAAAAATATGAAAAAAGATGCCCATGGAAAATATGTATTTACTAATTTAAAATGACTACATAGTAAAGCTATTAAATTCAAAATTATTTTTATTGTATAGTTATCTATAAATTAAATTATTGATCCAAGAATCAATTAAAAAAATATTACATTATGCACTTTACGATTATAGCAATAAACAATTTTTAATGAAATGAAGTCCAAATTAATAAAAGCAATTTTTTTCTGAAATCAAAAGAGCATTCTTTAGATTATTCAAACATAATTTTAGATGTAAATCTGGTAATATTTTACAGATTTACATAGTATTTTTATTTAAAAATTAGTATATACTTATAATTAAATGAACAGAAATTTGCTTAATTTATAAGTATATACTACATTTCTTAATAACATTTACTATTTTCTAATTAGTTTATAATTTCAAACATATTTTTTCCATCAAAAGAAATTTATTTTAAAAAAAATTTAGAAAGTAATTGTTTTTAACAATTTTTATTTAAGAGAATGGTACAGAATATGTTATGAGTAAGAAATGCGTCATTATTTGTTTTTAATAAAACAGAATAATAATAGTTTCTTTTTCTCACAAAATAACTTTTTATTTTGAATGAAAATATATTGTTAATAAATTTTAAATATCTGAATTTTTCCTTACGAATTTTCATCACAGTATGGGTCGAGTAGGGACTTCAAATCCCTCTCTCTAGAAAAGAATGAAATATAATTAGCTGAATATATTAGCTCTATAAGGTTTTATTATATTTTGAACGAGTTATAAAATCTAATCTCATTTTCACCATAAATGGTGAAAATGAGATTAGATTTTATATATTTTATCAAGAAGATTTTAGATTATATTTTATTAAATATTTTGCAAAATCGTGTTTATCACAAGCAGTTTTTAATCTTGTCATTTCACATAAAGTATAAATGTGAAATGCACATTTTTTTAAAAAAAAATTTAAATAATAAAAATAATTTACATCTCTTAATATCTTTAAAATTGTATAAGCAAAATTTTATAAAAGATTGAACATTAGAGAGCTAGTTTGTAGACTCATCTTTTACTTATGATTCAAACAACGTATGTAATATGACAATTAACTATTTCTATAAATCTGTATTTAACTCTGCTTATCTTGATTGAACGTGGAAAATGGGGATACAGTGAAATATTAATTATTATCAATTAATATTATTAATAAAGTAATAAAATTTCTTATAGTTCAATTATTTTTAAGAATCACAATTCAATTTATGTAAAATTTTACAATTGTCACAGCAAAACTAATGATATTTTAATTTATAAGAACAGAAGTTTTGAAAATTTTTATTGTGCAAAAATTATTTCAATGAAAACTCTAATTTTGAAAAAAATTGCATAATATTAAATAAGAAATATTGTTCTATATTTTTGTGAAAATGAATACACTATAATTTTCCTTTCTAATGTAAAAATAATAATATTGTTTATAAATTGATTTTATTGATATTAATAACACCCTCTATACCGAAAAGCTGAAGATGTGGCCAGGGCAGTGCTCCATGCCTTTGGTCCCATATGACTTGTCTTTTTTTTTTACCTTTTCTTTTCTTTTTCTCTTTGCACTTGTCACACGAAAACAACAACATTGATATTAATGCAATCAGAAAGAAACAAAGGAAGCAGAAAACTGTTTTCCTGATTATAATGGGAGAGGAATATATTGTGCTGATAAATGATTTATGTGAAGAAACTTTTTAAAATTTCAAATTAATTCTTTAATTTCCGAAATTAAATTTACATTTGCTTGGTTAATATGTAATTATATTTTTAAACCAGTGAACTAATTAGATTGAAATGGAATCGAAGGGTTTCGTGAAAAAAAAAATGAAATTGGTAAACAGTTCCTTAAATTTTTCAACTATATTTGCGCATAAGATTTAGGAGATAATGATAATTTCTTTTCCATCACACTTGTTTCGAATTACTCTTACTTCTTAAGCTTTTAGATATCATGCAAAATATTTAAATGTCTACTTTTTTATGTAGAACATATTTTGTACAAGAGGAGGATAAAGAAAGTAGGTAAACAGAAAGCGAATATCTCGATTAACCACATCAAATTAAACTTGTATCTGTGTGGTTTTAATTTCAGAAGAAACTTTATTTCTGGGATAAATGATTTTATCATGTTCTTAAAACCGACATTAAATGGGAGCTGTTCGTTAATTCCTAAGTTTATGTAAAATTAGAGGCTTCTTTTTTTTATTATTTTCCATTACATTACGCAAAAGACGCTTTCCCTTATAGTTTTCAAGTATGCGCGCTCGCGAGTTTCCTTTATGACAAAGATTCTATGTTAATTTCTGAATGACATTTAATAAAAAATAATCACATTTTACATTTATCACATTACATTATCGTTACATTTATCACATTTACAACTCTTTGCGAGTGAAGTCATTCAGAAAAGTCCAAGAATCATTTAAATTGTATTTTGTACGGAGGAAAATTGCCCCTATTTTTTTGATAAACTCGAATCAGTTAATTTTTCAAAAACTCTGGTCAAAAGAAGTTTGAGATATGGAATATACTGTAGTGAATAAGCACACATCACAGTTCTCGCTTATGAAACTTGATAGGAAATGAAATGGATATAGATGCATATGAAGAAATATTAAATAGCTTGAAATTTTCGCAACTAATAATGTGTTTGTTATTTTCTATAAAAAAATATTTTTGGGTTGTGCAGATGCATGAAAATGCAATCGGTTTCACGGCCACTAATACGTTAAAATAAACCTATTTTATTACACTAATGCGTTACATTAATCATATTTTCATTTGGTGAATCTGCATACACATCACAGGAAAAACCTGAACATTGATTGATAAATAATTCACTGATGGGAGTGATATATTACCATAGCCAAGTGGAAGAGCAAGGCTTTCTATGGAGCAGAAACTTCCAGATTCGGTAATAATCATTGTTTCGCGACAGAAAAATGGTGAGCATTTTCATTTTGTATGCTGATTGGGTGCTTGATCCATTTCAGGGTATTCACCCTTGAAAAACGTGAATGAACTTCACTATCAGAAAAGTCCTTCCGGAATGGAAAACATGGCATACATACATGCAAGAATCTCATTATGATTCCAGTTGTTAGGTTCTCATCTTCGCTGTATTAAAAATATAATGCACTTTGACTGGCAGTGTACTAGAAATAGGACCACATTTAGATTACACCTGGTTTGATACCTGTAGCTGCTGAGAAATAAGAGAAAATGCTTTTCTTCTGTATGTATATCTGTTTACATGGGTGCTGGAGAATTGTACAGTTTTCTTCTTTTTGCGACACATGAGAACGGCCTATCATCAGCAACAAATCTTGCACGAAAGCAGGTACCCAGTCAAAGCTTAAAAATATCCTGTAACAAATTCCAGAGTTAAAAATGCCCATTGTTTGGTTAAAATTCGCTGTGGTCTAGTGGTTAGGATAACACTTTTTGGAATGGGTAATCTCAGGTTTGATTCAACTATTGCTGAAAGATAAGAGGTGTGTTGTGTTTGTGCCTTTAACACGCATGTTAATTAAGCTTCAGAGTTTTCTTTCTTGTGAGAAGTTAATACGGTCCATAATTCAATGAAAAGTAAAATAATACATAAGGAGTGTTAAAAATGCTTTTTTCAATGACCATTTACAATTAGAAAATCCATTACATAGTATTAAATAATGCATTTAAAACCAGAATAACTTTAAAAAATGGTGTTACTGTAATGGATAAAAGAATTGCGTTTTTTATTATTATTACAGATAGTCCTATTAAAACCTGCAATCCTATAACATGTTTGTCTCTAGTATCATAGGATAAAATGCTGAAACTTTTGCATAAGGCGGTTACTCTAACTTTATAAGAAAATTGCGAAAACCTTTGAGCATCCCTGTATTTTCATATTATCTTAGAATAATAAGCGAAGAATAAAATACATATTTTTACACTTTGTATTTAAATGCGGGTAATACACAATTTATATGCATTACAGTGGTACTGATAAAGATTGTGAATAATAAAAAAATGAAAAAAAAAATTGACTTATTATTGAATTCGCTTCCGCTGAAAAAGGCCGAAAATTCTAGAGAGCTGCAGAATCGCCTATTTTTATATCGTGAATTCTCCAAGGACTTTGTAAAAACTAGCAAATGAACCAAAATTACAGATTTTTTTTAAAGAGGATAGAAATTTAAGAAAATCTAGGTGAAAAAAAAAAGATTGAAAAAATGAAGGTAATATCTTAAATTTAAAATTTTAATTGATAGTATTGAATGATATGGAAGAAATTTATTAAGGTATTGTTAAATACCTTAATAAATTTCTATTAAGTATTACTTATTATTTTATTTATTTTTATTTCATATTACACTTATATTTACTATTTAAATAAAAATCAAGTAAAACAATCAATTTAAATAAAAAAAAATCAAGTTATTTAAATTAATCTTCTATGGAATTGAATAAATGTTTTCGAATTGTAACCTCCTTTTTTGATATGGTTGAGGGTCTCACTTAACACGGTATTTTCTTGGAACCTATATTTGTAGCGTTGTTGGAAGTTTATCAGTAACTTCTTCTAATTTTTAAAGTATACATGAACTAAAAACTTAAAATAAAGCGATTTGGTGATTAACAATTTAAAGAAATGTATTTAACTAAAAACAGTCACATTAACAGAGATAGTGAGATAAATATAAAAAATAAGCAATTCTTTAAATTTTTTTGTTAATGTTCTAAGTTTTTAATATCAAGTGTGTGCTTCATTACAGTTGAATACATAAATTAAGAAGTTTGGTTACATATATATCTACATAACCATAAAATAGTAACAATGCATCAATACTTGACAGTACAAATTAGTCAAATTCAAAAAAGTTTTAAATTTAATAATGATTTTATATTTACATTGATAAGGAAGGATATCTTTTGTGATTTTATAATATCAATAATTGTGATTTATTGATATGGGAGTTGAAATACATTACATGTATTTATTTCTTTATAAAAAATGAAATTTTTGGTAAACTGTCAACATCTTATATTGATTGTTGGAAGCAGATTTCTATTTTTGGACTCAGAAGTTAGTCCTTTATGCAAGAAAGAGCCCAATGCTCAGGCTCTATGAGCCTATGTAGAACTCTGCCTTGTATTACTGTGCCCGTTTTGAACTTAATCAGAATAAATTCAGTGTTTGTGAATAATGTATTCATGTAATACTTATATTATGAAAGTGTGTAGCGATATGTACAGACATTATTTCATAAAATAATTTTTGAGTGTTTTTTCAGAAAAATTTCAAACGCATTTAAGAGAATACTTTATTTTTTTCTCAGTAAAAAATCTACTTATTAAACAATGGATTAACCAAGCTTCATCTCGCGCTGATAGGAACATCATGTTGAGGTACCTATGGATTTTTAAAAGTACCGTTAATTTCAATATCCTACTGTTGACTTGGCGTATGGCACAAACAGCTGCCAACTCGTGTCCCTAGAGTATGATTTAAAATTACTAATATCGGAATCTTAATCTTGCTTAATTCAAGTGTGATGGCTGCTTTATAGTTTTCATACCTATTCATTAATGGCGACTGAAAAACAAAGTTGGTCCATTACAATATATCTTCGCTAGTGTGTGATATGGTATTAAGAAAATGGTACCAGTTCTGTTGTCAACTTCGATTCAAAGTTATAAAGAGATTGGTTATGTTTACATACTTTACAGTGGACAGAAAGAGATAGCCGGAAACTTACTGCCAGGTAAACAAACTTCTTAATAACTAACTTAATAACAAACTAATAAACTACTAAAGATAATAACCCAACTATCTAATAATCTCAGGTTTCTCTACAACCAACTTCTGTAAATAGTACGTCATTTGTGAAATCAACAATCAGTTAAATCAATAAATTAAAAAGTTCGGTTAAATCACTGTTTTTTTGTTTATTTAATGTGGGGTGTGAGAAGATTTTTACATTGATCTAATTATCACAAGCAATATCAATATAACTTATTGAAATTGAATGGAAATGATAAATCGCTCAATTTATTGCATAAAAATTAATACTTTCATCTCTAATTTAATTATTTTTTATTAAAGTAATATTTAACTCAGCTCTTAGTTACAATCAATGAGTCCAGTTATTAAAAAGCTTAAAAGTGTGCATTCTATTTTCAAAAAATGTGAAGAAGAAAATTTTCATAATAATGACATCCAAATGAGTTTTAATCACATTAGTGCAAAGAATGAAACTGTTCTACGTGATTCAAATGTTGAAATTTTGGATATATATGAAAAACAATTGATAAGAAAAAATATTTGCAGGTGATGAATGTAACAAAAACTGTATGAATTTCAGATTCGATATCATAAAAACTCTCTTTCTGATGAGAAGCCCTTTCATGAAAAAATTCCTTATCATAAGAATTACAAACAATAACATTAAGACACAGTAATGTGAAGAAATATATAATTGTTGCATTTGTTCAAAATCTTCTACAAAAAATATTCCTTTAAAGTCCATTATAATATAAAAAACCTTTTAAGTCTTTTGAAATTTGTAAAATATTCTTCTGTCAAAGTAATTTAACTAAACATAAGTATTTGTACACTGGTGAAAAACCATTTAAATATGATTTTTGTATTGGGAGATTTAGCATGAAATGTATTTTAATGTTCTTCTATTGGCATAAACTTTTACAAAGGCAAAATTTAAAATATATACCTAATATAAACATTAATTACACAAAAGATGCATATCAAATGCAAATTTAATGTGATTAAAGTTTTTTTTATGTGATGTTACTTAATTTTTATTTACAAAAATATTGGTGTCATTATATTTACAAAGCAACAAAGGCAGTTTTGGTTTTATAAATTTTATTTAAAAGAAGGTCACTGATTATATACAAATAAGAATAAAAAGTCTACAAATTTTAAAACTCTTCCTTTTCATTCTCAATACACACCTTTTTTTAAATCCTTTAAAAAAATATTAACATACTAGACTATGTTCAACTTGGATGTAAATGAAATAATATTCAAAAAATAAAAATCCTTAAATTAAAAAATATTATTTTTAAATTTTAATACATGCACAACAAGAATGTCAAAAGGTTAACACTATTGCACAATGTACAACAAAAACGAAAAAAATAAATATTAAATTTTCGGCATTCATAACAATTTCTTACATTTTTTAACATGTAATAATTTGAAAAATAACAGGAGGAAAAAAAAAAATAAAATATAACATTTTTATAAAATCTCTTAAGTTTCAACATCAAATAATCTTTGGTCAAATAATTTTCATGAATTCTAATGCTTACATTTTTAAAGAGAACATACTTTTATGGATAACAAAAATAAATCGATCTAATTGAAGTAATGTAATTTTAAACATTATTTGAAGCTACAAACCTTAGTACTTAGAGAATAATGTTAAACAGATAATTGATTTAAATAAATAAAAAAACTATACAATTTTTAATTAAAAAAAGTGAGCCTGTTCTTATGGGGAAACAAGTGGGCACAAAAAATTATTGCCTATTAGTATCCTTGTCTCTCAATCGATCTCGTTCTCTGCGCTTTTCTTCTTCTACCATCTTCAGAGCTCCTTCTGGAATATGACCTTCATCCAGTGCTCTTGCCCATTGTGTATACTAGATAAAAAAGAATAAATAAGAAATAAGTACAAGAATTTAACTTCAATAAGATTTAGAATTAAATTAGTTTTCTTCAAACAAAAACTGAAAGTAAAGTATCTTCATAGGAGACAGAATTATTAGCATATAAGCAGCTACATTCTTAATTTAAAATAACAGTATGATGATTAAAGAATAGTTTATAGATGTTTATTCATGTTTTGACAATGAAATACATATGTTTATAGCATTATACTGGTGTACAAAATCTGTGTTTTAATATTTTATACACAACTAGCAAAAACTTTAAAGAAACTATTAATATCAAAATATAGTTGGAATAGAAAAATCAGATAATTTAAATCATTGAATTCTTAAGCACCTAGACAACTAAGGCCTTATAACTTAAAAACATGGATATCCAATCAATATCATTTCAAAATTAATTATTCATTTTGTGCCTGAATATTATTATCTGAGGCTGCATTCAATCAACAAGACGACGTAACATCAATTGAATTGTATGACATGTTGTAATAATGCATCTATAGTAACAATGGGAATTTGCAGCTCTTCAATAAGACAAGCAGTAATCCCATTAAAATTTAATTTTATACAATTTAATCACATGGTATAGAATTATTAATATAATTTAATCATATGCATTAATTGTATTAATAAGTCTGTAGGTAAAAGGAAGCTTGTAGCAATTCAGGGCAGCTGCATACATTTACAATGCAATTTTGTATATCAGTTGAACCATTACAACACTGAGTCATGTATGGTGATTCTCATTTGAAAACTTTTTTTTTATCAAAATTTTGCATGTTTTCCCCATATATATATATAATTATTTTTTTTTCCTAACACTATTTTTGTAGCTTATCTCTCTTGAATTTAAGATAATCTAAGCAAACAAAGGAAAGTTATGACTATCACATTTGTTGTTTTCTTTACCATTAATGTTAATATTTTTTTAAATCTTACTATATGAATTTGAATTTTATAACAATTCAAAAAAATTTAGAAAATTCTTTATTATATATTTGATTGCAATGCATTTATTGACAAATCTTCCTTTGAAATACCTTTAAGATTAAAAAAAAAGTATTTTACTCATATCATCAAGGCAAATTTTATTCAGGAATTTTAAACAGTAATATTTGAAAAATTTACATGAAATTCATCGGTGAACAAAAATTGCTATGGATTAAAATGTAATGCAATTTTTTAAAATTAAAAAAGTTTATTTAAATGTTTAAGATGCCAATCTTGGTAGATATTACATGAAACATACATAATTTTTTGGAGTGAAATGTCATACACCAGGGGTGCACAACCTTTTCAGAATGAGGGGCCAAAATATGAAAAAAGATCAAGTCGAGGGCCAAAGCAGCACGTAAATGTTAAAACATGTTATAAACGTAAAAACACTTTTTTGTGGCAATATGCATGTGAATTACAATTATTAATTTACTTATTTTACTCATGCAAACATTATACAATGAAGGAATAAAACACAAACATTATAGATATGCTTAAAATACTTTATTTCTAGAAAAAAACTTGAAATTGAATAACAGGAGAAAACTTTTTGGTATTTATACAAAAAACACAATTTAAATTTTGAAAAAAATTAGCAAAATTTAATGTGATGGCTGTGACTGAATATTTGAAGTTATTGATATTATGTTGGGCTTAAGATACGTTGTGGCAATACGTAAAACAGAAGAAAGGTTCTCATCTGCTATTCTGTTTCTTATTTTTGATTTGTTTAAATTCATTAAAGAAAAAGTTTGCTTATAAATGTAAGTAAGTTGCACATGCAGCTGCATTTTGAACTCCTATACGAACATTCATACTCTCGGGTAGCCATGAAGAGAACAAACTGAAAATCCGCGTTATAAAAAAATGAACTTAATGAACAGATATAAAATATTTATTCTGATGTAGAATTGTTTTCCTATCAGATTTTTTCTTTTGTTTATTTGAAAGAGTCTCATTTCTTTTTAAATTAGTCTTATTTTATTAACATTCGCGGACCAACTTTAAAGGCGACGCAGGCCAATTTTCACCCGCGGGTCATAGGTTGTGCATCCCTGCATACACTATATAAAAATGTATTTTAATTTATTAGAGAGCTAGAAGCTAACACAGTAATAATCTTGGATATTGTTTAGAAAAAATATCATTTTCATAGGCTATTGCAATCATATCTATAAAAATAACTAAGTTAAACTATGTCATCAAAAGTTGATGATAATAAGACTAACAATTAAAGATGACTATTTAGCCATTTCTGTTTCATAACAAAGATTTTAAAAATTGATTATTACTAACCTCTCTCTTTGAATGACAATAATTGATCTTAAAAAGTAAAATTAAACAATTACTTGCAAAAACCTAAAAATATATACCATTTCTAGTTCCTTTCTCAATTGCAACACAGCTCTTTCTCTATCAGCTACCAACTCATCAAGATATTGGTAGCGAATCTTCTTTCGAGCTCTACATTCTCTAGCACTCTGCCGGCTTCGCTCTAATTTGGCTTTCATATCTATCTTCGAAGACTTTCTACCAGGCTTTCGCCCTTTCCTAGTTTCTTTCCTTTCCTCCTTTTCTGGACTCACCTAAAAATCAGCAAAATTCCCATTTTTAAAACTCAAAATTCTAGCACTTTTTTAGCTCAAATTTATAGATTAATTTTTTTATTTATTAAATATCAATAAAAATTAAGAATTCATAATATTTCAGTAATATATTTATACAACAAAACATTTCAATCTTAACTATTTTACAGCTATTAGTCTGACACAGGAGTCAATGTACCAGAGGAATTGAATAAAACTGTTAAAATTATATTTTATAGAAAATCCATAGATTTATATATTTTTTAAGGATTATGACCTTAATATTAATTTAATATCTGATATTATATTAACACATTGTATAGCATGAAATATTCTAAAAAACCAAACATTGTATAATAGAGAAAGTAGGATATTTACAGTTAAATTTGAATTAAATGACATTTCAGTTCAAATTAATTTGAATAAAATATTTTCAATTAGATAAAAATTTGTAAATTTAAAAAATTTTCATGATATGACTATAATTTTTTACGATTTAATTTAAACTAAAAATATTTAAAAAATGTATTTCTAAATTATTTTTTAAAGAAATTTTACTGAAAATTTTTAACTTCTCTTATCTTGATAAACATCAAACCATGCACTTCATTAAAAAAGCGCTCGAAATAAGCAGCAACTTTCAATTAAATGCTTTAAAATGTTGAGATTTTACATATATATACACATATTTATATAATATTATAGCTATTAAAATGCGACTTTCCAAAATGACCCACTTTTTAATTTTAACATAAAAATGTTCCATTTGAAATTTAAAAAGTACTTTAATAGAAATAGAATAAATTATAGAATCAACAAATAACATTGAATTATTATTTCGTTAATACAAATTAATTATTTGCTGTTGTTATAATATAGATACATCGTATCACAGGTTTCAATTTAAAAGTTATTTGGATAACAAATCATGTTAATTATAATTTTCTATTAAATTTATATAAGTTATGTAATTATTAATTTTTCCATTTTGAATATCTGATTTAATAAATAAATAAGAAAAAATTGTTAATTTCTTACTCAAAGACCGCCGGCCTTTTCGCTCGCGCACAAAATCGCGACGGAGAAAATCAACTCAACTACGCATTACGCTGGGAAAGCGACGCTCCAATAATCAATCCACCCCTTGTTGCTAGGCCAAAATAAACTCGTCCACGAGTTTTAAATTTTTATATTAAATATTACTGAAAAAATAATTATAATACCAAAAAATAACTTTATGATTAAAATTAAAAATTAAATCTAAGTTAATTCATCATTCCAAATTCTGACATAGATAAAATTACATTCTAACTAATAAAATTTTGAGTTTCATTAAATTTAAATAATTATTTTGAAATACTAAATATTTAGAGTTTAAATTAATCATTAATAAAATAATTCAGAAATTTCGAAAAGCATCAATGAAGCACACAACCACAATTAATCAAAGAGTTTTTTCCAATATTGGCAACAGTTTCAAGCCATCATGTTCGTAGTTAATTTCGTCAGCTACGTTGATTAAAAGTTTCCTTTTCACAGTCAACTGTCCTATAACAAATTTTATTTCTTACGAATCAATAGACATGTTTAATTCAAATGCCAATACAAAGTATACAAAGTATGATGAATCGACCATACGTCTGATACAGCAGGATATTGTGAAATCGGATCTGACCGCGAAAGCTCTTATACAGGACATACGGGAATGCAAGGGACCGGTAGAAGTTCTAAACACTTTGAATATTCAAATCTCCGAAAATATGAAAGCTATGAAGAATTCGATAGAAGAGCTTGAGACTTTGGCTCGCGAGCAGGATAAAGATTCTGAAAAACACGAACTTCTAAAAGAGGTGGAAAAATACCACAAGCTATATGCCGCGAATCAATTTTCTCTAAGAAAAGCTAATCTATCGTGTCAAATACTTATTGACCGGCTCAATAAAGAAGAACTTTTCGAAAAGATAGAGTCTACTCCGCGTAAACGAATACGGGCAGACAAAGAGAGCTTGACCAAACAATCTTCTGCCATAACTGACAGCTTGTTAGCCATCAGTAACATGGTGGCAAGTCAAGTTAAACAAAGTGAAGAAGCACTTCACACTCTGGTAAACTCTTCATCTGTAGTACAAGAAACTGGAGAAGAATTTAAAACTATGGGTAGTGTTATTCATCAGTCAAAAAGTTTGTTGCAAAAATATGGTAGAAGAGAAATTACGGACAGAGTTTTAATTGCATTTGCAACTCTTTTCTTCTTCGCATGTATAGTTTATGTTGCTCACAAAAGATTATTTTAATTTTTTAACTTATTTATGGGAAGTTTTGTTATCTGTTGAAGTTAAGAGAAATTGCATACAAAATTCTGATTGTACATGCAACTTTGTGTGTATTTCACATTCAACAAGACTAACTTAATTTTTTCATTGTGCTCACTGTGATTCAGATTGTATTTTATATCCGAAATGGAAATATATTGATGGTGTTTTTCTATTTTTGACAATTTTATTTCTTTACAATACATAATCAGTTGATAGCTGACAATATGTTAATGTTGGTAAACATCAATAAATGTCCCTTGACATAGATAAGAAATTTTTTAAAAGAATGTTTTATTTTAAATAAAACTATCTTAATTTTTTAAGTATCTCAAATTTACTTTTATTCTACTATGCAATTTTCATCAAGAATTAAAACTCACAATAAATACAATAAAAGATATGACCACTGAAATATTTAGGAAACAAAATATGAAAGTGCGAAATAGCTTTCGTACTGTTAATGTAACTAATTATATTAAATTTACAAGATGAGAATCTATTTCATTCTTATTTTTTTTACTTTTTATTACAAAGATCTTATTTAGATTTGTAATTCATAGAATATAATAAAAGGTAAGAAACTTAATATAAAATGTCAAATATATATTACTATTATATTTCAGAAAATCAAATATTACTTAAATACAATGAACTCACAAGGAAGTGCTAAATACAAAAGGTAAATAAGTTATAATTAAATGTTATATAACACGATCACCATAAAACTTCTAATTTATATTTGATACAGCAAGTAAGTATTTTATTTAAATTATTTATAGCTTGACAAATAAAAACATACTAATTTATAATATTTAATCAACAGGTTTTTATAATGTTTAACTATATATTAAAGTACATTTCCTAATAATTTCTAATTGTAAAAACTTTTTAAAAAGTAAAATATTTTTTCGAAAATATATCATAAGAAATTAGTCAATTTCTTAGTAAAATTTATCTAATATTTTAATCATAATGAAAAATTATTCATAAAAATAATTTATTAAAGCAGAAAATAAAAATTTTCCCAATTCATTTTTAAACTGTATATAAATTAATATAAAATTGTTTCATAAAACTATCTAAAAAACAATTAACATAAACAATTTAACTAAATTCTTCATTAGTTTTATTTTGTGCAAATAGATGGATTTTCTTAGAAATGGGATGAATTTCAATTACAAAAAATTAATAAAATTACAAACTTTAAGTAGGAAACAAAATACATTTCTAAATGCAGAACTGCTTCAAAAATAAATCGTATTTTAGTTTAGAAATATAATATTTATTATATTTCCATAATTACTGGAAATTTAGTTTGTAGTCTTTTGATATGAGAATCAAGAGTAACTTATATAACAAGTTTATTTTTTACAAATTTATTTAAATACTATCATTGATACATGTATTTTAGTTTTTAAGTTATTTTGTTTTGAATACATTTATTCAAACATATTGTTTGGTTATGACTCGTATAAGCATTGATTCAGAAAAAGAAAATTTATATAAACAAAAATCATTCTAAACTGCATCGTTAGTTTCACGACCTTGAATATCATTCTTGTATAAATCGGATAAGGAAAATTTCCATAGACATAAAAATCTTTAAAATTTAAACTTAGTTTTGCATAAAATTAAGGAATTTGTCTTGGAGTATTTGATTAGGCTTACCTTTACATTATAACAATATCACATGACCATTATTATTACTTGAAGGAAGAAAAATAGTTACAAAGGATTAAATAATTATAAGACTTACCTTATCTTTCGCCCCATGTTCATGATGTTTATTTTCCATAGATTGCATAGTAATTTAACAACAGTGATAACTGTCCGCAGGTTCCTTATTTAACAACATACCAGCGTGTGATTGTTTACCTCTGCAAAACTGCCATAATAATCAGCAGGATGACGCAACGTATGACGTAAGCACGTCTGTTTGTTTTGATGAATTCTGTTTCCCTTTTCGATTAGCTTTTTACTCTAAGAGAGATATTGATAAATTGATACACAAATTTTTATAAGTGTTAACAAGTTTTTAAATTTCTACTAATCCTTTTTTCGAAAATATATATATTCAATAAGTGCGGTACTTGACAACGTATTTCCCGGTCATGATTTAACAGTTAGCGCATAGAAAAGCGCAAATATTCTGTCAATCTTTAGCAGTCTCCGCCTAACGCTATTCCTTATTGGTTGATTTCAACATCAATCAGTTAAGATTCAGGATTTCCCTTCTCTAGAGGGATTGTACAGCTACAATTAGGGATTTCTTCTGCGTAGGGAATTTATTTTTTGATGAAATTGATTTTTCTAGAAATTTATTTGAGAAGTAGATATTGGCAACTTGTCTAGCGTAATTACTTGCTTATATTTTCTATTCGTGTTTCCTAAACATAATTTTGAGCGAAAGTCTTAGTGCTGACACGTAGGCATTAACCCGTTGATGTGGATAATACAGCTTGTCTATAAAAATAATGAAATAGCAAGTACGCCTTTATTAATTTAAGTGTGTTAGTGTTTTTCTGTGTTTATTTAGTCATCCCTGTAACTACAAGAAATGGAAAATCTGTATCACAGAACTCATTCCCTTTTAGAAACAATTCATCAACATTTTATTCGTCTTCAACGTAGTAGTCCAGAAGAGAGCCCATTAATAGAAAGAGAGATTAAATCACTTTTGGATACTGTTGAACAAAATTGCTGCAAAATTGACATTCTAGTCAATAAAGAATTGCCAACTCGACGTGTTGCTGCTAGAGTACAAGCAGATCAGTTAAAATATGACTGTCGTCACTACCAGACATCCTTAGAAAATGCTATTCACAAGAGAATGATGCAGGAGCAAGAAGCCCGCGAGAGAGAAGAACTGCTGAGTAGAAGATTTACTCCAAATGAAGAAAATACAACCATAATGATCGATCATTCTATACAGCATAATAATAGTTTACAAAATGCTCATCGAGGAATCGACGATTTGCTTGGTTCAGGAACGAGTATTCTCCAAAACCTTCGAGAGCAGAAGTCTGTTCTCAAAAGAGCTCGAAGATTAGTTTTAGACATGGCAAACACTTTGGGTATGTCAAACACTGTCATGAGACTTATTGAGAAGCGAACTTATCAAGATAAATATATTTTGTATGGTGGAATGTTTATTACATGTGTAATCATGTTTTTAGTATTTAAATACTTAGCATGATGAATTATGTAGTTTTATTTATATATATATTTTGAGAATTGTTTAATAAATTTCAATACCTATAAAGGTGATGTGTTCTATGAAATTGAAATTCATCAATGATAAGGTAATGCAGAAAATAGGTTTTTGCATTAATGTTAGTTTTTATATGGAGCTATATTTATATATAAACAGCTAATAATGATTAATTCATTATAATCTCTAGGCCAAGATCATGGTGTCAAATTTCTATATATTTTTATTATTTCTTATTCTCTATTTTCTATATGATATGAGAGGTTCAGTAAGATATTTGTTATTGTGGTATTAAAAATAACTTTGATAAGAATTTTGCTATGTTTATTGAAACTATGTTGATTTAAAGTGCCACTAGTGTAGTATATCATTTAGCTCACTAAAAGTAAATAATCATAGCTTTGAGGCACCAGTATTGTAAATTGAAAGCTAATGGTGACAATGTCTCTATAGCATAGTTTTAATACTGCATAATTGTTAAAATCGGTCATAAGCCCTATAACTTTATCTTCATGATAATCCCATAAAAGTATCCAATAGTTAGTCAATAATCTATATTTAAATAATTTTATCTTTAAATAGATTTAAAATATTCACTAAATTTATTAAATTTTGGGGCCGAGCTGGCAGCTGAATGGTTAGGGCTCTTGCCTTCGATACAACAGTTCATGGGTTCGAATCCCACCTTGGGCATGGGTGTT
Source organism: Latrodectus hesperus (assembly GCA_037975125.1). NCBI lineage: Eukaryota > Metazoa > Arthropoda > Arachnida > Araneae > Theridiidae > Latrodectus > Latrodectus hesperus. Next base: position 63,568,745 of record CM075862.1, read on the forward strand.
TGTAGTTGTTCGGAATCCACTTTAAACCGTAGGTCTTGGTCTAATTAGCCCTGGTGTGCAAAAAATGACTGAGCGACAAATAAACCAACCAACCTATTAAATTTTGTAAGTGGTATTTGTCCAGTTAGAAGAGTTGGTTGGATGATGGAAACACCATTGGTAGCAGCTTTGTTCCCAGTAGATATAAAATGAATACTTTTAAATGTGTTGAAAACATCTAAATTATTGTTTGTGTTCAAATGGTTAATAAATGTGACTTCTTAAAGTGTGTTATTCAAATATCCTAAAGATGAAAGGATTGTTAAAATCTCACTTTATTCATACAATATATACAAACATGCTTTATTTAATAGAATATTTAAAAAAAATAATACTGATAATTCAAAGCTTTTTCAGGATTATATCTAAATATTGTGATAGTGAAGTCTCCTTAAAAAAACTTATGACTAGCAGAAAAAATTTAATTATTAAAGCTTTAACTTAGTTTTAATAATTTAGTTCATTATTCAATCTTAATAATTATTTGTTGAAATTTATAGATTTAATTAATAAATTTATATCAAGTTCAGTAACATTGAATTAATGAATCAACATAAAGCTTAATTTGGGTTATTAGTCTAACCCTATGAGAATACTTTAATCTTGTATCTAAGTGATAGAATATTAATACTGCAAAATATGATATTTAAGGTCCTCTAAAAATTCTGCAGCTAGAATATATAACAAATTTGCAACTCTCACATGTTTTATTTTCATGAAATTATACTTTGATCACCAGAAAAAGTTTTTGGAAAGAAGATTTTTAAAGGAATTGAAGCATTATTTTGATGTCAAATTTAATATTCTCTCCATTCTTTTGTTACAAGAGAAATCCATAATGAAATCATAAATCGTACTTTTATGAGGCATTTTTTCTTAACTGAAACTTCTACTTAACCTAAACTTTCAAAGGTGCTTTCATTATTGCTTTTTCGTCTTCATTAGATAAATTTTATTTCATATAATATGCCTTGCTACATTGTGAGTATATAGTTGGTGTTGAAATCTTTAAGTAAATTGAACATGGTATGTATTCAAAAACTGCTTTAGTTTAAAGTTTTAATGTTTTGATAATACAAGAGGATATTAAGTATAAAATATTTGTGAGATTAAGTAAAGTTGGTTTAGGTGTAGAAAAATCAGCATCCTCAAATAAACATAGTTTTCTTATCAAATATAAAGAATTGGCTGACAAGTAATTTTGATTACAAGAGAAATTTCAACTTCTGAAAACCTAATAACTGCAATTTTTTTTTTATATTTTATTTACTATCCAGGTACCATTAAAACCATGTTTGTAGCAATTTTTTTATTTAGTGCTATCATTTCTCTTTAGAAAATCGTATGTGTTAGATGTTTCAGACAATATTTTGATTAAAATGTTGCAAATTTTCAAATAAAAACAGTTCCAAAGCATTTAAACACCTGAATTCCCGAGTCAAATAATGTGGGTATAAATGCTTTATCAAATAGAAACTACAAAAAAATCAATTGGCTATTTTATTATCAGTTTTTGTGAGTCATTTTTATTCAATTAGATAAAATGTTAGCCTTCTTTCCTATGGTTCAATAGTTCACGAGTTTGAATCCCAACTCAGGCTTGTATGCTTATAGTGATTTGAAATACATTTTAAAACATAGGTCCCTGTCTAATTAGCTTTCATGTGCAAAAGACCATTGAGCAACAAACATAAAAAAATATTCAATAAATAAGCGGTGTAAGTATGGTATTTAACTGAGCTAACTGAAATGTTCATATTTCAGATGGCTTTAAAATGGTAAAAACACTTGTGACTTAAAATGACATTTAAGAATGCATATTATAGTATTAAAATATAAGTGTTCATTATCAGAGCCTAACTAAGGTAGAAGCGTACAGGGGAGTTGCCCTCGGCCCCCAAATTTAATAGAAAGTTAATTTTACATTTCCTTCATTAATGAATTTTTTTAAACAAAATATCAGTGCAGTGTAAAATTCATCAGTTTTATGTTATTTTCTTTGTTAATCTACTTTATGAACATAAAAAGTTTTATATTTTGTAAATCCATAGCTTTCTGAGGTAGAATTCTGCTAATTCTTGTAAATACGATTGATAAATTTACCCAATCAAAAGCCTGTATTTTTACACATTGTAAAATGTGATACGTTTACAAAATATACCTGGTACAAAACATTGAAAATACTCGATAGCTGCAAACGTCTTAAATAAAAAATTTTTTAACTGAACGTAATTTTTAAAAAAATGGAGAAAATTTGGTCCATGAATGGCTGGGATTATCAGCATCACATAGAAAAGAAAATATTTTGCTGGATTTGCAGATTATTTAGAATTACAACTGTCCTTTCAACATCTGGCTTCAATGATTGGAAGCATGTTGTCATTGGGCTAACACAGCATGAAAATTGTTTTATGCACAAAGAATCTATTTCAAAGTTTGCTCAGAGGCTTAAGACTAAAGAAAGAATTGATTCTGCAATATCAAGCAATATATAGTACATTACTGACAGTCAGTTTTGCAAATAGCTATTGAAATAGTTAAATTTTCATCAAAAAAGCATGTTTTTTTTTAAATTTTTAGCCAGTTGTTAAAGATATAGATCAGTTAACTTTAATTTCATAGTATCTTGGTTCTGGAACATAGAATTTACACAAATTTTTGGTCTTAATGCAGAAAATTTTACCTATATTATATTACAAGTTTAAATGATTTAGGTCTTGACATGATTATAATGCCTCCAAGTTGGGGGAGGAAGAATATTCAAGTGTTCAAACAAGAATTAAAAATATTAATCCTATTGCAGATTACTTACCATGTTCTACTCATTGATTTTGTTTGGTATTAAATACTGCAGAATCCTGTGTGTGTATTGAAGTTGTAAATTTTTGTCTTTACTACAACAGTTCTGTAACTTTCTTTCAGTTTCAACATACCAATAGTAGATTAAGATTGAAAATATTATGAAGTAAATAAAAATTAATTTTATAACATTGCTCCTCATGCATACGATGGTGTGCTGATGCAAATGCTACTAAGCCATAGCATTAAAATTATGCTTCAGTTATAAAATCTTTGATTTATTTGCAACAAAAATGTGAACAGCAAATTTTTTCCACTATAAATGACACTAAAACTTATTATAAAAAATTTATTAAAGATTGAAAATGCACTAAATATATATAGGGTGCTATAATTCAAAGATTACATTAAATAAAATTCTCCAGAATTCTGTGGTGCAATTAGATATAGTATCAACATTGAATCTTTATCATCTGTTTGTGTAGTCTGTTTGAAATGAATTTGAGAAATATAAAGCTGAAACTAGAAGTTTTGCCAGAAAACAGTATATGCATGAGGTAAAAAGAAAAAAAGTTACACTTCAATGTACGTTGGTGATGGAAATGCCCCTGAAGTAAATGTGATCAATATATTATTAATTATCACTACATTTTATTCTATATATTAATGTTGAACAAAACCAATCACAAAATTTCATATGAAAAATTAAGAAATTTTCATGTTTGATAAACACAAAATTGAATTTTAAAAAATTTAAATGTAAGAATTGGTAAAGCATCTCTGATTTAAATGAGGTTTTCCTGATGAACTACAATTTTTCCATACCTAAGTAGATAACTGCATTAAATATGAAAATCTTTCATTTTATTCTGTTAGAATAAATATTTGACCTTTAATGTCCTAGTATTTATCATTATAAAATAAGACTGATAAAATTATTAATTACTTTTCTTAAATAATGAAGTTTGTTTATAAGCAATAAGTAATTAAATATGTCCACAAATGAAAATAACTGAGAAATTTCATATATATATATATATATATATATATATATATATATATATATATATATATATATATATATATATATATATATATATATATTTCATTTAAAAATAGACTAATACTTAGTTTATGAGATTTAGAAGTTTCTCTTATAGACATATCCTTAAGATAGTCATTAAAAGCATTCCAATATAAATCTTGCCTCAGTATTTTAAATACAATGATTAAATGTGTTACTTCGAGTTAAGACTAAAAGTGATTTTAGTTTTAAGTTTAAGTTGCATTTTGAACTAATTAACGAAAAATACCACAAATTCTTTGCACCTGGAGAATTGGCTAAAAAACTTTTTTGATGCATACCGCATATTCTTCAGAGTATAAATGCATGTGATTCTGCCTTTTGCTTGCTAGGGGTTGCCATACTGGTGTATACTATGAGAAACAAGAGGCAGAACCAGATGTTTTTTTGGTATGAAGATGATGCAGCATGCATAAAAAATGCAGCAGCATATTCTCTAAATACATAGGACTTGTCTATGGTATTTTTATTTATAAATTTAAATAGCATTTTAGTCAAATTTTGGCTCTTACAGAGAGGCACAATATTTTTTTTTAATGGACACAGAATTGACAGAAAATTAATAAAGTAAACAGGATGATATTTCGTCTGACCATTTTCCAATGGTCAGGGGAACTTAAGCTATTTTACGCTCTAGTCAATTTTCTTTTTATATATCTATAAGGTGAGGTGAAAAATTTAAATACCTCCATAAAGTTCCATTCTTTATTAATGAAGCAGAGGTTTGGTTTGCTGCTCAACAATAATTTTTTTGCACAAGAAGGCTAATTAAACTAGGAACTATGATTTAAAGTGGATTTTGAACCACTACAAACATCCAAGCCCAAGGTGGGAATCGAATAACAACCGAAGGCGAGATTGCTAACCGTTAAGTATAAGAGGGCCCCAAAGAAGTCTTTGCCCTTGCCCCAATTAGGCCTTGTGCATTATATCTTTATATTTTAAATATCTATGTAGTATAAGTATTGTGTTAGTATAAAATCGTTTTAGCAAAATTATATACAAGCCAAATTTCTTTAAAAAATATCAAAGGTCAGTAATTTTAATGAAGTTTGGTTTGTCACTCAATAATCCTTTCTTCATACGACTAATTAGACTCACATACACACAGGTATGCATTTTGAAGTAGATTCCAAACCACTGCAAACATCTTTTCATAAGGTAGGATTTGAATCTATCAACTAATTTTCTGTCAGGAGCTAGTGTCTAAAATCATGACAGTGCATATACTTTGTATCAAGATAAACTTGGAAAAATCAAATAGTTGACAGAAAAGGAAGCTAATTAAAAAAGACCGACAGTTATTGAAGCAGATTGTAATGTCTGAAAAGAAAACAATTGCAGCCAAATTGATGACAGCTCAATTAACATCTGGATTTTATCAGTTAAATATGTAAAAATAGTTCCTAAAGTTGGTTATTTTTCAATAACCAACTTTAGGAACTATTTTTACAAATAGAATATTTATATTAGCAGTAATTCCCAAAGCACTTTTCAGAAATGTTTATGCCAATTATCATTTATAATAATACCACAAGAACAAAACTTGGTCAATTATAAATGAAAAACAATTAGATAAATGTTGCACTTTTGCATACATGTTTATCAAGGTGGATGCTTAAGAGTTTTCCTAGGTTTCTTTTTACAATGTTAATACAGCCCACTATGGAAAGTCCTTCTTGAAAAGGTAAATTACAGGGTAAATATTAAAATATTTTAGGACAGCCTTAGGCCATTTTACTGCCTATTTGTGATGCCAAAGGGAAAGACAGTTATATGATCAAATGAATCATGTTTCACTTTTTCCCATAAAATGGTAAACTTTTTACCAAGAATATGATTGCGATAATCTTCTTTCAGCAGTTAAACATAGAGATAGGTTTGTCATGGTATGAGCAACCATATTATTGAAACCAGTTGTAACCTTTATATATAAGGGTTCATTGAAAAGGTCAATTGGAGAGAGAACTATGAAGTTTTATTTGCCAAAGTCCATCATATAATAAAAAAAATTTTCTTTCTGTAAATGAAGTTTCACAGGATGATAATGTTCTGATCTGCAAATGAATTTGTCCAATCCTCTGGCTAGATGAACTAGATAAAATTGATCATGTATTTTGGCCCACATAGTCCACTGACCTCAATATAATGAAAGCTTTACTGTCTATTCTAGTGTTCAATATAGAATTGACATCCACCTCCAGTATTTTTGCTAAAACTTTAATATCTTGTGAAAGGTTCCTAAAAGTCAAATTATATTTTCTACAAATCCTACATATACATCAAGAATTAATATTTAAGCCAAATCTTGTCAGTTTTTACATTAATATTCATGTCTGAAATTTTTAATGTAATAAATTTAAAATGTAATGATGTAGTCAGTATTTCTTATTGGAATATTATCTAATTCTGTCGAGATGCATCATGGCTTTAACTTGGCCGTTCCTGAATGGGAATTCTTTACAAGTTTCAAAATAGATTGAACAGCAAATAATCCTTTTTACAAATCTAATTTTATTCTTTTGAAATGTTTTGAATTCAAAATTTAAGAGATTATTTTAATCTCTTAAATTTCTTCTTGCAGTGCATATTGTTAACTAATTTTCTATCATATTTTAAAAAATGCCATTTTTTTTTTAAAGTTGTCATTATAAATGTCTGACATATATAAATTTTGAATTTTTCCGAGTCCTCATACCAATTCACGTTAACAGCAACTTTAACAATTCACGTTAACACGTAAGTTAACAATTCACGTTAACACGTAACTGTTAACTTACGTTAACAGCAAATTTTATTTAGGAATGAAATAATCCTGTTGCTAGGAAAAATACAAACTATAATAAAGAGAGAGAGAAAAGCTTATAAAAAATAAAAATCAGTTTTTTTATGCCAAATAAACAAAAAATCGAATGCACAAGAAATGATACATGCACTTGAATTCGAAATTCTTTTTAAATTAAGAAAGCATAGCAAATGAAAGAAAGTAGATACTGAAAAAATATTTTTTGTATTAATTTAAGAATCCATAAAGCACTTCTATACTACAAGAAACATTTTCTTAAAACATTTAAATTTATAAAGTTCTAACTATTTTTCTATAATTTTTATACTAGCAGTATCTGATTTAGTTGTGATAAAAAAAATTATTCTTAACTTCCAGTTCATAGATACATTTCAATGCAATTAATTAACAAAATATTTTTTTAATTTACATTAAATAGCAATGCAAAATAATGCTCTATATTTAAGCACACAATATGCTGACCGATTGGCTGAGTGGTTAGCGTTCCTGACTCCTGAGCTGTTGGTCCCGGGTTCGAATCCCGGTTCGGGCATGGATGTTTCTTTCCTTCTCTGTTTTCTCTGCCCTTTCTTCTGTGTTGTTGTATGAATGTGGCCCCCCCCCCTATAAGCGGGTTTGTGGTGGTATGGCGCGGGTAACGCTACTTGCCTCCATGACTGTGTTCACAGGTGCTCGCTGGGTAACGACAAATGAGTAGCAGTTTCTGACCTTGTTGTGGCATAGGATTCAGTCACCCTTGTGTGCCCGCCATTGGATAAAAAAAATAAGCACACAATATATAACACTGTTCCTAAATTAGTCAATTGATTGATTCATGAAATTGAATGGGTTGGTTAAAAATTATCCAACTAATTTCTATTTTAAAAACAAATGATTATAAGAGAGCATGTATACTGCTATCATTTGCAAAATATAGATTCTAATAAAGAATTAGATAATGGTGGTAAACAATTTTACACATTTTCCTGTATTACATGAAAATTTCATTTTTAAGGGAAACTTTTCAAATTACAATCCTACATTAATTTTAATTAATTTCATTGACATTCCATTCAATAAATATTTATAAATTTTATTTCAATATTTACAATAAAATGAAACTTTAGGAAATGAAACAGCATAGATGCAGATAGATTGCATTTCCAGCATTACTGTTACCAATGCTTTAGAATATATTCACTTAAAGCTGTTTTCAAGATTTACTTTAATCTTTCATTAATCTTTATAAATGTGTGTACATCAATTACTCAAGAGTCATTATAGATAGAATCAAACCAAATTAAAAACAATTCCACTAAAGTATTAGTGCATAGAAAAATATTTTTTGTAATCTTTTTAAAAAGAAATATATAAGTAAGAATACATAAATCCCGTTTTTTTCCTCCTTATAGCTTAAATTAAATATATATGCAGTATATATCACTCTAGCTGCAGTTGAATGTAGCCATAACAATACACAGAACAACCAATTCTAAAAAATTGTCTCAAATCTTCTAAACTGGTAGAATTTTGAGATCACACAATTATCTTATAGAAAAGTTCCAGTAAACACTTATGACTAATATGGTACTATTAATAGTACCATTGATTTAAATGATTTTAATGTAAAGCATTACCTCATAAGCCAATTTTCACTAGCAGAAATAGTCAATAGACACTATTACTATATATATATATATGTGTGTGTGTATGTGGCTGTTTCGTGTCAGTTCCCTCTTTTAATGTTTTCTTTATTTTCATAGTTTTTTAAAAATATTTTTGTCCTGAAACTTGGAACATGCTTAAACATTTTGAATTATATGAATGAAATTATGCTTGAAAAATGTTATAAAAATATTTATTACATCACTTCTACCATCATTTATTATCGATATATTTGTTTAGATAACTTATTAAATTTCTGAAAGCATTCTGAATACATTTTGATGAATTGATTAAATTCTCTATGTGCATACATTTTTAAATATATTTTGATTTCTGAATTTTCATCATTCTAATTCAATGATCAGTTTTTTTTTTTTTGTTGCAATCATTTATCAATTTTATATAAGCTTAAATGTAACATTTTAATAAGACTGAACTAAAATCATATTAGAGAAAATTAAATTTTATGTGTTTTCTTTGTGATTAAAAACTATTAATACATTTAAGAGATTTGATCTACACTATTTATGAATATAAAGATGAAACAAAATATTCATATTCAAAATATTGCAATTACCAGAAAATAAACAAAATAGTAAGCTATTACATAAAAATTATGTCATTTTTCTTAGCTTATTGGTGTAATAGATAAATTTAAAATATAGATTTAAAAATAGAATAAAATTTACAATGACCAGATTAATATGGGAAAATATTTTTATTTAATAAACATAATAAATGGTTAAATACATATGTACATTTTATAATTTGAAATATGAATGATACTGAGCATTTTCCAATGCCTATTCTAAATTTATAAATAATTTGATGACTTTTTTTAATGATGTGAAAAATAACTTCTTCCCCATAAATTTTTTTTACAATTAATGAAAAATATTTTTATCAGTGATTTAATGAAAATAAGAGATTTTAATCACTACAAAAAAATTCGACAATATATTAGAAATGTTTATTTATTCTAAAGTATTTTATTTTTCAAAAAACATGAATGATTCAGTTTCATATAAATATATTCCAGAAATACCACACAATATTATTTATAATTTTTACATCAAAATAGAATTATGGTATTTTCTTGATTTCTTATATTAATTCAAATGAAATATGATATGAAAAATATCTGATACAAATAAAAATTTTATATCGACATGAAAAGGAATGTAAGATATAAAGATCTTTATAATAAGATTATTCAGAAAATTTGTTTTACCATCATGATCAAAATAACAATTTAAAAAGTATTTTACAATCTATATGAAATATGAGAACAATGAATCAACAAACATAAGATTTCTTTATGTAAATGATTAACAGAATACTGTTTTTGATCTTTTAATGGAACAAAATATTACATTTAATATCATTGCGACATTAAATCCTGTGTGCCAGTATATTTTTGTAGACATATCGCAAAAGCATTAAGCCACTGAAATAAGAAAAACAAGAAATTATTTTATTTAAAAATTTTTTATTAGTTACATATGATTTTATAAAATTTCAATCATCTCAAACACAGTATTTGTATAGATTCTCAAAAAACAAATTTCAGGATTCAAAAAAATTTTTCCAGAAGGTATCAACACCCAATCACTAAATAAGTAATTACTATAATTATTTTGTATCAAGTATATCATTAATTATGTACACATAATATTTTTCAATATTTTAAAATGATGATAGCAACAAATATTAGTAAAACTAATATGAATATTTCTAATTTTAATTAGATTTAAAGTTAATGATGATTTCAAAATAATTAAATGAGCCCACAGGTACACAAGAAATTTTAATTTAAGTATTCTAATTATTTTACATTAATCACTTTATAAGGTATAATAATTGATATTTTTAGAGTTTTTAAATTTGTTCGTGTGATTCCCTTTCAATGTTTGAGAACTTCAAAGATGAATAAAAACTTATGTTAAAATCAGAATATTTAAAAAGAATTCAGTAAACAAAAAATGAAAATTATAATAAATGCAATTATTTATAGAAAATTTTGATATTCATGATTATTTAATAAAAAATATACAATTTTTTCTCAAGTTTACTTTTGCAAACTTTCATAAACTACTCAAATCATTATATATAAATATTTCACAATATAATTTCTTTATTAAATTATAGTCAACACTTATATTTTAACATATTATTAATTTTATGATTTCGTGAAGCTCCATAACAACAGCTGTTAATTTTGTAATTAATATTTGTTCGTCAGTTCTTTCAGTTTTTTGGCAGATTGCATCAGATTTTTCAAGCTTATCAATTCATTAATTAGTCAGAGCTTTGACTTTTCTAAACATAATATGCTGCCTTTTTTCTGTTATAAAGATATACTAAGGTTTACTTGGGCAGCAAAAGTAAGTTCATTTTTATTAATTATTACAATGAAACTTATTTTTTCAATGTGATATAAATGACATGCTTAACCACAACTTCAAATTTTTCACCATAATTTTTTTCCTGAAAATCTATATTTAACAGAAGGTTAATAGAAGCAAAAGGAAATTAATATGATTGCAAAAATTACAGAAGCAAAAGTAAATTTTAATCCCCTAAAAGACAATAATCTGCTCTATGTTTAATAAAATAAAAATAGTCTTTCATACAATGTTGAAAGCATGTGAAGATTCTATGATTTAAAATTCTGAATTTATGAACTTAATCACATTATGACTCTCTTCTATAAGAATGCTAAATAAATTATCATAATACTCTATAATACTCATTTATATGAAAAATGATTTATGATTTAAATAAAATTCATCTTAATATTTGAAAACCTTTAATTTTTTTTAAAAAGCTATCTTTCAAATCTTCATGCATGAAATATATATTTACAGAATTTTTTTTGTTCGGAACGAAATGAATCTATTATATATTTTTACAAATAAATATATGCACTGTAAACACACACAAAAATAACCTTATGCAAACTTTAAGCACAGTATCACTATTCCACTTCACTCAATAAAGTAATAAATATAAAACAATGAAAAAAAATATTGAAAATTGAGACATATACTTTAAATAAATAATTTAAAAGTATTAATTTAAACATATTTATCGATACAAATAAAGAAAAATAAAGCAAATATATATATTTATTTAAAATTGCATAATTTCTTTTATTCAATAATGTAAATGATTTAATTAGTGGCTCTGATTTAACTACTATATCTAAAATAATTTTTTTATTAATATTTCCTTTACTGATCAGAATTTGTAAATTATTTTTGAATTATTAATTTTTGCTTTAGTAAAATTGAACAAATGCTTAATAATTTCTTTGTAAAACTGTATTGCATTCAGCTTAGACCTTGACTAATCGACAGATATTACAGATCTTCTGCAATTGGCATTTTCATATGTTTTATATCACCTGACTTCATTGTTAAAGAAGAATTATTAGATTTAATAGCACTCCAAGAGCATTTTCATTATCAACTTCATGGTGTTGATATTAGAAATGCATTAGATTCCATAATAAAAACTTTTGATGTGCCTTTTAATAAACTTGTTAACATTGCAACTAACAGAGCTCTGGCAATGCTGGGTATAAAAAAATCACTCTTATTGGACTTTTCAGAGATGATTCTCAAATTCCACAAATCATACTGATTCACTGCATAATTCTTAAAGAACATCTTGTTAAAAAATATTTAAAATATCTTATGTTATGAAAACAGTGTTACACATTGTAAATAACATTTGCACCAATGCAAAAAATCATTAACAATTCAAAAATTTCCTTAAAGAGTTAAAAGATGAACTTTCAAATGACATTACTTTCTTTTGCATTGTTAGATGGTTATCTAGCGACAACGTATTAAATCGATTTGTAGATTTGTTTGATCCGATAATTGTATTTCTAAAGTAAATAACCTATTCAGAATTAGAGATAACGAGTGTTTACAAAAGACTTTATATTTTTGACTGATGTCATGGAGCATTTGCTAATACTGAATTTACAACTGCAGAGGAAAGATAAAATAATATGACCTCTCACAGTGTATATTTAGTTTTCAAATTAAATTACAAAAAAACATCAAAAATAAATAATTTTGTCATTTTCCTTGAATTAAAATTTTTTTTCCAATATTAAACAAGAAAAACACAACGAGTATATAAAAAAGCTAGAAGAAATATTGATGGAATTCCAAAATAGATTTCAAAATTTGAAACATGTTAAATCGTCTCTTGATTTTTTTCTGAATCCATTTGAAATTAATATAATTCAAGGTAAGTCTTCCATTTCCAATATAATAATTATGATCTAAAAAACAACTGGAAAATTAGAATTAATAGCAATTCAAGAAGGTCAAGCTCTAGAACTAAAATTTAAGTCGATGCTAATTGCTGAATTTTGGGTAACCTGAATTTAAAAAAGGCTGTTTGTCAAATTATTACAATATTTGGAACAATGTACTTATGTGAATCATTTTATTTCACTTTGAAATTCGTCAAATCCAAACACGGATCAGTAATAACTAACCAGCATTACAAAGAATTACTGAAAAGTGCTGCAATCAATTATTTCACCAAATTTTAAAGAATTATCAAGAAGTATTTAATTCAATATTTAATTTTTTGTATTTGAATTCAATACACATATGTTGTGTTTTTATTTATACATTTTCAATAAATATAATTTCTGAAAATTTTTTTAATACCTTTAAAATTACATATTAAATTACGTATTTAATTACCAATCCTATTACGTGCTCACAAAATATTTAAGATTTTGAAAAATGACTCAGACTATCAAGGAGCTTGGCCACCCCTGCTATATAGGTTAAGATAATATTATAATTTTTTAAGAATATATTAGGCAATACAAATTCTTTTTTCTTCCTCAATTTTATATCCAGTATATATCTTAACATCAAAGTAAAGTTCAAGAAATTAAGAGAAAGCTTTCATATTTTGACAATATCATAAATTCATACAATTTTATTGTATGGACGTAAAAACCTTTATGATCAACAAAAATTATATATTATGTAGCCCAATCCTATTAGAGAGCAAATTTTGTTTCCTTGTCAAAATTTAAATTAGGTTAGTCCTTTATATATTTAGTGAGATTAATACAATTCAATACTTTATTTCTTTTTAGTATGACTTAAAAAATTTTCACAAAATAAAATGAAATTCCCAACTAAACATGAAATATTCAGAATCATCGATATTAACAGCAAATTAACTATGAATGAGCGCACCATTTTTTTTTTTATTCATAGAGCTGTATGACCATACCTCCCAACATTTAAAATTTTAAAGCCATAAAACTTTTTTCAATCTCTTATACTAATAAATAATTATAACAAGATAAAATTAACTGTAGTCAAAAATGGTTTTTAAAATAATAGAAACTGACTCCCTTTAACTCAAAATGATACAAATTTTCTTTTCTTTAAAAAAAAAAAGAAATATACCAAACAATAGACATTATTTTGTCTTTTCTCTTAAAACTCTTTATATATAGCACATATTTTAAAACTGCTAAAAAAACTAGAAGAGCTTTATAATTTCAGACTAACTTGATAATTTATAATGCCAAATTGCACAAGATGGGAGCTATGAATTACTGATTAGTAAAATTAATCTGTAAATGCACACGATTGATGGTTACAAAATACTATATAGATTTTTTTATATAGTTATTTTCAAAAAATATTAAAATAACCCAGTTTATTTAAAAGTGAGTTGTAATCAGGTTTACAATCTCCAATGACAAAACTAATATTTTTTAAGACTAGGTTTTATGAAATATATTCTTAATCAAATTTATAGGTAAAGTTGATTTCTAAAAGTATAGATACATATAAAACCATGTATATTGCAAAATATAATTGAAAATAACTTTAAAATAAAATATATGCTATTTTGACAAAATAAAATATGGGTTTTATCTTAAATTCAAATCTAATTTTCAGACCATTGACAGAATAGAAACATACATTAAAATATTTTTCATATAAATAAAATTAAATCAAAAGTTTTAAAAACCTGTATAATATCAAATTATTAATAATAATTTGATATTAACAAGGCTTTTATAACTTGTTAGTATCAAATTATTAAAATTAATAAGATTAACAAGATTTTTAATCAAATTATAATTAAGTTTATTATCAAATAATGTAAATCTTACATTTAATGATTTCTTGTTTTGATTCTAATTAAATTAAAACATTTGTCTAAATAAAATAAATTTGTTATAGGTTATATTATGAACAAACTTTTAAATTTAGTATTAAAACTATTTTGTGAACATAATTATACAAATTATTTTAGCTCAATTGCCAATTCTTATTGATCAATTTTTCTTTTATGAATAATGTTATAAAATTTTAAAAATATTTAGTCATCAATGTATAATTTATAGAAAAAAATATTTTGTTCCCCTTTTTAATTTAGTATGCATAAAATTACATAAAAAAATACTATACCTCATAGAAGCTATTAATCCTGCAGGCATAAATTTTCCAGAATTATAATACCGTATTAACATAACTGCACCCAAAGTAGCAGTAGCCCCTGTAATGTATAGTTAAATTTTATCACAACATTTAAATATACAGCATTGTTATAATTTATTTGAACATATATATAAGCTTATATCTTAATTATTAAGATGTATTCTAATAAATATTAAAATAATAAAGAAATATTTTCAAGTCAACAGAAAATTGGAACTTAATGTAAATATATTGGCAAGAAATAAAAGCTTGCAATGCAAAAAAATTTGCTTGTTCAAATTTAATTGATCACAAATATATCTTAAAGATATACCATAATTTACTTCCTGCAGATTTATATACTTTTTCCATTAATCCAGTGTTTCAATATCATACTAATTTTTGATATTTTTAGGATGATTATAAGACTTCTTCTCTGTTATCACTATACATACTATCCTTTTCAATGAAGAAATCAAAAGGACACATTGCATTAGAAATTTCTTTCGAAAGTAAGAAATATGTTAATATGGTAGATTAAGACAAATATTTCCATATTCTAATATAATTTTTTTCATTTTTTTTAATTACACTATCTTAATACAAATTTCAATATAAGTCAGATTTCAGCTGTTTTTCTACCTTCATACTTTGTTTAACTTACATTTAGCACAGAATTTATTTTGTAAAAGCAAGATACTTACAAAAATAAAAATGTAATTTATAGAACTCTTAAAAATGTTTTCCATTTAAATAAAATTGCAAAAGACTAACATCATATCATCATATTAATTCAATCTTATTGTTGACATTTTATTGCATTTATATTCAATACCTATAATGGAACAGCAGCATTTCACTGGTTTTTGGCTAATAACATTATCATAGGAATTTCGATATAAGTTTAGATTAAATTCATGGAAACAATTAGCTGTAGGTGGTGAAGCAAAGTGAGAAAGAGACTATTGTAGAATATTAAAAATACATGAAAGGAAAATATATATTTGTCTTTCAGAAATTCACATGAATTGACACAACATTGTAATTTCAATTGATAAGAAAGTTAAAAATCATGCCAAGTGGTGAATTGAAATAGAATTTTACCAAATTATGAAATATACAATTCTTCACACAGTTCTTGATCTTTAAATATATATAAAGGCATATGACATGCCTTATCATATATATATATATATATATATATATATATATACAGTAAGACCCCGCTTAACGCTGTTTTGGTTTAGCGCTCTTTTATTTCAACCCGGGATTTCCCGAAATCGCCGCAGCATACGGGGATTCCCCGAAATATTATGCAGCGATAGGTTTCAAATACATATCCGAAAGAGTGTACTTGTATTTCTTGTTTGGTGCGGTATTGTACAGACATATTTTTATTATTAGAAACATTTGTTGACATTATTGTAAGTAGGTATTAATTTACATATTTAATACTATATTACAGTGTCAAATATTTTGATCTTTAGTTTTTACTATGGGTGAAAATGAAAAAGAAAAGAAAGCAACCAGAAAAAGCATTTCACTCAAAACTAAAATGGAAGTGATTAGAAGATTAGATTCTGGTGAACGTCAAACTCTAATTAGTGCTTCATTGAATTTGCCATTTCAACAATGAGGACCATCATGAAGAATAAAGAAAAAATACTGTCATCGGCAACTACAACTACGTCAAGCTCTGCAACTAGAATTACCCGTTCTAGAAATAATATCATAGAGGAAATGGAAAAACGACTGTCTATATGGATTGACGACGAAATTGACCGCAATATGCCATTAAGCCAATCTATCATGATGGAAAAAGCTAGAAGATTTTTTAATTACATTCAGGCTGAGACAATTGACACAAGTGAAACTTTCGTTGCTAGTCGAGGATGGTTTAATAGATTTAAACATCGAAATAACTTTCACAACATAAAGATTACCGGAGAAGCAGCAAGTGGTGATACAAAAGCGGCGACTGAATTTCCTGCAATATTAAAAAAAATAATTGAAGAAGGAAACTAACCTCCAGAATTGGTTTTTAATGTTGATGAAACAGGCTTGTTTTGGAAAAGAATGCCGAAACGAACATTTCTATCCCGTGAAGAGAAACGGGCACCAGGATTTAAAGCTGCAAAAGATCGCTTAACCCTTCTACTAGGTGTTAACGCAAGCGGAGATTTTAAATTAAAACCATCACTAATTTACCATTCCAAAAACCCAAGAGCGATGAAAGGCATATCTAAATCAACTTTACCTGTAATTTGGGAGTCTAATAAAAAATCATGGATAACTGTGAAAATTTTCCAGGATTGGTTCACTGAACATTTCTGCCCGTCTGTTATACGTTATTGTGAAATTAAAAAACTTGAACAAAAAGCACTTCTGTTAATTGATAATGCTCCAAGCCACCCAACAAATTTATCAGACTTAACAACATGCATTCCAGTCGAAGTGGTTTTCTTGCCGCCTCACACAACTGCCTTAATTCAACCAATGGACCAAGGCGTTATATCAAATTTTAAGGCTTATTACGTGCGGCGAACCTTTAAGCAAATGTTTGAAAAAACAGATGGAGAAGAGAACCAGTCCATAAGAGAATTTTGGAATAACTACAACATCATGGATGCTGTAGAAAACATAGGCCTTTCTTGGAATGAGGTAACAGAAAGATCTTTGAAAGGAGTATGGAAGAATATTTGGCCGGATTTAAGTAAGAGCGATGACGTTGGACACTCTCGATCTGGATGAAATAGTGGAAGAGATAGTGAAATTAACGAAGCAAACTGGTTTTGAAGGGGTAAATGTGGAAGATGTCGAAGAAATAATTCAAGAAGCAGCGGCTAGTCTTTCTAATGATGAGCTCAAGGAATTAACTAAACAAGAAGAAAACAAAAATGTTGACAGCAGTGATTCAGAAGAAGAGCAAAAAGAACTTTCGATGGCATTTGTAAAAAGGAGTTTGTCTACCATAACTGAAATAATGGATCAATTCATTGAAAATGATCCGAATTTTGACAGGAGCTCAAATGTAAGGCGTGGTGTTAGAGATGCTATATCTGTTTATGAAGAACTTTTAAGAAAACGACGCAAAAGAAAAAGGCAAACAACATTAGATGCTTTTGTCACAAAAAGGCAGAACACTGAAAATGCGGAAGCCTAACTATATATGACTGACTTAGAATTTTATTTTTATTTATTTATTTATTTATTTTTTTTTAAGAATACTCATTTTGTTATTTTTATTTTGTTTTTATTTTTGCAAGAAATAATAATGTGGTATTAATTTGGGCTTTAAGAAATAAATGTTTGGTTTTATTTTTATTAAAAAAACATACTTTTTAAATTTAATACCTAACCAATTTCCTAGCCATCTTCCCCTAACCCCAATATTTACATGTAAAGATAGCTTCGTTTAGCGCTGTTTCGCATTACGCTCTACTTTGATGGAACGTATCCCCCGCGTTAAACAGGGTCTTACTGTATATATATATATATATATATATATATATATATATATATATATATATATATATATATATATATATATATATATATACATATATATATATATATATATATTTATATATATATATTTATATATATATATATATATATATATTAAAAATGTTTTTAAAAAAGTACAATTGGCCTATTTGTTTTATTCTCAATCTTATACTCTAATTTCTTAAAATGACTTTTTTAATTTTAAAGTAATTTACAATAAAATATAATTAGCTTCCTAATGGGTAAATAACATTTTTTAATAACAAGTAAATTTTTAAATATTACAATGTGTATGAAAGTATATATATGCACAAATATACTCAGCTTATTTATGTATAAAGAAATTCAGGTTACTCAAATTTTAGTAAAGAATGAAATTATAAATTTACTTTGTCTATAAAGTTTAAAAAATAAAAGTAATTTTCAAAAAAATAAATAAATAAAGAAAAAAATAAAGAAAATTTATCAAAAAACTCATATCAATAAAAAATTTTGATAAAAAGAAATTAATTTATTAATCTACATTTGTTTCAAAGAATTATAAAAAAGATACTTAAATAACTGCACATAATTCTCTTTTAATTGTACTGTCCAAATATTAAAACTGAATTATTTTATATATAGCACCTTAAATAATTTTTGTTTAATATTTACCATGTATGTATATTTCTTCAATTAATTCAAGAAACACATTCAACCATTCTACAATAACTAATATATGTTCTGAACTTATTAAATTCTTTCTAAGAGCTACTTCAAAGGAATAATTCAATATTCTTACCAAAAGACAAAACAAAATTTTTCTCATCTACAGATGTCTGATAAGCACCATATCCTAAGATGCCTCCAAATGTCAATCCAGCAATAAGAGAACTGGTACTGCCTGTAAAAAATATTTCCTGTTACGTGAAAATATATTTTAGTTAGTTTGGTTTCTTTGCCATTAATAGAACCCCTATAAACATCCAAATTCAAGTTGAGATTTGAACCCACAAACGGTTTAATTGAAGGGCAGAGAGAAAACTATTTATCTGCCAATTCAACTATATGTATCAAGTTTTCTTGAGTACTTAACTCTATGCAGTGGATTTTTACTATGCAGACATCCCTATGTAGATTTTTACACAATGACTTTTCCATGGGAACAAGAGCCTTTGATGTTTTTCAGAAATTTCTATAACAAAGATTTCTTTAGTTCCACTTATATAAATTAATTTTAACTAATTTCTTAAATACCATAATTTAATGTTTTTATGCCAAGTACAATGAAATCTTTGATTACAGAATATTTGTGAATAAAGTAGAAAATTAAGCAAGGCATTTTAAAATTTAATATGTAATAAGAAAACATCTGAATTTTTATTACATTTAATTGCAATCTTATTAATTATTTTTAATGCGAAAATATCATAAAATACGTTTTTATATCATATGTTTAAACAATTCCTTTCTAACCTTCATTTTTCGTCTGGTGCTCTACATGCTCAGCAAAATCCAAACTGAATATAAAAGTCAGTTTAATTTCTGGCACGATATCCATAGTGAAATACAAAATGAATATAAAAGACAGTAATGAAATTTTGGCACTATATTCACAGCGAAATACAAAACGAATAGACAAGATTGAAATTCTGACACTATATCCTCAGCGAAATAAAAAATGTAATTATAAAAGACAATATTTATATTCAATGCTACATCCAAAGTGAAATAAAATATAAATATAAAAAACAGGATTTAAATTACAGCGTTTTACATACGATCCAAAATGAAAATCAAAAATGAAAATGGCAAGCATTTCCAAGATGTGCGGTGGTGAGACATTCTGACGATGTATTTGGTGACACATTTGGTAACAAATGGCGTTTGGTGATTTTTTAGCGGATTAATTTGGCGAGGAAAAAATTACCAACTTTTACCATACTTAGCGCTTTTTCCCACTTAGCAAGCGGAGACTGTAATACTCAGTTTAACTTAATGATTTTTATAAATTTGATGTTAAATTTTCAGTAATTTTTATATTAATCACCAAGGTAATTTTAACAAACTTTCACCAAATAAATTTGCAATTGAAATCAAATTTCTATTATAAAAATTTTATCTAGTATCTATCCTCCATAAAAGCACAACATTGATCATTTTACTGCAAAGTACTATATTATAAAGAAGCACTGAAATGATAAATTAACAATTATGGAAATCAGAATATATAAGAATCACATTAAAATACTTCATAAGCAATTAAAAATAATGAAACAAATATGAAAGAAAAAGTCAAAACAGTTATATTTAAATCAACAGTTACTACAACATTGATTGAGATGAAAAATTTGTGGAAATTGAATAAATAAGAAAATAAGCAAATTAAAGTTATAATTATATATGTTAAGAATTGAAAAATAAACAGAAACTAAAGATGCAAAGAATTTACAAAATATATTTCAATGCTTCTTGCTATTTGAGAAACAAACTATTTTATCTTATCTGATAACTGAATAGTTTTTAAATTTATAGCAATTGATGATTTATGAATATTTGCTCAACACAAAATTTCCCATTTGATAATTTTGATTATAACAAGACTCAAATTATGTAAATTTCATACAAACAATATGTAATTTTAAGTTACCAAGTCTAAGATATCATCAATATTAACTCTTAAATATTAAAAGACATTTATATTTTTTAAGATAGAGTGGATAAATTTTAATACAGGATGAGCACGCGCTACACAAACACACACACTGATATATAATTTTTCTTATAAATTATTATCATATCCTAAATTTTCAAATGAACAAAATTCTCAGTTGTTATTGATAATGTAGAGGAATAATTTGGAAATAAAACCTAAACATGCCATATTTAGTTTATTACATAATTTTTTTAGGTATTTCAGAATTGAATATTGATTTAAATTTTAATGGTTATATTACTTTAGTGGTTATTACTTTTATAATTACTTATTATTCTTGACTTAGTATTTTTTAACTACATGCTCCATATTTCCATCGGCATATTCAATTTTTCGAATACAACATAGCAAATATGGTTGTGATATCATGTAAATGCCATATTTACATTTACTTGTTTTGAAAAATTATTAATTTATTCACAACTTTTCTAGAGTTAGGAAATGTCAGTACTACTTTTTAACAAAATGAGGTTTATAAGAATGTGCTCTTGGTTTCTGTTGGTTTGCTAATTTCCAAATTTCTTTTTTATTTTTCAAAATATAAGTCTTGTTGAACGTCATTCATTGCTGAATTTATTTCAATTTCACAGCAAATAGATTCCATTGTAAAAGAATTCATAACACAAGAAAAATATTACCAAAACTATTATTAAACATACGAATAAAAATTTCAGGAAATAATATAGGAAGAAAAACAATAGATACTGGTTGATTATTTGGTTAAGTTACCATGAAATTGATTTCTAAAGCATATTATTTTAATGGGCAGTAAGAGAAAATAAATCTGTTCAGCCATAGCCTTAATATGAAAAAATTAAGTACTAAAATAAATATCTATTAGCACTTAGAAACCAATCATATGAAAAGTAATTTGATTACATTATTTTATTATGTTTATGTTAGAAAACTAAAACACAAAACATTAGTAACATTCATTTGAAATATCATTTTACTTTTACCTGCTTTTATGTAACCAAATACTCCACCACCAGCAACACATAAGGCATAACACGCACTTATAATATCTACACTCATTTTTTAGAGGTATTATATATTGAAGTATATATTAATAAACTTTAACAACTCACACTACTGTGAACAAGCAACAAACAGACGAAAAATATTTGTTTACAAATTGCAACACTGCTTCACTTTGATGCCAATATTTAAATTATAATTTCTAAATTATGGAGTTTTAAGTAAATAACTTTTATAAACTAATCAAATCTTTTATTATAAATTTAGAAAAAAATATTTTCCTTAATAATTTCATAATAAGTTGCAACAAATTTTAAAAATTGAGCCCAATAAAACGGCAATTTATTTTCCGAAAATTGGCATGTTTACAATCTTTTTCGACCAACAATCAAACATCTTGCTTTGCTTTTAATCTTCTGTTTAGTTATATTTATAATAATGATTGTTAATGAGTGATAGTTTAAAGAAATTGAGAAACTTTTAGGTTTCTTTTGTAAAAATAAAATAAAAAGGCCTTTTAGTTTTCATTTTATTCATTCGTTGAAATCGTTATTTCTCTTATATACTTTCTTTTCGCGAAAATTTAAGTAAAATATTTCTAGTCTTGATATCAATTTTAGAGACGTTAGTTGAATATTTGTAATCTTGACTTACCTTACACTTTTATATTCAATGTAAAGTTTTCTAAAAGTTTATATTTGCTCTCAATTTTAGATTATTTGAGACTGCTTTATCATGAATTTATAAGTATGGCTAATCATTATGACATCCCCTCATGGTAAGAAACATATCCTATTAGAAATATGGTACTTACTAATTGTTCCTTGTAATTATGTTGCGAGCAATAACAATACTTTATATTTTATACTGCTAAATGGAATTATAAACAAAACTTGTATAGATAGCAAACAATTGCTGGAAACAAACAGTGATTTAGTTATTTTTTGTGGTCACACAATAAATAAATCGATTGATTCCAAAATTTAAGAGTTAACAATCACGCTTAATTTTGATATTATATTAAATATATCAAACTTCAATGTATAAATATCATGTTCAAGTTTCTATTTTGTAATTTCCTTATTATATTTGTATTTAATTTTATTTGATTATTAAAAGCTTAGATATTAAATTTATTCCAACTAAATAAACATTTATTTGTTTGAAATTTTATTAAATTTTAAGGTAAAGTTCATAAAAAATTTCATTGTTATAAATTTAAAAAGAAAATTGTGATGGAATTTTATTCTGTAATTTTAATGTGTATTTGGCTACCTATGTATTAGCATCACCACAGTTAATTTTGCTTCTAAATTTAGACGGAATTAGCGTTTAAAATATAATTCAAAAATATTTTCTAATTTTGAAAAATTAACTTATAATTCTGAAAAGAAAATTTCTAATTATTATAAAAAAATTATAATGCTTGTTTGGCTTAAAATAGTTGTGGTGACACTAATACGCAAGTACCTGTATTTTGATGTTATTTTGTAGAAACCCAGTAAAACTGATTACTATGGTCACAGCCTTGCCAAGCGAAGGAGACATAGGTATTAGAATTTAATTAGCAATCCAGAATGGGGCTGCCAATCCTTACAAGAAATCAGGCTTTTCCCCAATTTAAAATTGCTGAGTCAAAACTAAATATGAAAACAGTAATAACAATCATGTAAAAAATCGCGGTTTTCCCTGATTTCAAAATGCTAAGCTAATGTTATATTAGAAAACAGTAATCGTAATAAGAATTAAAGTTTGTATTTAAAAGTATTTCAGAATTAAAATTGAAGGAAATAAAGTTGCAAAAATAAAACCATCTTAATGAAATAATATTAACATCTGTTTAAAAATATATAAAATGAAGAATATCAGAATTAATGAATTTTTTTTTATATTTAAGAAAATAATTTTGATAAATCCAGTGATTTAGAATAGAATGTTTTCAAATCATTAGAGCATAAAAGAAGAAAATTTCATTTAATAATTTTATTCATTACCTCAAACATTTACACCAAAAATGACAGTTTTATTTATTTGAATATTACAGTTTATACAAAATATCGTTACATGCAATGCCTCTAATTGAACAATTTCTGCAATAACATTTAAATTCAGGAAACAAATTTGGAATTAAAAAATATAACTAATCTATACTTCGAAATTTAAATACATAAAATAACATTCAAGGAATTTGGTTGACGAATTCTGTAGTCTCATTTATTATTGAAAATTTAAATACTTAAAATGCAATTGTAAGAATTCTATGCCTGTAGAAAATAATTAGAATAAAATTCTTACTTTCATTTTTCTTTTGGTGTTTTACATGGAAAGCAAAATCCAAAATGAATATAAAAGTCAGAATTTAATTTCTGGCACGATATTGTGGTGAAATCAAAAATGAATTTAAAAGACAGAATTATATTTCCAGCACTTAACCATTGTGAAATTTAAAACTAATTTAAAAGACAGGATTGAAATTCTGGCACTATATCCAAAGTGAAATAAAAAATGAATTTAAAAGACAATATTAAAATTGCATCACTTTACATGCAAAGAGAAATCCAAAGTGAAAATGGCAAAAATTTGAATTGCTTGCATGCGTTTCACGCATGTGCAGGGCCAAAACGTTCCATCGCTACATTCAGTGATTAATCGCTTTTGGTGAACTAATGTGACAAAGGAAAAAAATCACCAAATTTTACCGTATTTGGCGATTTTTTGTACTTGGCCAGCTGTGACTGTATGCTCAGTTTAGCCAGAAATCTAGTCATTGTTGCAAGTAATAATTTTGTTTTCTATGAACTTTTTTAATTGTAGTTTGAGAATTTCTGTTAGGTTTTGAAAATTGTCACATAGGTGTAGTTAAAATATTGCTTACTGTACCCGTATTTTTTTATCCCATATTAAGTTTTTATCAATAATAATAATAAATGCAAATTTCTATGATATAGTTATAAAACAATTCTATATTGACATTTTGTAATGCTAAAATAATAAATTTTTTCTCTTGTTACTTTGAATTTAAATTTCAAAGAAAGAGTCACATTGCACTTTTAATTATTCTTGAAAATTGTCTCAAGGTTTTTACTTGAGATTTCATCCTAGACTGCTATCATTTGCCATTGTGCATTTTATAAGAAGGATTATTTATTTATTAATTTTTTCTTATATCAAGCATTAATAATTCATATTTCTATATACATATGTATATACATATAAACTAATTATACACAATAGACATTTGCTCATTTCATTATCATATATGTGTATTTTTTTCTAGGGCTGGAAAGCCACCTGTTGGACTTCATCTTGATGTCTTGAAAGTTGATAAATTGATTCAGGTAATTCATCTATTTATGCGGTTTCAAATTTGTGTACAATGAAATGTCATAATTAAGGTTCAGGGTATATTAAATATTAACTCAGAAATATTATTAAATCTTTTTTTTTTTTTTTTTGTCCTGATTGTACATTTTGTGGAATGAAACTTGTGTAAATATTATCAATTTAATGTATAACTTTTTTTTCAGTTTAATTTATAATTTATTGAAATGTATATCTATTGTTTATCATCTACAGTTAATAAATTTATAAAATAATCATGTTACTATAAATTAATATCTATATATATAACTTGTGGTTTCTTACCAAACTTGGAAAAAAATATTAAAAACCCTATGTTTAATAGCAAACTTAAGCTAAAATAATATGCTTCAAAGTTATACAAAACTTATTTTTATCAAAATAGCAAATTATATTTAGTTTCACAATTTAAACAGAGAAATTTTTTTTGTGCTGGTTAATTCCTTGTATACATAACATGTTTGACATGATTTTCAAAAATGTCACCATAAGTAAAATTATAAGATTTCCAAATGCAAAATGTCTCAAGCAATAGCCCATCAAATCTCACCAAATCAATGAGAACATGTCACTGTGTAATTGTAGTTTTCAAGATCCTGATCGCCCACAATTTCCAGTTATGATTATTGCAATCTTGCACGATTTTCAATTTCAAACATTTTACTATATTTAGTTTTTTAAATATTTTTTAAAACTATATTTAGTAAAGAGCTACAAAGGTAACTGCAAATATTTTACAAAATTTACATATTACTAAACAAATGTAGGTAAAAGACGACAGAACTGTACAGGATTGGCGCAATTTTCAATTTTTGCGCCAAGCGCTGCACAGCTATCTTGCGAAACTAAATTACGTCATTAAGTGTAATATCCGCTTACTAAATATGATAACGTTCAAACTTCAACTTTGGGATCATGTGCTATTTTGAATTCCAAGTATCTATATTTCGAATATTTCATTATAATTACATACTATAGAAGTATTAAAATTCTAATAACTAGAAACAATTTTTTTTATTAAAACTTGAATTTTAATATACCAGGCAATGGCACCCACCTTAAAAAAACTTCAGTATAGCTGTCAGTCTGTACTACTTTTTAAGTATCTGTGGGCAGATGTCATTTTACCAATACCCACCATTAGGCTAATTGCCAAAATAATTACCACGATAAGCAGAGCTGCAAAAATTAAACTTTAATGCAGTTAAAGAAACTGCTAGCTATAAAGTATTTCGTTCTATTAATAGAACCTTAATAAATAAGAAACTAATAACATGCCAATAATTAGACTTGCTTAAAAGTAGTAAGTTTAATTTATTGATACTAAACATAAAATAATTACATAACATAAATTAAGTTTAAAATTTGGAAATAGATAAAGATAGTCCAATTAAATAATTCATTATCATTACTAACAAAAATAAGTAAAATTATAATACTGATGAACATAACTGTTTCTAACCAAAACTATCAGACACCATCGTTTGATTTTCTGAATCTGGTGCTTTTAAAACATCTGGGATACGCCCCCTTTGACGAACTGGCATGCGTATACAGTAAGTTAATAATTCAATCATGAACATAGAAATGCCAGATCGGCATAGTAAAATTTTAAGTGTGTTTGTAATAAATGGTATAGGAGTATGCCGGTAAGGCATAGCAGAAAATAATAAAGTTGAAAATAACGCACAAGTATTTTAAATGTATGATAAATATGGTGATAAAAAAATTAAATAGAACCGTACTAGACTAAAACTTAAAAGCACTGAATATATGAATTTAAGTTTGTACTAGGGTAACAGTAGCGCTACCTACTACAGTGACAACCAGGCAATAAAGCTAAGTTTCTAATGTTAACAAATACCATTTTTTAATTAAAACTCGAATTTTTATATTCTGAGCAGTGGCACCCACCTTAAAAAAAACTTCAGTGTAACTACTACAGTGACTACCGAGGCAATAAAGCTTAACTTCTAAGGTTAATAAATTACATTTTTTATTTAAATTCGAATTTTAACTAACCGAGCATGTGACGCCAACCTTCATAAATTTCAGTGTAGCACAATCTAATACTAACGTTAAACACCCAATAAAGCTTACTTAAAGATGTATTTACTTATGTAAACATACAATTTTATAAAAACTATAGTTTCTTTATAATTCCTCTGAATGAAATTTTAATGAAAAATAAAATAACTCACCTGGCCAAGAAGAATGGTTTGCTTCTTAGAAACCTATTGTATTTTCTTCATACTCTGCTGTATAAGAATCACACTGATGGCACACGATTAATACTTCCTATGCATCTTTAATTGGCCGATCAAACAAAAAATAAAAATAATATAAGTTTAAAAAAATTTCCAAACAATATTTTAAAAATTATAAACAATATATCTTCTTTTTATCATATAACTTTAAAAAATTTTAAGTCCAATAATGGGAACATTAACGTAACAAATTAAATAAAATTACTCACTAAATTGTTGAAGGGTTCCACTCAAAACGAATTTCGTGCATGTCGTACAATCACCTTACATCTGAAAACAAAAATCTCATCTTGCAAACGCATTCCGAACCGTTAAGCCAGTTTGGCGCATTTTACCCCCTGCACAGTTTTCTACTCTTAGGTATACATGTATATCTCTAAAAGTCAATGTTATTATTATTAATTAGACAATAAAATGTAATCATTTTAATTTTCTTTTAATTCATCAAAAGAATACAAACACTTTAAAAATGCACAGTGTGCTACAAAACCAAGTAAGTATTAACAATTATGCTGCATATCTAAGTCAATAATGAAAATAACATACATTTTCATGAGAACTGTGGTTTCTAATTAAGCAAGCACTGGCACCAATATTATAATAAATTCTAATTTTAATTAATTGACTAATACAATTCAACAAGAAACATCTCAAATATTTCTACACTATACTTAATAAATTAAACTTATTTTATTATGTTAGATAGCAAATTAAATAAAATAACACAAAGTAAAATTACTCATGTTATCAACTTCACACATGTTCCAAACTAAAAAAACTTTCGAAAATAATATTAAAATCCTAGAGTTCTATGAGATTTTGTCGTGATTTCCAATTTTCATGCCAGGTGCTGCTTACTTATATCTGCAACTAAATTAGGTCACTATGTGCAATATACTGAATAACGATTGTGCTCAAACTTCAACTTTGCATCTGCAGGCTATTTTAACTTTCAAATAGCAAAATTTAGAATATTTCATTATAACTACTAACTATAGACGTGTTAAAATGCTAATTATTAGAAGCTAATGTCGCAAATACTACATACCAAAAGATAAATATAAACTAAGTATAACGTAGCCTACAAAATGTAAGGCCAGGCAGTAAAACTTGTGTGAATAAAATATTCTTCATAAAAAATTTTTCATTTTAACTTGACAGTGGTGTCCACTTCAAAAAAACTTCACTATAGTGCAATCTAGTTCCCAATTGAACCCAAAGATAAATCTAAAATGTAAGTAAAATGCATTTATTATAAAAACTCTAACTGGGCAGTGGCGCATATACCTGAAAAATAATTCAGTGTAGCATAATCTAGCTATATATTAAACTGGGCAATGAAGCTAAATCTATAACATAAATAAAATGCAGTTTTATATAAACTCAAATTTTCATTAACTAGGCAGCAACATCCACCTTTAAAAAAAAAAAAAAAAAAAAAAAAAAAAAAACAACTTAAGTGCAGTGCAATCTAGCCTCCAATTTAATCCTGACAAGAAATCTAAATCTATATAATAAACATGCATGCATTCTTACAAAAACTAGAATCTATTTAATTACCATTCTGAATAAATCAATACAAAGATATGGAATATTTATAAACATTACTTAATATATAACCAAAAATATAACATACAACAGCAATATTAATTAAATACGTAAAATAACTCATCTAATTATTGCTTGCACAATCATTGGCATCGGTTGATCAATAGACAAATTTTATGGCTCAAAACAATTCTGCCATGATTTTCTTGTAATAATTACTGTGGTTTGTATAATTCCTGGAATTCAAAAAATTGTTTTAAGGACTTATGAAGCTCTTGGAATTTTTATTTACTTAGATTAATTAATTTTTTTAGAAAATATTGCAATTTTTTTTATTTTGTTTTAATATTTTAAAATAGGCCATGGTAGCCTAGTGGTTAGGCCATCAGCCTTTTGTCTTGAAGGGCGAGCTTCATTTCCCAATGCTGCCAAAGACGCATAGTCTGTTGTAAATTTATGATATGGGATTAGGTTACATTGAGCATCAATATCAAGTTTAAGATATAAATATTAAGAATTATTTATTTTCAGTATTTCATACCATTCTTTATTCTCATTAAAGATTTTAATTTTATTATTTATTTCACCTAGAATATATTCATTATTTTTAAACATTTTCAGTTTATCAACATAAATCTGAATTGTTTTTATTTAACATGTTTATATTTTTAAATCTGTACATTCATGCAAATTCATTTCTTTGCATAGAAATAGTACGTATTTTATTTAATGCAGGAAAATTTAATTATAAATAGGACATTTCATTTCACACAATTTCTGTATACTCTAGTTTCATCTTGTGCTATTTTTTTAAACATTTTGATATGAATATAAAAATCACCTAAATAACTTTGATTATCTAAAAAAAATTTCTTTTTTGAACCCTGCATGTTGCAAAGAACCCCATATGTTTTTGGACACCACATGTTGCCCTGCATGTTTCTTTTTTATTATAATTTTCACACCTTTTCTTATTAAAAATTCTAAGTTGATTTTCGGCATTTTCATGGGCTTAACATGTTTTTCTAAAGTAAGATTACTTTTATGTTACTGTCAACCCTTTAGTTATTTATTTTTAATTCCAGATATAATCTTGTTTTTTATTAAACTTTCCTTTAAATCAGCCAAACTGCATTTTGCACCTATAAGTACTTAAAAGTGAGATGGAAATCATCAAAATTTTCATTCACTTTTGATGATCAGTTAAAAAATATTTGATTTAAACTTTTGCGAACACAATATTACTCAGTTCTTTTCAACATTGATTTTTCTTTTTCTCCTCAATTGTCTATTAAAAAGTATTATAATCATCAAGAGCATCAGTTCCAATAATGTTTGATGAAATCACTATTTGTACTTCCATGTGTGTATGTGTTTTTATCATTTTTATTTGTGTTTGTTTGTTTGTGTGTGTGTGTGTGTGTGTAAACTTTTAAAAAAACTTGCAAGAGCGAAATGGGGAGCTTCACAAGACTTACTCTGCACCACCTATAAGTCCTACATCAGACCTGCAATTGAATTTATTTTACAAATTATTTTGGATTTTTAGTGTCATAATTTAATAAATTGTCAAAAATGTTTTCTGTTATGAACCTTGCTAATTTTATTTAAAATAAATAGCTGAACTATGAATGAATGACAATAAATTAATGTTTACCTTTTATGTATTTATAGAAATTAATGATTGATGAAAAGAAATGTTACCTTTTTGGAAGAAATCCTGAGCTTAATGATTTTTGTATTGATCATGCGTCTTGTTCAAGAGTCCATGCTGCTTTAGTTTACCATAAGCATTTAAATCGCACCTTTCTTGTAGATCTTGGAAGTAGTAAGTTTTGAATCTTTAGTAAGTGTTTTAATCAATTATCTATGTCATAAAATATAATTTACTTCATAATTGTTAGAATAATTTGAAATCTTTTTTAAAAAGAAATCAAGATTTAAAAAAAAAAATTCTTTTAAATAATAAAGAGTTTTTGTTTACGATAAACCTTTTTTAAGTTCAAGCATGTCAGTTAAATATTTATTAAAGAAATGTAGTTGTACTTTTTTAAGTGAATATTTAATTGATTATTTAAAACTCTTTTTTGTAGAAAATTACATGTGAAACTAGATTTATTTATCTTATTATTTTCCATTCATTTGTTAAGGCTATCTCATTAAAGTAGAAATTGTAGTTTAAAAGTGAATAATTTCTAAAAAAATTAATATATTACTCCTTTTAAACCATTTTTTTAGTTATGGAATAAAGTAAAAAAAATTATGTAATTAAAAGAATCTGTAAGTTTAGTTATGTATATGCAAGAACAAGATTTCATACTAATTTTATTCAATTTCTAATTATAAACTTTCATAGCAATTTATAATATTGAATAAAATTTAAAAGTCAGCAGTAGAATTTTAAAAGAAATGATTAGTAAATTATAAATACAAAGAAAATTTAGCTGATGTAATAAATTTTCAAAATTAAAAAAAGCCTTTTAATTAAAGTGTATATATTTAAAAAGTAATGCAAAAAAAAATATTGAAGATAAATTAAGTAGAGAAGAATATGAAAATATTACTTCAATGTATAAAAAATAAAATTAATGTGATGTAGTCTTATATATTAAATTTCAATAATACATTTTAGTAAAAGAAATATATTTTGCTTCATGTGTAGGGAAGTACAAATTTTCTACATTGTTAGAATGTAGCATATCGGCTTTAATACATAAGCTAATTGTTAAGACATGTTTTTGCCTAAGAGTAAAGAACTGTACAGAGGGTAAAATGCACCAAGCATCCAATAAAGTGCACCAAACTGGCTTAACTGTTCGGAATGTGTTTGCATGACGAGATTTTCGTTTTATGATTTAAGGTGATCATTTGACATGCGCGAAATTCGTTTTGTGTGTGCAACCCTTGAAGCATTTAATTTTATTTCTTTACAATTTAAAAATTTGTTACGTTAATGTTCTTGTTACTGGACTTCAATTTTTTTTAAGTTATATTATCTCGAATTTTTGGAAGATAAATTGTTTATAATTTTTTCAATATTGTTTTGAATTTTTGTTTGGTTGGCCAATAAAAGATCTGTTCGGGGCACTAATCAGGTGCGTGTTCAGTTTGATTCATACATTGCAGAGTATGTATGGCAGAGAAATCATAAAGAAAATACAGTAGAAGATTTCTTCCAAGCCTTTAAAACTGTTATTTCTTTGCTGGGTGGGTTATTTTTCATTAAAATTTTATTCAGAAGGATTATTAGAAATTCTAGTTTTTATAAAATTGTATGTTTACATAAGTAAATACATCTTTAAGTAAGCTTTATTGTGTGTTTCACGTTAGTGTTATTTTGTGCCATACTGAAATTTTTTGAAGGTGAACGTCACACACCCCATTAATTAAAATTTGAGTTAGAATAAAAAATGCTATTTGTTAATGTTAGAAACTTAGCTTTATTGCCCAGTTGTCACTGTAGTAGGTAGCGCTACACTGAGTTTTTTTTAAGGTGGGCGCTACTGCTCGGTATATTAAAATTCAAGTTTTAATATAAAAAATTTTTTCTAGTTATTATAGAATTTTAATACTTTTGTAAGTAATTATAATGAAATATTCAAAATTTTGATATTTGGAATTCAAAATAGCGTGCAGTTCCAAAGTTGAAGTTTGAACGCGATTGGTATTTAGTAAGTGGATATTGCCATTAGTGACGTAATTTGTTTTGGCGAGATAGCTTGGCACGAAAATTGGAAATTGCTCTGACCTTGTACAGTTCCGTCGTCTTTTTCCCATGTTTTAAAGGATTGACAAGTGCTATTACTCTTAACACTCACTGGTAAATTTGCAGTCATGTTTCATATAGCATGCATTAATTTTTAAAGCCTTCTATTTTTAAACTTAAAAAATTATAAATTTTTTGTAAACTGAAGTAAAAATTTTACTTTATTTTTATCTTCAGTCATCATAGTTATGAGTAAGTTTTATATAATTTTCTGTAAAAGCATATTTAATAAGGAATATCGAATATCTCAAAAGTAGGTTATGAAATAATTTACTAAATTTTTTAAAAAAAATTTTCCAGTTTAGTACAATACTTTTTATTTCTGCTGAAGACTTTGCTTCTGTGTGATCGATAAAGTGCACTAAAGGGACTTAGCACGTCGGAATGCATTTGTATGATGTAAATTTCGTGTAATGACTGCGTTATTATGATTGTGTGCAATATTGATGATTGCATGCATAAAATTTGTTTTGTCCGCTTGTAACCCTTGAAGCACTTGATTAGTAATTTGTTTTTATTTCCTTATACAGTATAAGTAATGATTTAATGTTTATGTTTTGAAATATTTTCGAAAGTTAAGTTTTTGAATATTAGTTTCCAGTGAGATTTTTGTTTTAAATTTCTTAAATAAAATTTATTTTGAAAGTGTCTATATAAAAGATGTGCAGAGTATAAACACAATAAAATTAGGTAGATGTATGCAAAATTATTCTAAAAAGAATCTAACAAAATACTTATTATGCAGGGAAATAACATTCATTAAAACATTTTAAAATGATAAAAACTAGACATAATATATAATGACAACAGCGACCAACTAGATTGTTTAACTGCAACACATTCTCGCTTTTCTTAAAGTATATGTGCGAGTTGATTTTGTATAATAAAAAGATTGTACATATGGTTACAGTTATATTCAATACTTTATATTTAAAATTATGTAAAACTTGCATTAATGCGACCAAAGTTTTAATTCAATTTCCATCAGAAAGTTTATAAAATAAAATTATTTTTATATTGTTTTCATCATTTTGAATTATTATTTCAAATTATTTGCCTTGTGGAATATAATATATAATGGCATATCAGTGCCAATGATTCTGCAAGCAATGATTAGATAAGTTATTTTATTTTATGTACTTATTAATATTGCTATCATGTAATATTTTATGTTAATAATTAAGTATTGCTTATAAATGTTTTATATATTGATATTTAGATTTATTTAGCATGTGGGATAATGTTTAATAATTTGAAGTGCATTTTTTTAAGAGTATTTATTTACATTTTAGATTTATTTTTATATTTTTATTGCCCATATTAAATTGAGGCTAGATTGAACTACTGTGATATTTTTAAGGTGGTTGCTGCTCGATGAATTAAAATTTGAGTTTTAATAAAAATGCACTTAGTCTACTTTAGATTTTTAACGTTATTGCTCAGTTGTCTCTTAGGACTTTCATGTACTCCTAAATCTTTTATGTATTTCTAAAATTTAATTAAAACAATAATTTTTTTAGTGAAAAGTCATTGTTGAAAAGTATTCCAAAAGTTATTGTGAAACTTCAAATTTTGAAGTAAATTGGAATGAAAATATTGTTTTGATTTATAAATCTCATATTGTGAAAATATAAAAGAAAAAAAAAGAGTAAAAATTACATTCTTATGTGCTCTACTCAGATTTTTATAAATGCTTTTCTGGATCTGACAAACACACCTTTGTAATGAATGATTTAAGGAGTTTTTATTAATTTTAGTACAACTTTTTTGTGTACTATTCCCAATTATTTGATAATCTATTAATTACATATTCTGGTTAACTGAAACATATATTTTAGCATATTGTATTTAGCTAATGTATAGAACATGATAAAAAAATGAATTTTCAAGAATGTTATATGATTGCTATATACAATGAGAGAATTAGATGGCAAAATGCTGCCTGCTACAAAATTCTTTCACAACCTAACCTTTCTTTATATATTATGTGAGTTACATAGCTGTTAATTTTCCCTGATTTTCTTCAATATAAGTTTTACATGAATGCATAGTTTTGCCTATCAAAAATTTTCGTTTAAATAAACTTCTTCAGTAAATTGTTGTGCATATTAAGAGGGCAATGCTTACTTTATTTTTTTACCAAATAAAGTTGGGAATATGTCGTAATTTCCTGAATGCTTTATTTACTGTGGTCAAAACCTATCTTCTTCTTAACTGGCGTTACAGCCCTATGCAGGCCTTAGCCTCCAATACAACCTCCTTCCACTTTTCCCGCTTCAAAGCCAAATTTTTCCAATTCTTTACCTTCATGGTCTCCAGGTCCTTTTCCACATTGTTAATCCATGTTTCTCTGGGTCTACCCTTCTTCTTGCTATTGAATAATTTACCCTTTGTTATCCTTTTTATGATATTTTTTTCATCTCTGCGGTGTACGTGGCCAAGCCACCGTATTCTTTGTGCTTTAATGAATCTCACTATGCCTTTGTTTCTCACTTGTTGCATTAATTCTTTATTATTTCTTCTGATCCATACACCATTTTCAAGCCTTGGTCCATAGATTTTCCTTAAAATTTTACGTTCAAAAATTCTAATATGTTCCGAGTCCCTTAATATTCAATGTCCATGTTTCTCCAGCATATGTAACGATTGGTCTAATGAGGGTTTTATAGATTTGCAGTTTTCAAAACCTATCACCATGTCTTATTTTCTTCTTACTAATCCCTCTGATCTGAAATCAGATCAGACCGTGAGGTCGTTCGCTTTTAATTTCAACACAGCCAAACCGTGTTCCTTTAGGGGATCCTCACGAAGTAGACCAGCGCAGTCTAAAAGATGTTTGGGACTGGCCTCTTCAATGTGGCATTTGGTGCAAACTAAGAAGGTTTTGATGCCGTTGAAAAATCGAAGGGTACAGTGCACAGTGGTCTCTCCTGAGTGGCATGCGTATAGTTATTTTATATCATACTCCATACTAAATTGTAGATTTTTTTAAATGCTCATAATTTTGATTTTTAAACATGTTTTATTGAAGATTTATAGATATTTATCTAAGAATCTTTATCCTTTTTTCTTTTTATATTTTATAAAATAGCACATGGAACTTTCATTGGCAGTATTAGATTGGAGCCTAACAAACCAACTCAACTCCCTGTAGACAGCAAATTCCATTTTGGAGCATCAACTAGAATGTATATATTACGAGAAAGACCTCAGAAAGCAAACCGGTCTACATCAGAAGATTTAGAAAAGAAAACTGAAGAGTTAGAAGGTGGACTATTAGGATTACCTGAAACAGAATTAGATGTAAGCTCTTTGTTTTCAGAATTTCACCTTTTAAATATTAATTAGTGCCTTTTCCCAAAGTATGGTACACAAATAATTTTTAAGGATTGTACAGATGGATTTTATGAAAAAAGTATTTTTATCTATTGTCTGATATTAATTAATGATTCTAGTGTGTGAATTTATACCCAATTACAAAAACTTCTTTCACAATATCTTAGTTTAACTTTGATTAAAGATGAAAGTTTTTATAAAAGTTATCATATTTAAAAGCTTTGAGTAATCCTTCTGTGACTTCTTATAAAGGTACCCTTATTTTAAAAATTATTTATCATATCAAGATAATGAAAGCTTATCCTAATGATCCATTAAAACATAAGAACTAAGGAATCATTAATATTTTATTCTTGGTGAGCTTAAAACTATTGAGTACTTTTGTTTCTTTTCTCAGTGGGACTTTAAAATGAAATATATTTTAATAATTTTGTGATTATTGTATATAGTAAAATTTTGTGGCTGTTACTAAAAAATGAGCTGTTTTTAAATTTAGAAATAAATTATTAAGCAAATTATTGCTTTTAAATGTCATATTTTTTATTTTTAAAATAAAATGTTTCAATTTTGAAAAAATACTGTTTTTAATAAAATAAAAAAAATAAAATAAAATAAAAAAACATTTAAACAACTTTCTGTTAGTCATATTAGAAAATCTTTTGCTCATTTATTTGCTATTAAATGTTTCTTAATATATTCAATGAATTTGAATTCTTGAAATTAGATACAAGTTTAAATCCTATGAGGATAATGATAAGAAAATCCTGCAAATTGCATAAATTCTTATTTTATGAAGATTGTAAATATCATATTTTCAAAAGCAGAAAAACATATCCAATATTCTAATACTAGTTGACTATTTTGAATATAGGTGCCACAGTTCATTGTTGAATTGTCTAATTAAATATATTTTTTACATGATATAAACTTACAGTTAAAGCAATTTATTGTATATGGAAATATCCAGTTTTTATTTAATAATAAACATTTAAAAATATAGGTATAATTAAATTGAAATAGTTAAATTTTTTTAGTATAACTTTTTTCAAACTCAATCACATTAGGATTATTTTACTTTTTTCACTACATGAGACAGATTTGATGGCTACTTTTTACTAAGTTAAAAGTGAATACTCATAATTTATAAATTGTGATCAAGCAGATTTTCACTTATTTCCGTTATATTAAAGAGTATCAAAATATCCATTGTATATCAAAAATTCAAGGTTGCTTTCTGTAGAATTTGGTATATAACTCTAAGACATTCAGCCACACTGGCAGCCCAATGGTTATTGCTCTTGCCTTTGGTTCAACAGTTTAAATCTTTGAATCCTTGTCTAATTAGCTTTCATTCATAAAAAATTATCAATGAGCAAGCAACTAAGAATTCAGTTATTACATTTTAATTGTGCTGTAGATTTTAAATACTTAATGTATGATTCTATTGTACAAATGTTTCTTTTATTTACTAAAAATGTAATATTAAGTTCTGAGTTCTTACTTTAAGGTGTGAAAAGGAATATAAGATTTCTTCTTTTCTTGCTGTATATAAATATTGATAATTGCTTTCACATATTAATTTTCTTTTACTTAAAAATGTGCCATTTTGACATTAGGTTAACAAAAATATTTTCCAAATAATTTTGATCAATTTTTTATATCTTCCAACATTTTAAATCAATTTTATAGGATGATTATTTGCTTCATTAACTATACACTTTTTTGTTACGTTAAATTTTTTGTATTTTCTAGTTGTTCTTTGCATATTATATTTTTTCAACTGCCAGATAATATTATTTATATTAAATTTTTAATTAGTTCAAGAGTATGGTTGGGATTTCATTGTGTATTTGCTTCTGAATTTTTAATATTTTTATAATTTTATTTCTATTTTAAATGTTTATTGATACTTTTCTATAAAACTTTGATATATGCTCACTTTCTGACACTTTTTAAGTAACTGTTAGTAATACAAACTACATACATTTATAGTGTGACTGATATTCTATTATTGCTAATATTTTATAATTTATTTACATACCTACTGAACTTATTGCTGCATGGTTTTTCAGAATCTGACTGAATTCAACACAGCCCATAATAGACGAATCACAATGCTTGGAATACCTGATGAAGAGACCAAACCACCAAATCGCAAACGCAAAAGTATAACTGTCAGGTTTAGTTATGAGGAAGAAATTATTAATCCTGGTAAAAATATATGTATATATACCTATCCTAAATAAATCATAAAATATTTCATAATTTTTAATATTGATTGTATATATTATTTCAGAGGATATTGACCCAACTATTGGTCGATTCAGAAATTTAGTTCAGTCTGCTATTATTCCCAACAAAGTTAGTATTTATATTAAAAAAATCATAAGTGTCAGTTTTTATTAATTACTACATAATATTTATGAACTTTGTTTTCATAAATTGGAATTTTGTTAAATGAATTTTGTTTTCAGTTATAACTATGATTCCTTTGTATCTAACTTATAAAATAGTTATATTTTTAATAAATTAATTTGCTAATTTTTTGTTTATGAAATTTATATTTTAGAGGCAAAGAGAAGAATCTGCCAATTTATTTGGTACAAGTTTGACTTCTCATCCTGCGAAAAGAATGGCTCAGTCTTTCCACACAGCTGGAGAACTTCACCGTTCAGATTCTGTTCACGGTCCCATCAGTCCTCTTTTTACACCTTCTCTTTCTGTGAAACTAGGTCTTCACTTACCTAACCCAGCACCTGACATTGATCTAGAACCACCAGAAACTGTTCCTGATTACTCATTGACAGTAGCAAATCCCAATGTAACAAGCGAAACAAACATGTCCCAGGAACCTAAGAAAAAGAAGTACGCCAAAGAAGCTTGGCCTGGCAAAAAACCCACACCATCTTTACTTGTGTGATCATCTGGATAATAAAATTAGGAAACAGAAAATGTTATGAGACAATTATTAAAATTAATCTGTTGTCACCATTTCTGCAGATACATGAATTATGGTTGTCTTATAAATCAGTAGGAGTAACTCATAGTGAATATATCTGCAAGAATATTGAATAAAAAAACTCATTTTATCATTTAATGAAGAGTGAGAATTTACCTGAACACAAAAGTATCATTTGCTTATGATTTTTTTCAATAAATTTTGTAGCATTTTTTAATAATGAATATTAATTACAGTTGGAATTTAATTTCACTTCACTACTAAAATATAGAAATATTATTTTGAGTTATATTGGGATTTCCATGAAAATAATATATACATGAATATTTTCAAAAAAATGTTTAATGTTATAATCAGAAATGTGTAAAATATAAAAGCTAATAGCAATAATAACTTTTCAAATGTAGAAGTTATATGAGATTTGAAGTGGTAATTAGAGATACCTATTAAAAACAGTATTTTTTATTTATTTTCAAACTTTTTACTGTCAAGTTAATTTCTATCTATAAATTTTATTTCTCCCATTTTCAAGAGCATTCATTTCTTTTTCATAGTGAAAAATTTCTATCCAAATCACACAATATTTTTTAATACAAAACATGATTATTATTATTATTTTTTTTTGGTCTTTACTTAGTTATCACACAAATTTTTAATGCACATAATATATAGAAATTCATTACATTTTTACCATTAACTTGTAAATAGAATTTTTGATATTAAACAATTAGCAAAATTATAATAATGCATTTAAGAAATATCATTAATATATGTTTTTAAACATTTAGCAAGTTTATTAAATTTGAGAAATGTCAATTTACATGTCATTGCAAAAAATTATTAATTATTATACTTTTAATTATCAAAGAACAAATATCTATTTTGAAGTCAGACTTTAAAAAAATTATATTTGTTTTATTTGAAACCTAAAAATTAATAAATTATCTGTGTAGTTTCTAAAGCTATAAATACCCTTCATGTATTTCATCTGTATTTAAGTCACCTCAAATAACATTTTTGCTAATTCTTCAAATGCAATAGTTTCATTTTCTTCATGCATGTATATTTGTTCTTGTCAAAGTTATTTGTAAAGTAATAAATAAAAGGATTTTATATTCTTTTATACAGTTTGCTTATATATTTATTGAAAAAAGTTAGATTACCTACATTAAATTGTTACAAAACATCTGAAGACTAATCATGTACATTTTAACTTGCATACATATTAATTAGTTTCATATAATACTTAAAATCAATTTTAGTTTTTTCATTATCATTTGATTCAGTTTTCAGCTTATTCGTGAATATTTTTTTTGATTTGAAATCTACTTTAAAGCTGCAGGGTGCCATCAAATTGCTTTGTGTACCATAGAAATGTAAATAACAAATAATGAGGGTCTTTTGAAACAAATATTTAAATACCAGATTTATGTTTATGTTTGAATGTTTCAAAACAATTATTTAGTTCAGAGTTCTGAAAACTGTGATCTCGGGAATACTAACCAGATATAAATTGAAGAAATGTGTGCTGGGTTACATTTTGATTTTAACAATTTTCTTTTTGTTTTTTCCTATAAAAGTTAAGGATAATTAGAATTACTTAGCTTTGTCTATTGTAATTCAGCATTTAATATTAGAATCTTATGAGCACTCTATTTTAAAGCATAAATGCTAACTGTTAAGAATTCTCTCTCTATATATATGTGTGTGTGTGTAATTATGAATATGTATTAATACCAAAATTGTGTTATGGTTTCATTTAATTGAGGATTAATGAATGTGAACCATAATATTTTTTAATATGGTTCACATTGATTATTAATTTCAATTTATGAATTAGTCAATTCCTTGTGTTTTGAAAACCATTTGAAATGAAAACTTAGAAAAGGGATCATTTAATACATTTCTTTTGACTTATTCAAAAATTATAATAAATACAGATATAGTCTCTAATTGCATGCTATTTGCTTGAAGAAATATTTATGCCGTAATTTATTTTCTTATTTTAAATTTTATCTGCTTATATAATATAAAAGAATCGAATGATCGTGTTCCTATCGACAGAATCAAAAATACGTGTTTATACATTCGATACAAACCATCAATTAAATACCTCTTGTTTACAGATGGCGCTCTCAGCGCTTCGACATATAAATTATTTCACATAGAATTAACATTGCAAAATTACAGTTCAAAATAAACTGAGAAAAACAATAGCACTTATAGTTCGTTTTTTCCCCCTTTGCTTTCCTGGCTGAATTCATTATTCTTTTGATAAGTTTACTGTTATACAAAATCATAAAAATAAATATCTTGTTTCAGAGAAGTCTTAATTTTAATTATCTTTATATATTTTAATTTCAATAAAATTATTAATCCTATTTATATTTTCATCTTAAAATACACAGTTCAGTGTGTTTTGCCAGAAACTTTTTTCAATTTCTAATTCATACTGAAAATGTTTACTTATATTAGCAGACAAATATATTTTTTTCTTTATTGTGTCCTTTTTAACATTCCAAATCTTCAGACTTCAGCATCATATATTGTTTTGATTAAAAGTATACACATACAGCTACTATAAAACTTTTTGTTAGCATACATTAAATGCCTTCTTAAAGATCACTTAGTTTATAAATGACTCTAATCATGTGACACAATTGGAAAAGTTGGACATTTTTATTTCCAATTCTATGTGCGTTAAAAATAAAAACAATATTCACCGCTTGTTATTCAATAGTAATAATGGAATCGTCCATTTAACTTATAATAAAAAGCATTTTTATAGCTGGGGTGCTTTGATTTGAAATAATCAAGAAATTTCAGATTTGTATTAAGGTAAACATACTATTATAGAAATAAATTATTTTTAACTGATATTTATGATTTTCAGCTTGTGCTTTATGGCAATATCTTTCCAAAGTTAAAAGGACTCTTAAACTGTGTAAAATCCTAGTTGGCAACTGAATGGTTAGTGCTCTTGGCTTCATTTCAACAGTTTGTGGATTCGAATCCCACATGGGGTTTGCATATGTTTGTTGTGGTACAAAGTTTATTTTAAACCATAGTTCCCAATCCAATTAGCCCTTATGTGCAAAAAGTCATCATTGAGCAACAAACAAACCAAACCTTAACTATGTGAAAAAAATTTTAAACTGTAGAAAAATTATTTTTAATTATGTTGATTAAAAATTAATTATGGATTGTTTTTATTAAATAACCAAACTAGACATTTAAGCTATAATTTCTTAAGCTGAAAGAATTTCCATTATAATTAATAAGTAATCAGATTAATTTGGTATTTCAAGGAAATTGGTAACCATGTTTATCTTTAATTTTCAAATTATTTGCATTCAGTGTGCTTCATAATTTTAGAATCAATTAAAGACAATATTTTATGAGTTATTTAATTTATTAGTATTGTATGAAAAAATTAATTACTTGGCACTATCATAAAATTAGATAATTTAAAATCATCCCAAGTTTTAATATTTTTATTAAGAATATCATTCAGTAAAAGTTAAATTGGATTAAAAAAACAGTTGTTAGATAAGAATTAAAGAAAAGTATTCTTTAATTATTAAATTAAAAATTACATTTTTAGATTCTTTACAATTTCATTTATATAGATTTAATGGAAACAAAATTTACAATATTTGTCAGAATAATCCAACCTTAATATATTTAAAGAAAAAAGAATTTTCAGAAATATTTACTAAAATGTACATCGCCGAACTAGGAGGCAAGCATTTGATAAGAATTTAAATTAATTCAATTTATTGATGAGAATAAAATTTTAATATATATTTTTTATATAAATTTCAAATTATCAAACATGATAGCATATTGGCGGACGTCGCCACAAGCCCACTCCAGTGTTCTGTTTGAGAACACTCAGATCAAAAAGTAAACAACATGATTGGAAGAGGAGAGTGGCAAATGTTTGCGCGCATGCACTGTTCTTATCTTTGCCACCTCTCGTTTACAGTACACTTTTAGG
This sequence comes from Latrodectus hesperus, assembly GCA_037975125.1. Classification (NCBI taxonomy): domain Eukaryota; kingdom Metazoa; phylum Arthropoda; class Arachnida; order Araneae; family Theridiidae; genus Latrodectus; species Latrodectus hesperus. The sequence goes on from CM075862.1 coordinate 63,612,018, forward strand.
CATTAAACTAAAACTCCAGGTAGAAAATCAAAGAAAAATTTGTAAATGAACAATATGGCATGAAAGCAAAATGATTAAATTTGCAAGTAGTTGTAAACAGTCATGAGGTGCGAAATTAAAAATAGTTATCGCTTATGGCAGCTAAAACTGTCTATTAGATATTCGAATTGGTCTTGGATGTCAAATGGTCTGTTGTTTCAAGTCTGTCATTCTTCAACCGCAATAACTAGCGGGCCAATCTCAACATGAGTAGATATTTTCAGTTGCAAGGAATCTGGAGCCCATGCAGATTAGGACAAAAATCGATAACGCCTTCTGTATCAAGGAATATCGAAGTACAGCATTGCGGACTGCCTGTGGTCACTGTAAGGCACTAACATATAATTGTTTTCTATGAGGACTTCATAAGTAGTGTGCCATATTCATGTGTCGCAAAAGAGGAAACGCGGAAAACTCCCAAGCACCACCCCAACAAACATGCATGTGGAAATGGAATATCAATTTCTTTAGCTCAACAATAGCTAGATCTGAAGCTAGGATATTTTGTTCTAAAGAGTGGTGTCTTATCACTAGGCCACAGTGAGGCTGAATCATGAGCTCTCGCATAATCTTGTTGAATGTTTCGCAGACCTCGAAAATAAGACAGATACTGACTTTAAGAAGTTAGAAATATACCAATCGCTTTCAAATTACAGTCGATCAGAACTAAAGATCTCCATGGCGCATATCCAACGGCTACTTACATTATCTTAACAGGTGCACCGCACTTACGACGATATAGAATACAACCAAGAAACAAATGTTCTCAGAGCCTCTAAACAAGTATACGGTTATCAGAATGAGGTATGCAAAATTAAGACGTGCTATTCCTGTATCTACCTTTGTATTTGGGTGTATCCAAATCGTGATGTCTCTGTAGTGCAGTGTCAAGTGAAGCCGAAGAAATAATCGCCTTGTTGAATTCATTATTCTAGTTTACATTCATTTTCGAGTTTGACTATTAATAGTCCATGCTAAGAATGTGTTGTTGATAATCCCAGATGGTCCAATTCCAATACTAGATCAACTCCACAAGTCCATAAACAGCCAGGAAATTCAAAAACATAGGAGCTTTGAAAAAGCCTCTTCCAAGTCAAAATTCAAGAAGCTGAGAATGTTAAATTCGAAAACGCCATCGCACCAGGTTTTTTGTGACCTAGTGATAGGACAATAGTATTCAGAGTAAAACATTCGGGGTTTGATCCCAATTACTACTGAACAATGGGACATGAATGTTGCATTTCTTCCTTCTGCAAGCTCGTCTGTTAGGTTGGTTGCTTGGTAGTTTCTTTCTTTTCGACACATAAATATGGCTCACGAAAAGACCTTCCTGAAAGTAATTTATGAAGATATTAAAATGTTTTACAACAGCTAGGTGCCAAAACTACTACGCGGTGCCAAAACGTACTGTATGAGGAGATACGGGACATGATACAAAAAGACCATTTCTTGACTAATGATCCCTGATGCGACTGCACTATTTTTCAAAACCCACCTCACAATGTCGTCCTCTCGGTCATTAATCATGGGACGACAAAATTCTACATACCATTTTGTATTACCTAGTAACCCATCGATTTCACATTCGAGTGACACTAGTTGGATTGAGATCAGTGCCAGTATCAATTTCTTCTTCAATTGACGTAACAACCCATTGGAGCCAAGAACTTCCTCAGAAATTTCTTCCATTCTGTTCTGTTTGCCAGTCTTCCAGTTAATAACTCGTTGAGATTCCGAAGTCTTCTTTAATGTAGTTTATCCATTTTAATCTGAGTCTTCCCCTAAGTCTGGTTCTATTGGCCTGTACGTGAAGATCTAATGTCATGTTGGAGGGATTCATACAACAGAATTTATTATTACATTACATATATTCAGACTTGTATGCTTGATTCTTGAGATCCGCTTGTAAGTCTTCGTCGATATTAGGACAAATAGCACAATGACAGATGTACAACCACAGAAGAATAACGAAGAAAACACCCAGGGCCACGGTGGGAATAGAACCCACACTCCTACGCTCTCAAGCGATTAGCAGTGATGCCTTTGACCACTCAGCCAACGGAGCGCCCATACAACAGTAATGGCTTACAAATTTTATACTAGTAAGTTTAATGTATTTAATTATATCACCCTCCTTATACAACTTATTGTTGTATTTATGTTACCATATACCATCAATATATACTGTATTCATAAAGTATAGCAATATCACGGAACGTAATCTACACTCGACATGCAATGATCTTATCTTTATCTAATTCTGATACTTGCTAATAAATTATTCTTATTCGAGCACAACACATTCTAAAACTCAAGACTCTTATAAAAAGATTTCCAAATGAGGAATCTTCTATATAGCTTTTTATATACAGTGTTTCAGATGTCAAAAGATTGACATATACAAATGTATTGTCCAAATGCACTTGTATATTAATTTCATGCATATTCTAACCTCTTCCTTTCATGTGACGTTCGTAAAATTAATAGTATGGTTTAATGATTTTACCAGTGTGCTGTTGTAATTGTAACGACCAGCAATGGGTAAACTCAATAGTGTAAAATTCCTGTTATCTACAAAATCAAATTCTTTTCTTGGGACCAAATACAAGTAAATTAATTTAAAAATTCTGTGCAGCTGAATTATTATATCTCTAATGGCAATATGCCAAATTTAAATAATTCACTAAAGTGATTTCTTTTAGTTTTTGGAAATTATCTCTCAATATGGCTATTTTATAGATTAATCAAGTTGTAATGCTAATAAAAGTGCATTAAAAGAAAGGCAAATTATGAAATCTAGTATATGTTTCAAATATTTGAAGCTTCAGGAAGAATTGTCATTTGGAAACATCACTTTGATTTGCAGAACATCAATAGGAAAAACATGGACTAGATATGTATTTAACTAATAAAATAGAAGTTGCACTATGTTACTAGATGCACAAATGAATACTATTATTAATATCTCATTCTGGCTATGAATCTAATTTATTCAACCTGTTAATGAAAATAGGTTGAATAATTTAAACTTTGAAAGTATCAAAACTGACTTATTTATAGCAATATTTAATCATTAATAATAGTACTGTAATCAGTCTATTTTCTTAAAAACATTTTATTTAAATTAATATGAAAGCATTCATTGTATAGAATTTAAAAAAGGAAATTATGAATAAAAATAAATATTGAAATAAGTTTTTAGACTTTCCGAACTTATAAATTAAATATATCTTCTGCTACTACACTAACACTTAATCCAAAATTGGACGATCTTATTATTTCTACTAATTATCTCATATTCCCAATTGCTACCCATTATACTTTTCCTATCAAGGATATATTTATAACAAAATAGACAATCAGAATTGGATTTAGATTTGCTTGCTTTGGTTAGTAGTTGTACGGTCTTTCTTCTTTTTCCACATAAAGGATTGTCTAGAGCAAAGCAGTTTATAATGGATTCTGAATTATTTCCGCTCAAGATAAAAATGGAACCCACAAATTATTAAAATGAGGACAAGAATAGTAATTTATGCATTATTTATTTTAGCATTAAATTAATGGTATTAAAAGTGTAAGTATACACAAATTAAAATAAATGATATGTAAAATTAATAGTTTTTAATATTTTCATGAAATTTGATTGTGGATGTTATATAGTTTCCTAAAAATGCATATGAAATCTAAATATTAGACAAAAAAATTTTATGATACTTAAAAGGACAAGATATAATTGTCATTTTTTATTCTCAAATTAATCCTTGATTGCTTGTAAAAAAAATTGAAAATTTAGAAATCAAAGACAAGATTGAATTATAGTAAAAACAAAATTAAAATTTGATTTTAAAATTAAAACGATAAATTAAACCAAACTATGCATCACATATTATCATTAGAGTGAAAGAATTAACTAAACTTTTTTTTTTTTTTTTTTTTTTTTTTGAGAAATAGGAAAATTATTAGCTTTATTTACATGGATATTTGAATAAAAAATAACTCAGTATCTTAAAATCAGTTTTGTTTGAATCCTCAAGCTCTTGTTTTAAAATGACTATATAATTAACTAACCTAGAGTTATAAAAAATTAATTCATCATTATTTGGTTTTCTTTTAATTACAAAAAGCCAATAAAATATAACACTTTTAAGAAAATATATTTCTTTTTTATTTTACAAACTAATAAATTGCACTAGCTTTTGGGTTTTGGCTTCCTTTGACTAGAAAGTTCACTGAGTTTTTTATCAAGTTTCTTTTGTAAATAAGATTGCTTTATTGGATCAATCTTCTTCTCTGGTTTACCACTTCCTGGATAAATCGCACGATCTTTGCGAATTTGGCTGCGGGCGTGAGCTTTTGCAGCATCTCCACAGCCATGAACTTCTGGTATAAAGTGTTCAAAACAAAATCTTCTTCTGCAAAAATTACAAAGTTGTGCCAATGCAGCTATATTTTTCTTACATCTTTCAAAACTGCATATTTTATCAGCTTTGATAACTTGTTCAATGAGAGCATCAAAATCATCTTCGACATCAGTTGTTTCTTTTAGTTTTAAAGCTTTAAGTTTAGGTTTCAGGGGTTGCTTATTTTTAACAGCTGGTCCTTTTCCTTCTGATTTATTTAGTTTTGGCTTAAAGTTGACAGTGGATTCATTTTTATCATCCTGCACTCTTTCAGAAATATCTTTTATTTCATCAAACATGTTTTCGGTGGTTAAAAATGCATTTGATAAGTCAATGTAATTAGAAGTATCAACAATGGGAAGTTTTCGTACTTCAATGTAACGTTCTGTTCCTTCTCCTTTGCTGATATGACTCAGTTTAAACTTTTCTGAAATCTAAAAAATAAAAAAATAGTAAATATAAAGTAAAGTTAAAATAAAGAAAATTCATGAGAAATTAATATCAACACAATGCTAACTTATTAATTTATTTAACAAAATAAAATTATAGTTCTTGAACAAAAAATTAATATTTAAAGCAGAACCTCTTAAATTCAGTAAAAAAAATTTTATCAGTGCAAACAGAAATTTGTAAAATAAGTTTTTTTTAAGCATTAAATCACAGAATACTTTTTATAAATTAAGAATTATTTTATTAAAAAATATGGGATAAAGATTAAGTGATGGAGGTAATATTTTATTTTTAATAATTTCTTACTCTGGTTCATAGCTTTATAGTAATTTTAATATTTTTTATATTTCTAAAGGCAAGAAGACAACTGAAGTCAGAATAACAAACATTCAAATTAGAGCAAGCCTAACAAATTCAGATATCAAAATTAAAACTACAGTAAGACTATAAATCTATCATCTGGTGCTGAGTTATCCAGTATCTCTCCCACAAGTGTCTCTGAGTTCAATTCAGGGTAACGATTCAAATGGTTCATGTCTATTTCCTCTCATATGTTGTACAGTTGACAATGAGGACCTAACAATATATTTGTATTATATAGATATTTAGAGAGACAATGGTGGCCAGTGAAAAATGGCAACAGACAGATGCGTAGCGATGAGGGGGGACTATCATGCTCCGAGTGTTGCTTGCAGAGGGGAGCCAAATCATTTCAAAGGTAAACAAAATTTTTTCAGAAAATTTTGATCTTATTTTTATTATAATATCAATTTTATTCGAAGAAATAAACTTTGCATTTTATAATTATTGTGTCATGTCCAGGGGAAAAAAGCTTCAGGGAAGAATCAGATTTGGAAAAGAGAAGAGGTTGTTGATGAAAAATGGGGAACTGCTGCAGGAGCTCGCCATAAACGAAACTGTTACTCTTATATTTCCTAATTAATAATAATTTTGTATGGTTTAGTTCCTTTTAAAAATTGTGTTCTTTTAATCATGCTTTCGACTTTCCTTTCTTCATCAGTTAGATTATGAATTTTCATTCTTTTAATCCTTTCCTTTTTAAGTTTCATACTCTGCTTAAAGTTTATGATGCTATTGTTTTGCACTACAAATCTTGTAGAAGTGTAAATAACGAAAATATCTTAATTTTTTCAAATAAAATTTCTGGAATATTAGAGTGGTCAGTTCCATTTTTATGCCTACGAGAAATTTGTATTTTAGTATAAAGCTATTAACCAAATTATTTGTGTTAATGTTATATGCAGGGTAATTTTTGGATCTGTTAACTTAGGGAGATTACAAAAGAATAAGCTCATAAAAATGCACTGTATTTTATTTTGTGATTACACCAAGATTCATAGTGCCCTTTATGAATCCTAATTGTTATACAGGTTGTCTAAGTCACGTTATATACTAAAAAAAAGTTATAACAACAATAATATTAACAAAACAAAAAAGTTTGTTTTACTCAAAATAAAAAAATAAAAAATCGTTTAATGAATATTATTTCCATTGGACCCCTCTGGATGTAATAATTATTCAAAAATTCAAAACATAAATTTTTTTTTTCAAAATTTTAACATTTTGAAATATTATTTAATGTGCTCTATTTTTAAGTTCTCATATATATATATATATATATATATATATATATATATATATATATATATATATATAAGAGATTAAATCATTTTATTTAGCAAGCAGTATTTCATTAATATATTTGATTTTCTTTTATGATAAAAAATGTGAAAATTGAATCTTATTTTGACTATAATAACGTAATAAAAACTATTCACAAAAACAAACTCATATAATTTAAATATTATTAACAGAAACTTATAAGAATTTAAATTTGCTAATAATAACAGAAAAGTCAGATTTTACTTAAGCTATCAAGAAGCGATATAGAAAGATTAGTTTCAGTTGTTATTAAGACTTTGTGAAATTATATAATACATTGTCCCAAAATAAAAATAAAACCCTTGTCTATATATTTTTTTATCTCAGGCTTTACTGTAACGTTACACTCGTGAGAAAATTCTTGTGAAACGTGTTTCATATTAGAGGTTCCCTTTGCCCAAAATATTGTGTTCAGCACCTGACTGACCTACAAAGAAAGGGGAGGAAATTTTTAAAAAATAGCACTACAGTAAGCCGCGATGGGAATTGTCTTCCTGGAATCGAAATGCAGGGGATCCAGAGCTAATTACCTCCAAATTCTAGAAAATTATATAAACTTTGTTTCCTTTTCATTGTTCACACGGTTAGCATTTTGTTTCTTTCCAAATGTCGCTTCATCAGAAACAAAAATGTGAACTTTTGAAAATTTGGAGTTTTAACATTTAAAATATATTTGGCGTAAGTTGTATTTTCTGTCTACTATGTATTCTTTCGATTTGAATATTTATTTCATATTTTTGCTGGTATAAATATTTACCAGCATCAGCTTGCAGAGTTTTGAAAATTAATTATTAAATCACTTATAAGTTAAAACTATTCATTTAAAAGCAATTTATTTAATGTTTAAATGTTTTTCTTTGGGAAATAATTTTTATTTGATTCGTAATTTTGTTGACATTATAGACCCTTATATTGAAATATTCTTTTTTTAAGTGACAAAAGTTAAAAATCTATAAATTTTTTCCTCTTTTTTAAATGTTATTTTTCTTGTTTGTATGCTTAAATATACAGAATATATTTCTAAATTAATTAGTTCAATTTATATAAAATCAAACCTTTTAACTTGAAAAATTCGTTCAAGAAATTTATAAAGAAATCGTACATATTTCTCATTCTACATTGTAAAATTTTAAAATCGTCTTTAAATGATATAAATTTATTGAAAGAAAAAACTTTATGCCATTGCATGAACAGCACTTCCAAGATGATTCTTAATAGAAATAAATTTTGATTTTAATAAAAATTAGCCCTTATTTTAATAATAAAATATGTCTTAATATCTTAAAAAAACAGTTTTATTTAATGCCTTACAAATACGAAGAAAATTTTCACTACTATGATAACTGACTGAGAAAGTTTCTTTAAATAAAATTAGGCAATATAACTGGTTAAAATATATTTTATATCTCAGCACTTGTAATTCTTGATAATAATTTGAATCAATGAAAAGCTTGAAAGAACAATATAGAGTGCATCTGTTTTGAGAAAAAATTATTTTTGATAATATAATATATATATCATTTGGCTGAAAATTTTTGATTATATAAAATATACACAATTTTACTTGAATTTATATGGGTTTTGATTTAAGAAATTTCCATTGATTACACTATGGCATAATTTAATTATCTAAAATGAAATCAGATAAAGACTTATTAACAAAGATCTTCTAATTTTGGAATCAGAAAAATTGGTTTTATGGTATAAAAATGAAATATTATAAATTATCAATATTACGTTTTGTGATTTAAATTTTTTACAGTAAAAATAATTTTGGTTTACATTAATGGTCTGAATGATATAATTTAAAAAGCTATTTTAAATAAGAAATTTCCCATAAAGTTGTTTTTCACTGAATTTTTTGAAATAAAAAAATGAAGTGAAATTTTCAGTTTAATCTGTTGTAAATGAAATATTTAAAAATATATCACTGTGAAAAATCAGATGAGTTGATCCTAAATTAAGGGTGCAAAGTCTTACCCAATTATTATTTTGCAATAAATAGCTAAAGTTTGTAAAGTTAGTAACATTATAGAATTTTTTTGAAAATTTGTTAAGATAAGTTATAGCATACGTTCAACACCTAATGATCAATATTTTGTAGAGTCTTTCATGAATAAGATAATGGACAATTAATAGGGAATGAAAATGTTTGATTGCTTCAATTGGTTAACAAGCTAGAAAAAATGCATTTAAAATTTTTTAAGGCATTTTTATGGAAATGTTAGATCATTAAAATCAATTTTCTTAAAAGTTAAAAATTAATAGCTAAACAAATAATTAAACATCCCGACTTCAAAACTGTAATATCTGGATCAAGGCCAACAGTGTCCACATCTGTTTTCCTAACTGAGCAACCTGAGCTTCCCGTTAGGTTGTCCGCCCAAAGTGAAATCCCCGGTGAAAACATACCTTAATGTATGTTTCCAATAATTAAAAGTAAAATTAATAAAGTATTTTATAAATAAAGCTTTATTTATAAGATACTCTATTAATCTCTTCTTATGTGAAGTGATTATTTACATCACAACAAAAATATATGGTAGCATTATTTTTCACAGTGGCATTTTTAAAATTAATCATTCAAACTAAAAAACTGAGAAAATTTTATTAGTTTCTTTTAATATCAGGCCTATTTATATTTCTCTTACATCAAATGAGTCAGTATGCTAACCACAAATGGATACAATTTAATTTTTATTGTGATTGGCAACTATAACTATTTGTGAGGGGGTGCTGGGTATTTTCATGAGGAGAGCATATGGTGAAATGTAGTAACAGATTAACCAATAACTGGTTTTCGCTCCAGCAAGAGAGAGAAGGTAGTCAAAGTTTTGAAGAAAGTAAAGACCGAAAACATCAAGTTGAAAGTTAGGAGATCCCAGACGAGAAGCTGTACAAGGAGAGGTCATCGGTTGAACTGCGAGAGGACATGGTTCGAATGTGAACCAGGATGTATGGTGTTTCCACTGAAATGTAACAGTACTGCTAATTTCTACAAACTGAACATTAGGTGGTTGAGCTCGCTTGAATGGTATTGTGAAAAAGAGGATCCAAATAAACAAGTCACCCTAGGGTTCCTAGTTGTCCGGTACAGCAATCAGGCCTAATAGCTCTTCCACGTGGGCTACACACGCGTCTCCAAATTTCATCGTAAGTAATGCGGAAGTTTCATTTGTGTAAATGTAGTTAAGCAAACCCTTTAATTCCATTTTAAGTATGCAGTTTTCTGTTTTAATAATAAGTGTGTCAAAAATGTTATTAATCATAATGAGGTTGATCCTGCATTCAACTTGGCTATGTTATTTATGTTATTCCAAATTAATCTTTCTAATAAACTTTATTAACTAATATAAACTTGGGATTTTATTAAGTGTCTGTTGCTAATATTATTTAACTAACATACTCTAACGTAAGTTAAAATTATAAAATATAATAAGACACTTAGTACATTAGCTTGCGAGTTAAAATTAATTACTGGATTGTACTTATTATTTGTAATTATTGTACTCATCATTATAAATTTCAATAAAATCTGTCAATCAAAACCTACAATTATTGTATAGTTTTCAATTTTTTATATTTTTATCAAGTAATTCTCAAACTCTCCAACTTTTCAATTCTAATTCTTACATTTGTTTCTTTCAGCTACCCATAAAGAAAATATATAATGTTATTCCATAATTAAGGAGGGTTGAGTCATTTTTCAAATTCTTATTTCTTTATTTAATTCCTTATAAAATTATATAGATATGTGAGAATCAATGCAAAATTTAAATTTTAGCCATACATATCTGTTACATTCAAGCTAATGCTTTTATTTAAATTAAATTTTCATGTTTTTAAGGAAATCTTTAAAATTATCAAATCCCACTATTGAGAATAAAATTGACTAATTTCGTTGCTTCTTTTTGAGTACTGCCAATGACATTTTCCAGCATAATTTTCTGAAATTTTGCTTAATCTTTTTCAAAAATTTAACATTTTGTTATTGAAAGAAAATTAGAAATTTATATAAAATAAAATCAAGAATAAATAAAATCATATAATTTATATGCATTTTGTCATGCAATTCAACTGTTTCATACTTTTCTATACTCTATTTAGATTTTTAAAATGAAGAATTTTAAAACAATAATTAAATATTTTACAGTTGAAAGCATAAACAAATAATTAAAAGTAAAACATTGTTATATTCTTACATTTTGTTGCTCATTTATATCTACTTTATATTTTGTCAATTTATTGTGATAACTATTCAGTAATCTCTTTGGGTTTACAATCAGTAATATAAATATTTATTTTAAAAATTCCTTTTTAAAGTTACACAGATAAATATACTTGATGCAGTTGTGACAACCTATTATATAATTTAAAAATATGTTGTCACAGCTGCACTTAATTGCATTATACTTTATTAAAACTTTGAAATACTTAATTCAAAATATTCAACAAAATAGAACAATATATAAGCATTTAAAATATGAAATAAAGTTTAATTGATAAATTAATAAAAAAAGTTAAATTGGTAATCATATTTGAAAAGATTCTACAAGAAGGCTTAGTATTCAAATTCCTACACTTTGAAAATAAAAATAAAAGCATTTTTTATTTTTATAATGCCTTTCAATTATTATTTAATAATACCTTTCAAGGTTAATTCTTAAAAAATTAGTTTTTTTCTGCATTTTTTGTTATTTTTATATTTGATAAATACACATATAATTAGTTCAAACCAATGAAATAAAATTTTAGGTACTAGAACATCTGAGAAACTTCAAAATGAAGAATAGGAAAAGATAGAAACCAAAACAAACAGATAAATAGTAAGTTAAAATATAATTAACAGTATTTTGACAACCTAGCATTTAAAAAATTTTGGAATAAAAATTAAAACAAAATAAAGGATTTTAAAATTAAGTTTTCTAACATAAAATCCTTGTCATGGGATTTTTTTATATTTTTTCTGCAGAACCAAGATATGAATAAAAAAAATTTCAATATGCATATTAATTCTATTTTTGTTAATTTGTAAAATTAGCAAATTTATTATTATTATTCTTATTTTTTACTGACACATTAATTTTTGAAAAATTAATATCAAGCTTTCATATTATGGAATTTCTTTTTTCATTTTATTTAGGAAGATTGATATTGTCACTAGATTTTACAATTTAATTAAAAAACTACATCATATGTGTGCTCCTTAGTTTAATTAACACACACACATATATATTTATAAACAGAATATAAGCCAACAGGCATATTCCAAATACAGAGATAATTTATCATGATTTGAAAAAGACATTTATTATTACCATTTTAAAGAATAAGAAATCAATTTAGTAAAAAGAATTATATTTACTAAAATAATATTATTTATAAATGAAAAAAATATAAAATTAAAAATGCCTTGACAAGCAAAATACAAGTTATTAATATTAAATTTCAAAAAGCGTTAAGTATTAAAAATAAGACTCAAAGTATACAATTATTCACATAAATTTAAGAAATAATATAATACCTCATGTATTATTCTCCTTTCAAATGCAGATAAAGAAGAAGGAAATGTAATTGATGATTCTTCACTTTTGTTAAAATCTTGAATAATTGCAGTGAATTTTTCTTCAACAAATCTGGAAAAAACTAAATATTTTAATTTTTTGATAACAGAATAAGCAATTAGTTTTAAAATAGAATATTATGAAAATTAAAATTATATACATCATAAATGCACCTTCATTTTATGTTTTTAAAATATGGGTAATTAATTTTTTTTTCAATATTTATTTCAATTTATACTGCTTCTGTTTCTCAAGTAAAATATTATTTTGCTGAGTATAATTTTATACAAACACATATTTAAAAAGTGTGCTATGAAGAATATTGCAAGTATTTTCATGTAAAATAACATTTTACTTATCTACAAAACAAAAATTAAATGAATAAAATAACCAATTACAAAAAATGAAGCACATATAAAGAAATTAATGAATACAGTAAAATTTATTTGAATTTCAAAAACCAAATTTTATATTAAAAGAATCAATATTTTTGTGATAACTTTTAGTGATGGTGATTAGTTTTGTAAAAAAAAAAAAAAAAAAAAAAAGCATATTACTTATTTTATTAAAACATTAATTTTTTATTTCAAATTTAGTGATAAATAAGTATTCAAATTATGTCCAGCAAAGTAACTTAATCAAATTATATTATTCTAAATTAAGAAGTTTTATGTTCAAAAGGATTTTTAGAATATTTCATTATTTCCTAAAAAAAGTTCTTAAAATTTGAAAAACTTTTCTGATTTAGTAAAATTTATGCCATTTCTTTTAATAATTGCAATGTTGTCTTTTTTCCAAACTGTTCTTATGTAGCAAACATTTTATGATTACTGACACTGTAATATTCACAACTATTACAATGAAGAAATGATAGGTATTATTGAAATCATATTTCTATTTATATACATAAATAGTTAAATCATACCAAGTTTGGGAATAATAAAATGCAATATAATTTATGTAAGCAATCATGTTTACATTTCATTAAGGAATAATTTCAATTAAAGGAAAACTGTTGATGAGTCAATTTATAATCTATTTAACCCTTTAACGCGCGGTGGTCGCGCTATGAAACCACCAATTTTCAATATTTTTTCTTAATTTCTTTTCACGATTTTTCACTTAAATTTTATAGATTTTATATCTTTTACTTTTAAATAACACTAACAGATGACAGCACCAAATTAATTTCAGGTCGGACTCCTTCCAATATGTCGTTATTTAATGTTCATTTTTAACAACACAAAATAACGTACTTTTTTAATATAAATAATAATAAATATCAGAAATTTTTCTTCCTATACCGTCATGTCTGTCCTAAACAATATAAATGCAGCAGTAGTTTGAACTAGATACGTAAAAAACTTTCCTTTTTTGAGGGAAATTCCTGGTGGTTGCACCCCGCAACCACCGCGCAGCTAGAACACATGACTTACGTGAACAGCAGACTACATAAACATGGCCGGCATATTATGATTGGGAATTAGAGTGTTTAGGAGTGTGGGGAAGGGGGATTTGAATCACATGGTCATTTTACTTGTAAACAACATGTGGCTATAAATCATAGGGTCATTTTACTTGTAAACAACATGTGGCATTTATATCCCCAGTGAACATGTGCTTTCGCTATTTCTGTTGCAGATTTTTCTTTGCGTTGAATGTTGCGTTTGCTCCCAGGCTAGTACGGAAATTTTTATTTAATAGTATTTTGTGTGTTTTAAATTTAATGTAAATATATATATATATATATATATATTATCGAAAATAGTATTTACGTAAAAGTTTTATTTAAATTTAAAATAATTAATAGCAATATATTTTAACTGTGTGTAAATATTTTCTTCTACTGTTCAAATTTAAAATGCGTCGCAAAGGGCTTGGAATAGCTGAGGCATTGGCTTTATTTGAAGAAAAGGATTACAATCAAAATATGGGGTATGTGGACTATTTTGATCAATTGAAAAGCTTATATGAAATTGATCGGAAAAGTAAAAAATGGTGGCATCGAATTTCTTCCATTTTATTGATGTCACTATTGTAAATTCCTTTATTATATATCGAATGCTTCAAGAAAGTGATCCAAACTTAAAAGTACTAAAGTTATTCAGAATGGACATCATCAGTAGTTTGATTTCAATGGGAAATAAAGGATCTGTTCCCAAAATAAAAATATCAAGCTCCGCATGTATAAAAAGCCACAAACCTCATGTTCCAGAACAAAAAAGATTAAAGAATGCTGAACACATGCCAATAAAATGCAAACCACGGCGGTGCGCATTTTGTAGCACAAAGGAGAAACCTCACAGAACAAGATACATGTGTGAAACTTGCAATGTTGGTTTATGCATGTATCAAAAAGATAAAAGATGCTTTGAACAGTTTCACAAGAAATAACTTCTTTCTAATCGACATTTAAAAAAAACTGTACCTGCTAAATGAGGATTCTAAATTCAGTATCGACGTGTTTTTATAGCAACTAAATTATATAAATGTTTAATTTTTCACTTTTACTACTCTTTACTTTGTAAAATATTGTAAAAAAATAATATACTGCATTTTAAATACAAACTATCTAAGAAGTTTGCAATAATCATCATTTATTGAAAGCGCGTACGAAACAAGGTAAGTTTTTTTCCCCTGCTAACTCAGTAAGTATCAAGGTCCTAGACGCGCGCTGGTCGCGCTATGCGACCACCACCCACAGATAAATGGGTAGATGTAGATTTTATTAAATTCATATATTATTTGTCTGTGGGATCATAACATTCAATTTTTATAATTCTTTAGTTTAAAATTTAAAAAAAAATATACTGCGCGCGTCAAAGGGTTAAGCCAGGTTATGCAATCTATACACAATTCCGTTATAAAACAAGTATACAATTCAGTAGTAAAACAATAATATATAGACAAAATAACACATGCTCTAATGAAATGTTTGTAGAATTTAAAATGATATTATCACCTTTTTTCTTCTTCTACTTCAGAAGATGATTTCTTAGAGACATTGTTGCCAGTAGCAGTCATCTCAGTTTTTTTTACTATTTTTTTCTTCACACCAGATTTTTTCCCCACTTTCTTTTCTGAAGTTTGATTCAAAGATAATGAAGTTAAAGAAGCAAATTTATTTATCTCCTTCTCATACTGGAAGGCAGATCGTGCTTCTCCTTTATCTTCACAGTAAGTTATGAAAGATTTTAAAAATGCATGATTTGAAACAGTACTACTGTCACAGATTACTGTCAAATGTCGTTTAGCTCGTGTAATTGCAACATTGATCCGTCGGTCTTCAGAAAGAAAACCTACTTCTCCAGAATTATTTGACCTTACCAATGACAATATAATTGCCTCTTTCTCTCGTCCCTGAAATCCATCAACTGATCTGATTTCAAGATGGGAGTATTTTCCAGAAAGTCTAGATTTAATTAAATCCACCTGTAAGTTGTAAGGTGTAATGACAGCAACATCTGCTGGCTTGATACCACTTTTAATAAGACTTTCAACATGGAAGGCAACTAAATCTGCTTCACCCTCATTTCCTTTTGATTCATCATCTTCAGATTGTAGTTCATAGAAACCACAGCCTGAAGTATCGATCAACAATAAAGGTATTGATGTATTTTCATTATCTTCAATGGAAGGTAGGTCTTTTAATAAATGGGAAGATACAGAATCATCAGCAATAAGCTTGTTATTATATAACTTTTCTGATGGCCACTGCATGATAGTGGAGTTCATTCTATATTGGATTGTGAGCATTTTCTTTATTCCCTCTCCATATAGTTTTAAAAGTCTTTCCATTAGAGTAAAGGCCAGTCCTTCCTTAGCAGCTTTATCTGATACAATTGTAGGAGGGAGTTGATTATGATCACCAGCTAAAACACATTTTTTGACCAAAAGGAGAGGAATCCAGCATGCGGCTTCCGTAGCTTGGGAGCATTCATCAATAACACATACATCGAAATGATCTTTTTCAGCATATTTTAAAGATCCATCATCTGAGGCAGACGTAAGAGTACAAAGAACAACATCAGCATTTTTTAATATTTGTTTCACAATTAGTTTTTCTCTTTCCTTAACTTCTTTGAGTAAACAACGGTTTTCTGCCCACATTTGTTTCCTAGTTTTAGAACCTTTGGTTTTACTGATCTTATCCTGTAAAAAATGATATGTGTGGGAATTAATATTAAATGCATTTATAAATATAAATCATTACTCTTTTTTGACTAAATATTTAAGTTATTTGAAAATATATCTATACTTAAACTGGCTTAAATATTTTATAATTTTTATGGGATGAAATAAAATTTTAGAAATATGAATCAAAATATATCCTTATAAATCAATGGAAATCATTATAAATAGTCAACATTATTTCCTTTGATTACATAGTTTATATTTTCCTTCACATTAAAGTTGAATTATTGAAATGCTCTAAAATCATTCTTGTAATGAGTGATAAACATAGAAAAATAATTAATAACTGCATTCAGATAGAAATTTTTTACAAAGTACTCAAATAGTTTTTGTCTCAACTAAAAAAAACTTTTAGTCTATACAAATATTTTATTGAAATGCTCTCTCTCTATATTTTTTGAATTTTATTACTAGAAATTTTAGTAACAATGAATTACAGGTAGCTAAGCAGTGTACAGGTATTCAAAGAAAATATTTTGCTTTATTTTTCTGGAAAATAGATTTAAATTTACTATACATAATTAATGTATTTTAAAATTATGAATAGATTAAGAAATTGAAGTAAGAAATGAATTAAGTAAGAAATTGAACAAGAACTTTAAGATTTAAAAAAGTATTAAGCAACTTTTGTTAACATGATTTCTTAAGTATGTATAGTTTTGATTTTACTTGTAATGAATTACAACATTTTACTTGTTATTTATTTTCTTTACATATATTTTAATGAAATATAGATTTTACATACTAACATTCTTCGCTTTTGCTCTGCTATAGTTGTTAGTTATTTTCATCAATATGTAAATTAAGAGCAATTTTCTCTTTTTTGTTAAAAATACATATATTATGCATTATGTAATTTGATTATTGCAAAAAATATTCACATACAAGAAAAAATATCCTTATTATTCTTCATTGTCGTTTTATAATGAAAAATATAAGATAGCTTTACATAAATTAAGCTAAGTTTTTATGGAGTTCAATTGTTTAAAAATCTAATTTAATTCCTACATGAGTTATCTAAAAATATGTTTAAAAATGTTAAAGTAAGGTTATATATCATATTTCAATTTTAAAAAAAACTGAAAATTAAATATTAGATTGAGTGATCATTCAGTCATTTAAAATTTTTTTTACTGAACAGAAATAAAAAATAAATAAATAATAAACTATGCAAAAGTTAATGCAACAATGGTTTTACTTTAAAGAAATTTTATTTCTTAAAGTAATGTTTTAATTACTTTAGTAAGTGATGCTTTTGGTAAAAATTAAAAGCATCATCTAATAAATTTAAGAATAAGTTAATTGCGGGTTTCTAGATGGAAATGCTCAGCAAAAATAACAATGATTCCTAGGTTAAATAATAATACACTTAAAAAAATATTTAAATGAAATTTGATGATTTAAAAAGCAATCAATTGATAACATTTTTTTCATTTTAAGAAAACTTCCCACTATTACAATAATTACAAAATTCCACAAGAAATTCTGCATATGAAACTTAAAAATCCTCCCACATAATTTTAATTAAAGTAATTTTATGATCAATGAATGATTTTTCTTTAATTAAATCATCACATTAAAGCATCTAAATTAAATTCAATGAAAAAATAATGGCTAGAAAATATAGATTTTGTTTGATTGGTTGAAAAATATTGATTTTTCCAATCATAGTTGATTGTTTTTCAAAAAATTTTGTATATAAATTCCTGCAGCACTGTTAATTTAATGAATTCAAAAATAAAAACAATATTTTTAAAAAATTTGTTAACAATAAACATTATTCTTTTAAATGATATATGCAAGTAGCCTAATAATCTAAATTTATTGAAGCTCATGAACACATTAAGGTATTAAGATTTATTAAGAGTCATTTATTAAAACAAATATATACGCAAGCATCTAAAATGAAATCAGCTTTCACTTTGCTTTTCATTTTAGCTGAATGTGTCAAAATATTTTTAGCTGACTTTTGGAATCAATTAATTTTTTTCTTACAACAAAATAAGTATTACAATTAAAAATATTTAATTAAAAAGTAAAATAAAGATGTTTACCCTTAATTCATCAATTTCTTTATGCAATTCATCCACAACATTGCTGCCATCATAATTTGAAACAATAGCATCCAAAGAATACTGTTGGATTCCTGGTAGAAAACGAGCAGGATGTCCTAAACGCACCATTTTCACTTTATACAATGCAAGTTTTTCCACTAAATTATCAACTGCAACATTTGAAGGTGCACATGCCAGAACCTGGTATTATGAGAGAATTTATAAAGCAGAAATTCAATTATTTAAAAACAAATAAAAATATATAATGCATTGCTCTAGTTTAATCCTTTTATATTATTACACAGAATTATGGATAAAAAATTATTATATTGCGGATACTTCAAGAAATGAGCTTAAAAGTTCAGCAAAATATTTCTTGTTTCCTTTTGTATATTATGACAAAAAAATTATATAAACAAAAAATCTAATCGGTTAAAGCCCTAGTCTCCTGCGTACGATTTCCAATTTTTGCACCAAGCACTGCACAGTTATCTTGCCAACCTAAATTATGTCACTCACAATCAGTGTCAATTTTGCAACTATGCACTATTTTAAATGTTAAATATCTAGGATTAATTATAATAAAGGAGTTAGCCTCAAATTGTTTTATGATTTGTAAGAGAGCAAAGCCAGCTTTCTATGGCTTTAAAATCTAGTGTAAAATGAATACTTACACATACAAATAATTCAGTGAAAGATGATGTTATTTATTATTTACTTAATTCAAAGCTTATTAGGCCTTAAGGTGCATAGATAAAAACAAATTAATTAAGGAGTGGAACATTTGAAAATTCAATTTAGTTATGATGTTATTGAATATATAAGTCAGACTCTTTTCAGCAATGTTCCATTGCATTTTTTATTGATGATGACTAGGAAAAAGAATACATACACTGTAATATGCAAATTTAATTTTTAAAAAAATCAAAAAAGAAAAATACTATTATTAAAAAAGTTAATGTGAAAACTGATATAGAAATGGGAATTTAATGTTGTAAATACTTTTTTCTTACTCCCTGGAGTTATGCATAAATTACTATTTTAGTAGTAGGGAAATTAATGCATGTTTCTTTAATGAGAGAAATTCCACACTAAAATTTCATTGCAATAAATGCAATTTTACAGGGAATTCAAATTAGCATTAATTATGTTGGTCAAAAGCCAGAATAACCAGCTTTCACAGAGTGGACTGCTGCCAGACGTTCAGGAAGAGAGTCATAAGGTCCTTGAAAGTGTTCACTGGAATGTTGAGCCATACCGAATCCTGTGCCATGGACAGCAATGCTATGTTACACGGGTGAGGATCCATGCCACAAGCAATATGATCAAGATGGTCCCACAGTTTCTCAATTGGGCTTAAGTCAGGTGAGTTTTCTGGCTAGGGGAGAATGGAAAACTATTCCTGATGTTCTTCAAACCATGCATGTACACTGCTAGCAGTATGATATTCCACATTGCCTTGCTAGTAGA
Source organism: Latrodectus hesperus (assembly GCA_037975125.1). NCBI lineage: Eukaryota > Metazoa > Arthropoda > Arachnida > Araneae > Theridiidae > Latrodectus > Latrodectus hesperus. The sequence goes on from CM075862.1 coordinate 63,631,872, forward strand.
TGACAGCATCCTGAGAAGAAACAATGGTAATGTAGAAGCAAATATTGTCTACAAGGACAGATGTGTGCTTGTATTAATCCATTGTGCCTTCCACAATGAGTGAACCTGGAGAATTCCCAGGAAAATATTCCCCAGATCATAATGCTCCTACTTCCAGCCTAGACCATTTCAGCAATAGTTGCAGGGTGTTTGCTTTCAGAGGTTTCATGTCATATATGCCAAAGTCCATCTGCCCTATGGAGCATAATATGTAATTCATCGGTAAACACCACCTGTCACCAATCATTGGATGTTCTGTTACAGTACTCCTGTGCAAACTCCAGCCTTTATCGCTGATGAACAGCAGTCAGCATTGGTGAGGGAACTAGATTTTTACATGAAAATGATTTTTGCACTAATATTATTTACACTCACTGTTATTAATTGCTATTACTGTATTTTTCTGTATATAATTCACAGCGGTGTATTATCCGCAAGACATTTTTCCTGAGTGAAAAAGAAAAAAATGTCACATAATCCACAGTAAATTGTTCGTTGAACTAAATTTATTTTATGCTCCACCAATATTATCAGTATTGAAAATATATATACTGATAATATTGGTGGAGCATAAAATAAAAGATATACAGAATGATTAGAAATTCAATAAATTGTACAGGAAAAACATCGATTACGAAAAAAATCTGCTTGAATCCACCTCATCACAAAGTGCAATTCAATCGAGAACGATAATTTTGAAAAGTTAGAAAAATTAGTCGATTTTTATTTTTTAATAACTTTTAAAAAGAGGTTATAAATATATTTTTTATGAATAAAATTTGTTTTGTTAATACTCAAATAAAAGAAATGAGCTTTTTTTGAATTGCAAAGGACACATTTTTTCTTTTTCTTTTTTTAAAATTTTACTTTAACACTTTTGTTGCCATTTTTTTATTTGCCTTCTAAATAGGTTTTACTTTAAAATCTGCTGTGTAACTCAAAAGTTTTTGCTTCCACATTACGATATACGAACTTGAAAATTTTCAGAACGAAACTTTTAGTTATTTCATGTTTTTATGTTCCAACATCAACAAAGAAGCCCAAAGTGTGCTGCAGTATGAAGTCTTAAATATTGTAGACATCTAAAAAGTTTACTTTTAGGATTTGGTGGCTTAAAATGAGTGATAAAAAATCAGTAATAACTTTTACTATACTAGATTTATTACATTTTAATAAACACTAGTGAATTATAGCATCTCCACAATCCAATGGATGATGATGAGTATTTACAAATATGAAAATTCAATATTAAGCAAGCATGTGCTTAGAAAAGCTATTTGGCACAAGTCATTTAGCGAGAAAAAATTCTCATCAATGTTCAACAAATACCCGCCTCCAGTTACAACCGTAAATATACAGCTTAAGCACCGCTCACTTTTAATAATTAATTTATTAACCGAATCCAAAACCTAGAGGGTAAATATTTCTGAAAAACAGCCATTTAGTGGCTAAAATCTCAGACTAAATAAAAGACCAACAAAATGGAAGTTTTGCTGAAATCAGAAGAAGAAAGTTCAAACTTTCTCTTCTGTGACTAGAAACATGGTAAGCATAAATTCAAGTTTTATTTTTTACAAAGCAGTCTGTAAATAATTTTAGTGTAACCTCTGAAATTATTTCTGCTTTTGGAGATTGCTGAACAAGTGGAGGTTGATCATACAAGAATATTTTTTTTTAATTAAATATGAAAAATAATATAAACTTTAAGAAATACTTAATGTTGCCAACAGAAACAACTCAGGTCAAGATAAAATGTAAAATGATGATAGCTAATAGCAGCTGTAATATATTTCCAAGGAACCGAATATATTCTTAAACGTAAGTGGACAAAGCTAATTATAGAAGAAATAACTCAAGCAAGTTGTGGCACCATCTGTTATTTACTTTATGAAACATAAATGGCATTTTTTTTTTCAAAACTTAACAGTAAGCTTTCCTGAAGGAGAATATTTATTATCAGATTATAGGCTATGGTGTATAATAAGCGCAAGGAAATTTGAAATCATCCACGTACATACATGAAAATACGGTAATAGAAACTTATTTCTACTAATTGCAATTAACACAAACTTATTTCTATTAATTGATATTAAAAGAGAATCAAGTCTTAATTTAATTTTATACTAGAGTACTTCAGAAACAAGTAAAAATGTAAAAATCTTATTAAAAAAAGAAATTAAGTGGAAATCTGATTTTAGGATCTACTCAATTAGCCCATTTGTACACATTGTTTTTCTTAAAATACCTTTTAAAGAAGATTGGTGTCATAGTGATAGCACTTCAATAGTACTTCCAAGGCACATGTTCAAGGATCGATCCTTGGGCTGAAGTAAATTGACTGAGACTTTCATCCCTTAAGTGGGTCAAAAAAACTGAGTACAAAGAATGTTTGGGAACTAAACACTGGAGATTCTGCATTAGGTTGACTATCTAACCAGAACATATGCTTCACATTCCAGGGTCCTCCTGAACATAAAAACAGGTACGAGCACTGTAGGCCTGGGCCCCATGGGAGCTATCATGTAACTGAATTTAGTTTTAGATACCTTTTAAAAGAGCATTGTGAATATTGTTCCTGCTGTTCTCCCTTTATATATTTCTTATTACGATCTAAAAAAGATAATAAAAATTATATATATATAAAATTTTTACTTTTTCCTGTTTATACATGTATATATATATATATACATGATACTTACTAAAGTTCCTTGTCACCTTCTTAATTTTAGAACGGCTGCCGCTATTTTTATAAATGTGGTGTCTAAGTATAGTAAATCGGATATGCGCTACTGAACTCACAGTGCTACCAAGAAGATAAATGTAGAGTTAGCTTTTGTATCTCAAAAATGGTATGAGATAGGGGGAAGTGAATTACAAAGTTGTAGAGCGGAATCGATTTAGTATGAAAAGACATCTCATTGACATGGATGTGAAGAATAGAATGGTTAAAACATGCATTTGTTTTTTGTGATTCCTTACTCTGTCAAGGTGACAAACGATTAAAGAAGAAAACAAGTATTTATAACAATACACCTTTATTTAAGATATTCAAACTTCATACCATCAGCTACAATGCACATTTGGAATCTCATGTGAATTCACATTGTACACGTTGGAGAGCACAAGCATCCGTAATGCCTTGTTTAAGGTCCTACAATGTTTGTGGGGGCAGGTCGCAAACACCTGTTGTTTTAGGTATCCCTACAGAAAAAAAGTTCAATGGATTCAGATCAGGCAGATATGGAGACCATTCTTCAAAACCACCACACCCAAATATTTGGTTCCCAAATTCCATGACGAGGTACTGCTTCATTAGAGATATCTTGTGAGCAGGCACTCCATCATATTGAAACCATACATTTCTTAGATCAAATAAAGCATGTTCTCCACAAAATTTAGCATTTCATTCTGCAACAGTTGTAAATACCATACACCTGTTAAGGTATAATCATAAAATATTGTACAGCTCAACTTGTTGCTGTAAATTGCCCACCAAATGTTAATACCAAACCGCACTTGAAGTCGAACATTGGTAAAACATCTAGGAATTTCCCGTCCTAGTAATGGGTGTGTTATCTATTGTACATGGCATTCCGTGAAAAGTATGCCCAGTCCATCCACACTAAGCCTGCCAAGAGTGTTGGCACTTGTATCTGATTCGTGCACTATTAATAGAGTTACTCGACATCTCCATTGAGTAAAACCTGCTGAGGCATTGGTCGGTAAGGAGAAGCACCTGATTCACCTTGTAGGATTTTTCAACCCTGCTTTTTGAGATGCCAACAGTGTTCACTGATCTGTCTTGTACTGCATTTCTGATATGCGAGGCTGTATACTAGTACCTTGACAGGTTGAACTTGCAATATTACCTTTGCCTGGGGACAAGTTTAAGGGGGCAGGCTGCATGACTAGTTAAGTCAGATCAAGTTCAGCTAGTCATGCAGCCTGTCCCCCTTAAACATTTTGCAAAAGATAGGATGATTTGAAAAGAAGGATGCAGGGCTGCAGAGAATTGTTTCAGATTCCTTGTGCCCATCGTGCCTTTCTAATCATGCCTTGTGTCAACCTTCTCTGTATGGTAAAACCATCTCACAATACTCACCTTTGGAAAATCGCTCCTCGGGTATGACTTTCAACATCATAGAAACCCAACAAGATGTCACTTTTATACTTGTGGTCTCAAGTGAATAGGTGTGGTGTTTCTTACATATTTATATATTGCAACAATTTTGAACATTAAGTACAAGTTGTGTCGAATTGATAATGAGATCAATAAGAGGATGCAACTCTTGGGGCTTGAACCAGACTAGTAATTGCTTTGGACTAGAAATTGCAAGCGATACCACTGTGCTACATTGCAGTGTGTATTTAGCTCAATAATATTTCCTATTTCTACTCACATTTTGTGATGTCACAGTGTAGGAAATCAAGAAAATACAAATGCACGTTTTAACCATTCTATTTTTCACGAACCTGTTAATGAAATGTCTTTTTGTATAATATATATATATAAATTTTTATTATCTTTAGCTAATATAAAAGAGCAAACACTAAATAGTATTTTTTCCTATAGTATATTTATTTCCATTATCAAGTAACATTACATGCAGTTGTGGATATTTATTTATACCCGAGATTTAAAATTAATTATGCATTAAAATTATCACAGAATATAAGGTTATGTTTAAAAAATCTATATTGAGATTAAATGTAGTATGAGAAATAATTCACATTTATGTATTACAATTTTATAATGAAAAATTACTTTCAACTTTTGGGAAATGGCCTGTAAGATATATTCTACAACAGTGGTTGTTTTTCCTGTTCCTGGAGGACCATGTAATACTGCCAATTCTTTTTGCAAAATTGCAAAGCAAACAGCTTCTTTCTGATCATCATTTAGCTTGTTGTTATAAAATGATAAATCTGAAAGAAATATTTTCCATTATTGCACACATATGATAAATGCATAAAATAAGAATAAAATATCCATCTAGGTTTATCTTTGTATAATAATAATTTCAAATAAATTGAAATTTGTCAAACAAAGTAATATTTCGTTGCATGTAGTTAAATGAGTTTTTAAGAAAAATTATATAAGAATATATAATTTTAAATAATGGCACATCAGAATTCAAAATTAAGATTCACTAATATGGTTAAAATAAACATCTTATCTATATGTACATTTTCATTTTACGAGATTAATAACAAAGTATTTAGAGAACTTGACAATGACACTGTATCATTTCAGAATATTGATAAATTATCAAAACAGATCATTTTATAACTTTAATAATAAAAAAATTAAACTTTTTATCCCAAGTTTTAAAACATAGCAATAAACTAAAAAAAACATTCAATAAAAAAATAATAGTAAGCCTTCAATATAATCTTCTTTACAAGAGATTTAAAAGAATCAGTGTATAAAAACAATTTTGTTATTTATCAGATTGAATAATTCACTCAAGATGCAAAATAATAATATAAAAATACAGTAAATATCAATGATTAAAAGCTTAACAGCTGGTTTTAAAAATTCAAATAATGGAGAGAATTATAAAATTATGTAATTTATTCCTTACATATTTTAATAATAGGAAGTAAAAAATTTTAGAAAATTTTTGGACATTGTTTTACATACTTCAAGTTAATGAGTTACATATTCAGAAAAATATATTAAATATGATAAATGGCAATTAATAACTAACATAACTTTCATAACAATCAAAAATATAATCAGGACAAACATATATTTACTTTCAAATCACTAATAGCTGGATTTAAAGTAAAAAATGCAATAAAAAAAATAAATGTCCTAAACTGCAATAACAAAAAAAAAAGAATAATAATAAATGGCGTAAAATGCAATAGCAGAAAAGTAAATGTCCTAAAATGTAATTAATAGAAATCCTAAGAGCTTAAAAAGAGAAAATGGGTAGAAAAAAACTAAAATGTAATGTTATTACATAAACAGAGAAGACTCTTAGAACCAATAATGTATAATTAAATCACAAGAAATTTTTGGCAGAAAATTCTTTAAAATCAAAAAAGGATGTAACAGCAAGTGAAACAGTTGAATAAAAGAAGTCATGCATAAGTAAGATGACAATTAAAAGTAAATATGCAATAGCCAATTAATTATTTATTAAATACAACTTATTCATCAAGAAAAATCAAAATTGTTAATATACATGACAACTAAGCAACAAGTATCACAAATCAGTTATATGGCGGATTAATTCCAATCATTGTTAAATACTTAATAATTTTAAACCAAAATCGAGTAATGAAGTTTACATTTGAACTGAAATTTTTGTTTACGCATCACATTCTGAAAGGAGTAATTAAGCTAAATAAATAGCTTTTATGCACACTCTCCAAAACTGGCAATATTTATTTACTCAAAGAAGATTAATTGCTTCGACCAACAGGGTTCTTACAGCTCAAAATCACAAATACCATGATAAGAAACAAGTAATCACCTTCCTTATCAGAAAATGAGGTTTGAATTAATAATTTTGAAAAATTGCAATATTCATAATAAAACTAAAACTAATTAATGATGTCCAAGAACCCTGGATCGTATCAAAAGGTTAATGAAATCAATTCCTCTATTACTAAATATACCTTTTTTACATGCAGTGCAAAATTGCATAGATATTCAGTAGCTCACACTAAAACACATTTTTGAGTGCCCGTCTCTCCTGGAGCACTAAATCTTGGTTTGGTAACATTTATGGACCAATTACAAGATATCCTCTATAACCAAGATGCTTTCTGGATTTGGGAGTCACAATTGATACAACTTTCAATAGTGTCTATTGACTTTTATTTTTATGCTGAATCCATGAACAAGAGAAAAACAACATTAAATAAATTTTAATTCCAAATTATCAAGTGACAACAAATCTAGACTTTCATCTTTATACTGTTAAAAAATTTAGATCATATAAAAATTTTTTTTTTACTAACAGCTGGCATTGTAAACACAGAGAGAAAGAAACATCTATGCCCAAACTAGAATTCAAACCCAGGAACAACAGCCTAGAAGCCAGGCATTTTAACCACTCAGACATCGGGCTGGTCATATAAAAATGTGACTAAGACCTCTTAATACATTGATTGGGTTAACAAAAATCAAACAAAAGGAGGATAGATTCTTCTACCTATTAGGTTTACATTCCCTCAAGCAATACAAAACAGTTTCCCATAGCCCCAGGTCCCAAGCATTACTGCTCACCATAACCTGGTGGTAAAAAGCACTCTTTGGAGCATAGCATCCCAGGTTTTTTCTCAGCCTGAACAATTGGGGATAGATGTTACACTTTTATCTTCCGCATCAGCATCTGTCATAATAGGGAGTGTCATGTAATGTCATAGGTGATTAGGAAAATTTTTGAGTTTCTTTTTTCTGCAACAAATAAATGTGAGTTACTATCTCTGAAAAGATCTTTTTGAAGGCAATTTGTATGATTGATATTAAATACTACATTAGCTTTCTGCCATTAGACTGTCCAAAATGCAATATCAAAAATCATAAGCACTGCACATATTTAGTTGTGCCTGATATTCGTCTTTGAAATGAGAATGTACACGTTATAGTAAAATATTACAGCAGTAGAATAAATAACATTTTAGAATAAAAATTAAATAGAAATGTTTGCCTTAAAAAACAATGTTAAACTAAGAAATACTTATAATGACATATATTATAAAGCTGTACCACATTTGCATGATTGAGCCAGAAAGTAATCATATATTAGCCATTAATAAGATGCGAAAATCATAAATTAAAAGCAGAAACCACATTTCTTATCAAATCATGTAACTGCAACGATTACATTACCTAAATAAAACTAAAATAGAGTAGCATTTTAATTCACAAGTGATCAAATATGGGTAACTATGAGATTCTAGCAAACTTCAGCTGGTGCAGCCTGCTTTCAAGGTACCTGGGTCCAAAAGATCCTCCCCCTCACCTGGAGCTTTTGCAGGAGAATAGACTATAGCTGTTACTGAGCTGGCATATGATTGATTATTGCTATTAAGTGGGCAGAGCTAGATTGAATTTACTTTAAATTAAGACTTGTTTTTAAAGAGTAAATTAAAATAAATACAAATTTAGATTTTTTAAAGAAATTTTAAAATTATGACTATGGTAATGTTAAGGAATTAAGTTAATTTTTCTAATGCTTGAAAGTATGAAGTAAGTTTAAATAATTTGTCCATGGGGGAAGGAATATTCTGTAATTCATTTGGAAGTTCCTCAATTAGGATACCATTCAAATGTTTTTGATTTTGTTAATTAGTTCAATTAGATCTGAAAATTCTCCTGAATTCCCTAAAAAAGCGACCAGAGGAGTATGTTGCTCTATAGCAAGAGGAGTATGTATGAAATTACATCTAGCATATAAAGTATGAAATTACATCTTAAAAAATCATACATAATTTAACAATATACTTAAAAGAATTGTCTACTGTATTCACAGAAATCAAACAATACCTGAACTTACATACTGTACCGAGCTTCACGGGTTCGTGTCGATTGAGAGTTGAATAAAGCAACCACTTAATGAACACAAGACTTTTATTCGTAAAAATTTCACAAGGTAAACGAAATTCCCGCTGTAACAATCACAGCTACAATTCGTCAGATAGAATAATAAGAAACAGCTTCTAATCACAGGTCTCAAATACCTCAGACAGAGAACAACTAGCAGTCACAACTAATCGCGCGTATTCACTCACTGACTGTCTTCACAATACTATATTACTATTCCATGTCGGGCTGCGGTATTTATACCTGACTTGGCGGAGAAATCTACCAATTTCGCCAAGGTTCTGGAAGCTTCTAGGCTATCTCGAAAAATATTGGTCCTAGAGCTTAGGTGATGGATGTTTCCAGAAGTATCGATTTCTCGCCAAGTCGCCAAAAATCTCGCCAACCGTCGCCAAGTCGCCAAGAATCTCGCCAACTGTCGCCAAGTCGCCAAATCATTAGGAAATCCGCTTTTAAACTACAACACGTCTAAATACCGCAATTTTTGCCCAAAATGTGAGAATTTCTGATCTGTCTGAGATATTTTACGACAAATATAATCATTATTTACAAATTTGTAACATTGCCCCCCTCTCAAGGACTGCACGTCCCGGGCAGTACAATCCCCTGATAGGAGGCCAAATTTAATATAAAAGAATTTACATTTCAAGAGGATACAGAGCACATTACATACACAAGCAACTAAAAATACAAGAAAATAGAAAAGATTAAAATTATCTATACTATTTACAAACAGACCATGGTCTACTGATTTTTACTCTACATTACGATAAGGAGCTAATCTATCATAATGTACTACCTTTGGTTTTGAAGCAGATGATTTTCTTATACGAACCACGACGTCGTTCAGTCTTTTTAGGACTGTGTAGGGACCTTCCCAGTTGGCTTGCAACTTTGGAGAAAGTCCTTTACGTCGAATCGGGTTCCACAACCAAACTTTGTCACCTTCTTGGAATTCATGTCCCGTCGCTCTTGTGTCATACCTTGTCTTCATTCTTTCGGTCGTCAGGTTGATTCGGTCTCGAGCGAAGTTATGGACATCTTCAAGACGTGCCTGAAGGTCTCGAAGGTATTCCTCTGGCGATGAAGATGTATCCGGTGGACGACCAAACTGAAGATCACAAGGGAGACGAAGTTCGCGACCAAAGAGCATCTGTGAAGGAGTATATCCGGTAGTCTCATGGACAGCACTGCGATATGCAAGAAGAAACAGCGGTAGCTTCAAATCCCAATCTTGCTGATTTCTGGAAACCATAAGGGAGAGGTTATTCAAGATGGTTCTGTTAAACCTCTCTACCATGCCATCCGATTGTGGGTGTAGTGGCGTGGTCTGCGTCTTGTCTATTCCGAGAATTTGACACATTCCTTTAAACACAACAGAGGTGAAATTTGTCCCTTGATCAGAATGAATTTGTAAGGGTGTGCCGAATCTGGAAACCCATTGTTGCACTAGAACCTCGGCTACTGTAGTCGCCTCTTGATCGGGGATTGCAAACGCTTCAGGCCACTTAGTAAAGTAGTCCATGACAACTAGTATGTATTTGTTGCCATTTGAGGATCGTGGTAAAGGACCCAAAATGTCCAATGCTATCCTCTCAAAAGGTGCTCCTACGTTGTACCGCTGCAACCTTCCTCGGCTACGTTTCTTCGGTCCTTTACGTGCCGCACAGTCATCACAAGATTGGCACCATTTCTCTACATCTTGTCTCGTTTTGCTCCAATAGAAGCGTTCTCGAACTTTCTGTAGAGTTTTCATTACTCCGAAGTGGCCTCCAGTTGAGCTATTGTGCAATTCTTTCAAAACATCTGAAATTCTTGATTTTGGAAGAACAAGCTGCCATTTGAAATTACGTCCATCATCGGACTCCCATTTCCTGTATAAGACACCATTTCTTATATGGAGTGAGTCCCAAAGAGCCCAATATTGCTTAGTAGCAGGACTGTAGGTGGAGATATCCTGCCAACTTGGTCTCATACTAGAAGATTCTTTCAATTCAAGAATTGGATTTATATCTGGGTCTTCTTTTTGGGCTTCCCTAAGTCCTTCATCACTCCATGGGTCTGGTTTTGATGGAGGTGAAACAGTAACTTGGCGTACCGAAGTATTTATCAGCTGATAGTTCTTCTCTACTCTAGAACAGTATCGGCAGCTTTCATTACACGGCTTCCTTGATAGTGCATCAGCATTTCCATGAAGAGTTCCTTTGCGATGACGTATTTCAAAGTCAAACTCCTGGAGTCGTTGAATCCATCTGGCAACCTGTCCTTCTGGATTTTTAAAATTTAAAAGCCAGGTTAAAGATGCATGATCTGTCCGGAGCAAGAACTTTCTTCCATAGAGATAATGGTGGAAATGTTCTATTGCTTTGACGATTGCCAGCAATTCCTTCCTGGTTGTACAATAATTCCGCTCCGGTTTTGATAGGCATTTACTCCAATAAGCAATGACATATTCTTTATCATCAATTTCCTGCGACAAAACAGCTCCGATATTTTCGTTGCTGGCATCCGTATCTAAAATGAATAATTTTTCGGGCTGGGGATATGCAAGAACGGGCGAAGATGTCAACGCCTCCTTCAGTTGTTTAAAAGCTTTCTCACATTCATCTGTCCATAGAAATCTCTGTTTAACTTCTGTCAACTTGTGAAGAGGTCTGGCAATACTTGAAAAACCCTTAACAAATTTCCTGTAATATGTGCATAGTCCAAGAAAACTTCTTAATTGGTGGACATCTTTTGGACGACTCCAGTCCTTAACTGCGGAGATCTTTTCAGGATCTGTTCTTACACCTTCAGCAGAGATAATGTGTCCCAGATAGCTTACTTCACGTCGGAATAAATTACATTTGCAAGGATTCAGCTTCAGGTTGGCCATTTTTAATTTTTCCAGCACCTTTCGGATGTTTCTTAAATGGTCTTCAAATGTGCGCCCTACAATAATGATATCGTCCAAATATACCAAACAGGCTTCGTAGGAAAGTCCTCGTAATACTGTCTCCATCAGGCGCTCAAACGTTGCAGGTGCATTGCAAAGCCCAAATGGCATAACCTTGAACTGCCAAAGTCCTTGTCCTGTGGTGAATGCAGTCTTTTCTCGATCCTCAGGATGTATCTCTACTTGCCAATAACCACTCTTGAGATCCAAAGTCGAAAACCATTGTTTTCCGGATAAAGCATCAAGTGTATCGTCAATCCTAGGAAGAGGGTAACTATCTTTTTTAGTGATGTTGTTTAACCGACGATAGTCAACGCAGAATCGGGTAGAACCATCTTTCTTCCGAACTAAAACAATAGGCGAAGCCCAAGGACTCTCTGATGGCTCAATAATGTCATTCTGCTGCATTTCCATCAGAAGATTATCCACCTCTTCCTGCTTTGCGAATGGCAATCTTCTCGGGTGTTGTTTAATGGGTGGATGATTTCCTGTATTGATTCGGTGCTGCGTCAATTTGGTTCGCCCAACATCATCTGATTTCTTGGAAAAGAGATCTCCGAATTCTAATAATAAATTTCTTGCAGCATTCCTCTGTTTATCATCTAACTCTGCTCTCTGAAGGAGTTCATCAATTAGAGTGTCAGGAGGCTCAGATAGTGTGGCTTGACAATTTCGGTTAATACAGGTCACTGGAGTGCAAGTCGCTAGCACTTCTCCTTCTTTTATAAGTTTTACCTTATTACTTAGATTAGCAACTCTTACCGGGATTACATTTCGTGAAAGATCGACGAGTGAAGAAGCCACTAGTATTCCTTTAACGCTATTGTCGGAATCTGGATATTCAGTCAATCCATAATGAAAATTATTATCTTCTGAAAGAGCTCCGGAAACTATTGTCTCAGTTCTTGGTGGTAATGTTGTTTCACTCTTTGCAGTTATATGATGGACTGATTTAATATCTGAATACTTCGTCTTAAAAATCGTTATGTCTTCAGAACATGAGTGTAGTTCATTATTTTTAAAATCTAACTTGAAATTGTTTTCTTTGAGGAAATCCAATCCAAGAATAAATTCGTCATTTATATCAGCGACATATGCCATATGATGGTAAACGGCATTACCAAATGCAATGTTTAGCTTGACTTTTCCATGCACTTTAATCTTATCACCTGTCACAGTTTGGAGGGTAATGCAGGGCGGCGTCCAGATAAGTTTCTCACCAAGTTTGCGAGCCAAATCTGTCCTAATGATAGTTACGTTGGCTCCAGTATCGATTATCATTCTGCAGGGAACTTCGTTGACATGTCCCATAACGAAAAGTCCGTTGTCGCCGCTACTTACGGAAGAAATATGAAACAATTTGAAATGGGGCTTCTGACGAAGATCATTTCCACCATCTTTTCGTTTCGGGCAGTCTCTCTGAACGTGTCCGACTGCACCGCAAGACCAACACTGAATTTTCGTGTTTCTGCCACCTTTACTCATTTCTAAGTTACGGAATTTTCGCCGCAGATCTTCGATTTGCTTTCTGAGATCATAGTCCCTATCAGTAGTAGAGACGGCTCTGATTGAGTGCCGGTCTTTACGCGCGGCCTGCTGGGCAGCCTCTATCTTATGTGCGTAGAATAGGGCAGATCCAATATCTTTGACATCGGCGAGTCTAAGTGTTTTCTGTATCTCCGGATCCCTCACACTATCGATGAAGTGATGGAGAGCCAGATCTTGACGTGTCTCAGCTGGGCAGTCCGAAAATGCTAGATGGGAAAGTCGCTGAATATCGGCAGCCAATTCTTGAAGACTTTCACCCGCTTTTTGATAGCGGGACTTTAACTGTAGTCTGCTATATTCTTTAGTGCACTTATCTCCAAACCGCAACTCAAGGGCACTCGATAGGGCTTGGAAATCGTGCCTCTGCTCCTCCGGAAGCGTCTCGAGGATGTCAGCCGCGTCTCCTCTTAAAGAAGCCGCCAGGTGAAAAGCTTGGGCTCGGGGATTCCATCCATTAGCTTCCGCTACCATCATAAACTGGGTCTTGTATACTTGCCAGGATGATTTCCCATCAAATGTTGAGAGTTTAATATTGGCTAGGGAAGGCACAAATGTCACGTTGGGTTCCTCATGTCTGTTTGACATTTGTTTCTTCAAGCTTTCAATCTCCTTATTGATATTGTCTAATGCTTCTTCCACGTTTTCTTCTATCTCCAGAACTTTAGTTTCTACTGAAGTTACCTTATCTTCCATTGCATTCATCTTCTCCTGAATGATGTTGGAGAATTCTTCTTTAACACTTACAATGTCCTTCTTAAGTTCCTTTTTAAGCTCCTCCTGTCCAGCTTTCATCTCTTCCTGTCCAGATTTTATCTCTTTCATCATCTCGGTTTTAATCTCTTCTTGTCCAGCTTTCATCTCTTCTTGTCTAGCTTTCATCTCTTCTTGTCCAGCTTTCATCTCTTCTTGTCCAGCTTTCATCTCAGTTTTCATCTCAGTCATCTGCTCCGCTAATTTTTCGAGAAGACTTTTCATTAAATCCATATCCATTTTTCTTGTGACACGCTGCATCAACTCTTCAATCCCGATTCTGACACCAGTTGTACCGAGCTTCACGGGTTCGTGTCGATTGAGAGTTGAATAAAGCAACCACTTAATGAACACAAGACTTTTATTCGTAAAAATTTCACAAGGTAAACGAAATTCCCGCTGTAACAATCACAGCTACAATTCGTCAGATAGAATAATAAGAAACAGCTTCTAATCACAGGTCTCAAATACCTCAGACAGAGAACAACTAGCAGTCACAACTAATCGCGCGTATTCACTCACTGACTGTCTTCACAATACTATATTACTATTCCATGTCGGGCTGCGGTATTTATACCTGACTTGGCGGAGAAATCTACCAATTTCGCCAAGGTTCTGGAAGCTTCTAGGCTATCTCGAAAAATATTGGTCCTAGAGCTTAGGTGATGGATGTTTCCAGAAGTATCGATTTCTCGCCAAGTCGCCAAAAATCTCGCCAACCGTCGCCAAGTCGCCAAGAATCTCGCCAACTGTCGCCAAGTCGCCAAATCATTAGGAAATCCGCTTTTAAACTACAACACGTCTAAATACCGCAATTTTTGCCCAAAATGTGAGAATTTCTGATCTGTCTGAGATATTTTACGACAAATATAATCATTATTTACAAATTTGTAACAATACAATATAAGCAACCCAAAATATTTGACAATATTAACACCACGATATTTTATGGTTATTCTTCTTCTTACAGCTATATCAGAATCAGATTATGCAACAATAAAGATGAATTATCTTTCCATATGTCAGTTAATATGAAGAATCATCCAAAAAGAAGGTTTTTTAACAACAGCACACAAAGGAAAATTTAAACACTGGTGATATTGACTTCATTAAAGATGATATGTTAAACAAACAAAATGAAACTTGTTTGAATAAATTCTGTATACCTTAGACATAAAAGGAAAATAAGAAAAGCATTAAAAACTTCTGGTGTCATTTTGTTAAGAGATTTGGGAAAATTATGCAAATTTTAAATACTTGACTCTAATTTCATTAATTATATCAAGAATTGAAGCCCAAAGACATAGTAGTAGCGCTTCACACTCCCAATGCACAGGTCGGAGATTCGATCCTTGAGCCGGTCAATTTCAACCCAGCCTTTCATCCCTTCAATGGGTTGATAAACAGATTAACAAGCATGTTTGCAAATTAAACTCTGGGGGTTTTGCACAAGGTTGACCACCTAATGGGGATACATACTTCAAACTCCAGAGCTCTCAATCAGAAAAATAGATATGGGTACTTTAGACCTTGGCTCACATATGAGCTGTCTTGTCACAGGTTTAGTTTTTTTTATATCAAGAATTTTTTATATGTTTTTAACTGTTCAATTATTCATCATTCCATTTATTTGCATTTCATATTTACATTGTAATTGAAAGTTTTTAAATTTTTCACAGAGTGACAGAAAGGGACTGAATGTAATACAACTATAGCACATACATGTTTGATGAAATAGTAATCACACATTAAAAATTATACATCACTTCATTAAAGTAAATATTTATAATTTTGTTTACATCAACTATTATTTATCTTATTTCAAACTTTTGATTGGATACAGGAACATATCTATAACATCTTATGAAAAACACCACCACAACAGATTATTAAAACATTTAAAAGATAAATTTTTAATCAAATAAAAATGTTTTAATAAATAAGCTTTTAATAAAATAGTTATACATAAACATATTAACAAATAAAACAATATGAAAATTTATTTTGGTATTTAATTATTGGCAAATAAAAATAACAATTAATATTAACACTTTTATGAAGTTTTGGAGAAATCTTCTAAATTATTGTTTCTCTTTCACATAATTAATCTCTAAAAAAATGACTTATAAACAAAACATTTTGAAAATAAATATTTAAAAAATTAAAATGGTATAAAATCATATGATGTATTAAATTTTCAAGTTTTCGTATATTTTATTGTTTCAAATTTAAAAAAAGTTAAAAATTCATTGGACTGGATAAGTTTGTGTTTCTTGGAAAAGACTTTAAGAATAATATGTTAAAACAAAACATAAAAATAAATGTGAAAGAAATTTTGGAGAAAACATAATACATAACAGTTGTAACAAAAACATAGTAAAAATTATTTTCAGTGTTTAGGAGCCTTCTGCTTATTAAATATAGGCTGGTATTTATCTAATATTACATAGGATTCTATTCTAGCAAAAATACATTCATAATGAGAATAACATTGTTCTTTTTCATTGTTGTTGTTTCAACATTGTTCTTAACATTGTCATGTGTTCTACAATGTTTGTAATTATCTTTTCAGATTTGTAACGAATAAAAATGTTGCCAGTTGTCTCAAAATTTTGTTTAGTAAAATCCAGACTGAAACTAACAGGGATTTTACTTTAAAATTATCAAATAAAGAGTAAACTTTTGTTTATTGGTTTAATGTTTTATTTAAATTTTCATTAAAGAATGATTTATTTAATATTTTTTGATGTTTTTGTTTATTATTATAATTTTTACCATAAATAAGATGCTACTTTAAGTGATATACATATAAGTTATTTTATATGTTAATCAAGTTTTACACCAGGTTTAATTTAAATTTGTTATTTCTTCCAACTTTAATGAAAACAAAATATCTATTTCAATATCTGTTCTGAGCTTTTACCTCACTAATTTTATCAACCTCATTCTGTGCCAACAATTATCACCTGTATTTAAGTGACAATTTCTTTATTAAATGTGATGCAGTAAAAAGAAAAAATTTTGGCACAGATGCAGTGTAATCCAGGATGCCGAATTTGGAAATTTTTGGCGATGAAGAAATGTTGCCAAGATGACGCATTGTGATGTACAGAATGACATAAATATTAGAGTTGCCAAAATAAATTTTTTACATATAATTCTTATAGGTCTCTATATATATAACATAATAAAAAAAATGGGTTGCCAGATACGTAAGATAATCCACAAAAAAAGTCACCAAACTCAGAATTTGGCATCCTGGACTAAACATCATCTGTGCCCAAATTTTACATTCCATTCCAAATATATTCAAATTTTTAATAAATCTTAAATTTTGATCAATCTTTTCTGTGTTTTGCAAAATTCAATTTATAATAATTACACATTTGAGAATTTAAATATTAGTAGCATAAATGCAAATTTCCAAAATTCTGACGAAATTCAGAAATTATTTTGTTTTACACCAGAAAAACAAACTCATTGCTGCCACACAAAATATTTTTGCTGCCCAGAAATAAATGACTTTTCCATAGAAATAAAACAAATTAGTAAAGCAAAAAATATTATCAAATATATCATTTATTATAATAGCAAGTAAAATTTCAATTTAAAATATTAGAAATTTAATTTTAAATTATTTTTACACCAATCTTTTAAACTTTTTTAAATATTTGACATATTGTACAACCACAACCCTTATTTAGATATTAAGGACATTTTCGGATAAATAAAATATAAATTATAATTTTCCATTCAGTTTTTTTTTTTTTTCAATCATTGCAGATTACTACAAAATTTAAGGAGAATTTTTTAAATAATTGATTCTTAGTACACACAAACATTTATGGTGAAAAATAAATAAAAGTTAGAAACCTATGAAGAAAAATATTATATATCTTACTATTAAATGTTGATTCTTCTATTGTTGATGGACTTTTCTCTCCAAATAGTACACTTACCAAATGAGATTCTCGACCTTTATCAGATAAATTTTTTAATGATCTATAAAAGTATAATAAATTTTATAACAATTTTTAATGCATATCATTTTTTTAAATTTAAAATAATTAAAATATATTTTGCAATAAAGTTACAAAATTACAGATAATCTTAGAGGATGAACTATCTTTAAGTTAAAAGCTATTTTTAAAAAATATTTTAGTAGCAATTAAAATGTAAAAATTAAGGTAAAAATGTATTTCATCATTACAAACTCGTTCAAAATTTATGATTTCAGTTTTGATAATTGTAAAAAGAAAAAATTATGTATACAATTTAGTAAAAAAATTGATTAATGAGAATAATTTGTGATTAATATTATCTTTTAATTAAAGAGATAAATTGGGAGATGCAAATAACATATTCACACACAATGTCTTAACTAAACAAAACTTTTATTTTCATAGATGGTTTACTTTCAGATGTGATTAGTCAAAGATTCTCATTAATACTGTGTTTTTATGGGCAATATTGTAATATTGTCAATTTTTCTCAGTTAATTGTGATGGTAAGTAATAAACCCATGTTAAGCAGAAAGCCCATTTTTTTTATCAATTATATATCCCCAAAATTTATTACAGTTGTCTAGAAAAGGTTTGTTTTTTCACCTGTAACAGCACACTTATAGCAACTGACATGAGATATTTTTCCACTCACTTAGACAGTGAAATATCTGTACCTCTAATTTGCAGACTATATTCAAAACTTTGATTTTATTATGTTACAAATGCTAAACTATAGTGCATTAAAATTTTATGATATATTTAATGTTGATTGATTTTTTTGCTCCAACACTAATATGGAAAGGTTGTCATTAAAATAGGAACAACAACCTATCTTTGATTTGTATTTTGAAGTTATACCTCTACAGCAGAATTCATTAAATCATTTTCTAAATGTTTAATAATTTGTTAGACCTTTTCTACATACAATGCATATTTTTCAGCACTGGGAAATAAAATAAGACTGCAACGAAAAATTGCTAATTCTAGTCTTGTTAAATTCCAAGAGCACAATATGACAAATATATACATTCTACACAATTACTTGTTTCAAAACATAATCATTTTAGTAGTAATACATACCTTTTTAATCGTTTATAAGTAACATCATTAGCTAATTTGATTACTGAATACTGGACATCTCTTTCTATATCAGAAAAGTTTGAATTTTTCTCAAAGGCAACAGAAATAGATGATTCAGAGATTCGTGTAACAATGCCTGAAGCTATCACTTCAATTTTTCCATCTGCATTTAAGTTTCCAATACCAACAATGTCACCTAATAAAAGCATAACTTAATTTAGAATGAAATTCAACAATTTTATATAAAAAATACATTACTGGCATAGCAAAAATTGAATGAATTTTTATGAACATACAGATATCTCACGGTAATTTTCATTAAAAAAATTATTTTAACTAAAGCTAATAGAGCATAATTGCCTAATAAAATTTTAATTAACAAAACAAATGTAACATCTTTAACACTGCACTCTTATATTGAAAAAGTAACATTAAGTACTTAAATTTATGTTTTACCTGATGATATGGAATGAGTAGGAAAACTATTATGACTCCAGAAAGGTTCGAAACTCAATAAAGATCTTCCAAATAATCCAGTAGATGAATATCCCAGACGTAGTTTCGGTATACAAATCCCTTTCTTTTGTAGAGTTTTGACAGACTTACATTCTTGTAAACACCTAATAACAAAATAACTGTCATAAATGGTTGATTTAGGAATAGAATTTAATAATTTTAAATTACGAAAATTACTTGTTTTCTTCAATTTCTGCATCCCTTTCCAAATCAAGAAGTTGTAAATGTTTATTGACAAACGAGTCAAGATCTACAATGTTCGATTTGTCTGAAACTTCAGACATTTTGAATGCAGAAAAGTGTGTTAAAGTGCTTAATTTCAAAAGGAAATATTGATATAAACATGATATATAAACAAATCAATAATTAATTCATAATATAAAGTTTCTTCATTGATGGAATGATATTGTTGACGCTTGATATATTTTGATAGATTTAAAAGTTTTATTGAAGAAGCTTGCTTTTCTCACTAATGAATTAATAATTATTTTTTAATTTATTTATCTAAATTTAATCTTATAAAAATACTCAATGTATCACATTAATTTTTTTAGATACTTAGCGGAGTATCATTTTTATCTTTTAAAAAATGTTTTTCATAAAAACTTTGTAATCTGAAATTAAAATATGAAATATAACACATCAAAAATATAATTAAAATATAAAATTTCAATTTCAATTTTAATTTTTATCAAAACTAAGTTTTAGAATTCTTATATAAATTGGACACCAGATGGCGGAATATGTGTAGAGGTTTCATATGACGCTAAAGAATATTCGTGAACATTCACGATATTTATCATTTGACCTCGAAACGTATAAAGAGTCGTCAGACAGTAGAATTCCTATTTGGTTAGATTGCATTCGTAACTCGTGTTGTGTGTGCGTTAACAATTCTGCTACTTGTTATAGTATTTGTTTTGATTGAAGTTCATAGTAAGGTAAGTTATTTGTTTTTTAATTGCTTCTCATATAGTATTCTTATTAATTTTAGAATTTCAATAAATGTGAGTATATATCCTTCTAAGGTGATGTCCTATTAAGGACGTACGTGTCTTAAGTGTTTTTGCGAAATACAATATGTTAATATTTTATTCATACGATACTTATCTTAATTATGGTAAATACTTTGTATATGTTACTTTATTGTAAAACTTATTGAATGACTATAGCTTCTATTCAAAAGAAGAGATGGAATCGCATTCTTAAGTTTTTATTAAATTTTGATATTTCTTATCTAAACAATGTCAATTTAATATCGTTTGCTAATATTTTTCAACAACTTATTCGTAAAACTGAAATAGAATTGTTCGTATCGTAAGAATGTATTTTAGATATTAAAAAAAAATAGGCATTCTATATTAAGCTACTTATAATCAATAATATACGATGAAGTCTTCTCTTGTGTAATATATAAGTTGTTTGCTTAATTTTTGTTTATTTATTATAGGATGGGAAAAGACTATTACAAGACTCTGGGCATTAGTAAAGGTGCTTCAGAAGATGAAATTAAAAAAGCCTACAGGAAGTTGGCGCTGAAATATCATCCAGATAAGAATAAGACTGCTGAGGCTGAAAGTAAATTCAAAGAGATAGCTGAAGCGTATGAAGTTCTTAGTGACAAGAAGAAAAGGGATGTTTATGATCAGTTTGGTGAAGAAGGTTTAAAAGGTGCTGCAGGTGGAGGAGGTGGTGCAGGTGGAACACAAGGATTTACATACACTTATCATGGTGATCCAAGAGCCACTTTTGCACAATTCTTTGGTACAGACAATCCATTTGAGTCATTTTTCTCCATGGGGCTTGGTGGGGGCCATCCTGGCACCACAATGTTCTATGGAGACGATGACATGGAAGTGGATGGTGATCCATTTGGTCATTTTGTGCGGGGAAGTGGCAGCAATCCATTTCGATCTCAAAGCTTCACAGCAGGATCTCCAAACATAAACCGTGCAAAACCAAAGACCCAAGACCCACCTCTTGAACATGACTTGTATGTCACATTAGAAGATATAGCTAAAGGTTGCACAAAGAAGATGAAGATAAGTCGCAAAGTCCTAAGCCCTGATGGTAGATCGACAAAGCGAGAAGAGAAAGTTCTGTCTATAAATGTGAAGCCTGGATGGAAAGCTGGAACGAAGATCACATTTCAGAAAGAAGGTGACCAAACTCCTAACAGTATACCTGCAGATATATCTTTTATTATAAGAGATAAACCACATCCCATATTCAAGAGAGAAGGAAGTGATATTAGATATACAGCCAAAGTGTCTCTTAAAGAGGTAAGTTGATTATTGAATATTTGAACATTTTATCATTAAAATGTGATTAATACTTAAATATTTTTTGCATTATTTAGTTAGAAATTTAAAATAAGATTAACTTTAATAATTGAAACAAACATGATAAAGAATATTCAAAATATAACTTTTCTTGTAAAAACTGGATCTCCTTATTTGATATAACTTGGATTTCAAGCTATATGTGAAATATATTTTAATAGTGATTATTGTATTAATGTGTATAAAAATTATTTAAAATTGAGTAAATAACTGAATTTTATTTTTAAACATTTTGTGTATTAACAGTTTATTTAATTTACCAGTATCGCAATTACTTAAATTTGCAAAAACATCTTATATGAAATTTAGTTATATAAGTACAACTATTTTTTGAACTGATGTCAGTACTTGGAAATATATTGAAAGTTTGAATTCAGTTAATTCTAATGTAAAGATTATTATAATAGAGTATATCTTGAGTAAATGAGTTTTTAATCATTTGAATAATACATTTTATTACTTTATAATAATTCAAGTTCTAATTTCATTATCTATTAAAAGAATTGTTAATATGTATTTTCATTAACTCATTGATTTTTCTCGAAAAAATTAATATTGAAGCAGTTTTTAAATCTATTTCTTAATTTTCTTTTATGAAATATACTAAATTTGCTTCTTTCCACAGGCTTTGTGTGGCACAAGAATTGAAATACCAACGCTTGGAGGAGAGAAAAGAGTTCTGAGGATAACTGATGTTGTGAAACCAAATTTTGTACATAGGATTAAAGGACAAGGACTACCAATTCCTAAAGATCCTACTAAGAAAGGGGACTTAATAGTAGGATTTGATATTAAGTTTCCAGAATATTTGTCAGACAGTGCTAAAACAACTCTCAAAGAAGTGCTACCGAACTAGATTATGGAATAATTTAACTTTGATACTATTTGTTAACAAAGTTAATGTGTGAAGTGAATCAGAAGAACATCTGGAAACATGTTTCTGTGAATGTTATGTGTTGATGGAAGAATTTGTTACTTTGTTTATTTTGTACATATTTAAGGTGTAAATATTTTGTGTATATTTATTTTATAAGAAAATCATTTTTTTTCCTTTCTACTATAATTTCTATGCGTCTCCTTAATGACATTGTCGGTGAACTATTTTGTAAATATATTTCTGTATGTTGGAAGCAAGTATTGTTTCTTTCAAATTTTGAATTCAATGTGAAAAATTTATTTTTCTATTCATTCAATTCAAATGTCTATTAATTTGTACTTAATTGTAGTATTGTAAATTTCAACTGTTGTATTGAATTTGTTACAATTTATCAAAATTTTTATACTTAGTGTATAATTGTCAGACATAAGATTGGTGAATTGCTTCCAACAAATATTTTAGACGAATAAATTATTTGATATGACATGTGTGATTATTCATAGAGTGGAAATATTAATAGCATTGATATACTATTCATATTAACATTGATATAAATGTCACAAAATCATTCTGGTTTACTTGGTTAGTTATTCATGTTAAACAAGTTAGTACAGTATTAATATTTGTTGCATGCTTTAACATAAGTTTAAGTGTGAGACTCTTCCATATGTGAATTTCTCAGCTTAATTTTCTTTAATATTTTCATTTTTCATTATTTAATCTTAAATGTCTTATAAAAATATCAAAGTTAAATATGTTTGTATGTGTGTTACATATAAAACTGCTTCATTTTAAAATGAACTCACATTTTATATCTTGGAAAAACTGCATGAATGAAAATGAGCATCAAAATTTAATTTGTATAAGGAATTATCTTATAAAAATTTTATAAGGCTATAATCATTTGTGTCAGATAAAATAATTTATGTTGAAAAAGGCAAAGATTAACTGTCAGTTTGAGTCTGAATGTTGAAGTTTAATTGTTAAAGGAGTATGTAAAAAGTTACTGAAATTTACTTATTTATACTTTCTCTTTTAGCTGTATCCAGTGAGTTGGACTATTTGTCAAAGGTAATTTTCTGTGAGTTACAATTTTTAAGAAATTATTCTTAAAAAAATATTTCTTAAAGTTAGAGGGTTGCCAAATCAAAATCCAATCTTAGAAATATTTGTAAGTACTTAGCTAAGCTCTGGTTAATGAAAAAGCAGATAATTTAGTAACTATAAAAACAACTTTAAGCAGTTGTGAATGAAATTAAAGTGTAAACTTTTGCTGGAGTGACGTTTTTAGATTTTTGTTTTCTATTGGATTATTTACTCATAATTTAGTTAAAAGAATTTGTTTCATGGAAACCTTTCCAAGGAATTTCTGAATGGTTGAAAAACTTGCAGATTATCCTTTAATAATAACAGTGTGTTAGGGGAAATTGTTTTATTAGAATATGTTCTCCAAGTGGTTCTGGAATTGGTTTCAAGGAATCGTTATTTATAAAAAGATCTAGAATAACTGATGATTCTAGAAAGCCCAATTATCAGTTACTAATAATTTTTCAGAATAATAATGATAATTAACAGTTAAAATTATCTAGAAAGTTTTGAATGGAAAATGAACAAAATTACCTTTACAGGATTTTCTCGTGCGAGTTCGGAAAATGCGTCGTGAACTATAAAGAGAAGTAAATTGTGCTTAATTCTTGAGCTATTGTGATTCTTCCAGTTACTATCTTAATACTTTTTTGGAGTGAATGTTTTAACTTTTCTCGAGTCGGAATTTTTCGATGTTCATTTCACATTTTGTTTGGAAGATTTGGTAAATGTGCGAGCGTTTATTTCATATTGTGTGTGAAAATTCCCGACCGATGCTCCGCTAATAATTAGCTTGAATGGGGGGGGGATTTCCGTGAGTCTATTTTCACTGTGTTTTGCTTTGTCATGAATTATATTAATTTACTAATATGCTATAAGATGACTTTATAGGTTAAGTAGACAAGTTATTGTGATTTTATATGAAGCTATTTTAAATCAACATGTAACTGTAAATTAAATGAAAAGTGTTCTGTATGTTTAAATTGTCTTTATATGTAACTTTATTTATTAACAAATATTTTTTTATAAAAAATTTCCATTAATTTTTTTTTTTTACAATTTGAAATATTATTAGAGATTGGATTCAAGCAGAATAATTTTTAAAATTGTTAATATATATATTCCACCACAAATTGAGAATTCATGTTATATATGATATTAACTTGTGAATTTTCCATTAGTGGAATGTGTAATTGATTACTACAAAATAGAGAATGCAACATTTATCATCACTAAAGTTTATTAAGTAATTGGAAAAACTTATTAAACTATCAATTGCTAATAATAATTATTAATTACTGAAAAATCCAACTAACTGAATATGTGGAATAAAGAGTAGGAATAATTATTCCTAATAAGAGTATGTTTTGTGGTATTCAAGTCTTCTTCATAATATTTTCATTTACGTTCACGATTTAATTTTTTTCAAAGAATAGATATTTGCATGATAATCTCAGACAATTATTTCCAGAAGTACGATTATGATTCTTGTTACTGGTAATTCTGTTGCATTTATAAATTGATTTACAGTTGAAAAAAATTATCAAACCTCAGACTCTATACATATAAATTTCAGCATATTCCTGTAAGACATTCATGAAAACGTCGTTAAATGGTACATTAAATTAGCATAATATAATTGATCACTGTAAGATAAATACAAATATTATTAATGATATTTTTATTTAAACATTGCATATTTTTTATAAATATAACGCTAAATTGATTGGGAAATTGTATTTGAAGTATTTTTTAAAAATTCAAAATATTGTAATCAAAAAAAAAATTATTTTTTTAACTTTTAAAGTTACATTTTCTTTAAAATTCGTTGGTTTTATTTCACCATTCTTTAAATTAGCAATACATAATCCTCCATATACATATATAACTTGACATTTATTTTTATAATTTCTTCTAATTTAAATACTATCTTCTTATAAATTCATTTGAGTATAGGAGAAAAGTTTTGTATTCGACATACATCTCATGATTTGCAATTTTAGTTTAAGTAACTTTTAAAATTAATAGTATATTTACTTTTAAGTAAGTATATAGCGTGCAGTTTAACTTACTAATTTTTAGCTTTTCCTTATTTGTAATAGATTTTAGGTATGCATTTCATCTTTTTCATTCTCTTTTATTAATATCGCCACAAATTACTGGAACACTCGGGAGCCATTACTTCAAAAATATGTTCAAAACAAAAATCCAATAACTAGTTTCTAGATTGTACTGGAATAATCTTGAAAAATTTTAGGAAAAAAAACTCAAAATTAATGGGAAATACTTATATAGTTCGCGAATACGTTTTTGAAAAAGTTGTTATTAGAAAATTCTAGAAATAACTGGACAGTTAATACAAACTTCCAGAATAATCCCGATAGATCGGAATTATTTATTTGAAAGCATATATAATTTACATGAATGATTCAGATAACGTAACTTCTCTTTTTTTTTTTTTTCGGGAAAGTTACTGAAAAATCAGGGTAATTTAGAAATTCTATGTAATAATCGAAATAATTTAAGAAAGTGCTGGAAAATTCTAGAACAAGTGGCTATTCATTTATGAAAACCGGAATTGAGAGTTACTTAAAACTTCTACAGAATTCGAGAATGCAGAAGTTCTAGAATGTTTGAATTGAATCTGGGTAAACGTGTTGTTTTGAAAGTGTATTATGCTGCCATAAATCAATAATAGTAAACTGGCAAAAAGTAGATTATAAAATGAATTGTTTAAATATTCTCAAATTCGAATTATAGAAGATTCTCTGTCTTTTAATCACTTCCTGTAAGAATCAAAAGTGAGGAAAAGTATATACATAAGAAATTGTGTTAAATAAAAAGCACCTTAAATAGCTTACACAAATGGAATTTACGATAAATAATTTTAATGAAATAATTATAAATTATTTCATTGTACAAATTTTTATTTATTTATTTATTACATTACATATATTCAGACTTGTATGCTTGATTCTTGAGATCCGCTTGTAAGTCTTCGTTGATAATAGGACAAATAGCACAATGACAGATGTACAACCACAGAAGAATAACGAAGAAAACACCCAGGGCCACGGTGGGAATCGAACCCACACTCCTACGCTCTCAAGCGATTAGCGGAGTGATGCTTTGACCACTCAACCACGGAGCGCCCTACAAATTTTAAGACTCAAACAAATATTGAAAATTTTTCTCAACACTACAGCCAGATAATTAGTCTAAAAGAGAACTCGTATGTAATTCTAACTGTGTTTAATGCTAAAATTGGTATGAGAAGCTAACTAAGCAATTAATTACCTTGACAGGAAGAACTCGAACTTATGAGGGCTTCATATCTACCTTTTTTACCAACAATGGTAGTTTATAACACTGAATTATTATCATTTATTGATATTATAAACAATGAAAAACATCCATTATTTTCTCATAAATCTTGCTAATAATTTTGACGCTTTTATGTGGTTCAGGATTATATGAGAGCCGACCGATGGCTGAGTGGTTTGCTTCCCTGACTTCTAGGTTATTGGTCCCAGGTTCGAAGCGTGGTTCGGGCATGGATGTTTCTTTCTCTCTGTTTCTCTGCCCTTCTGAGATGATATATGAATGTGGCCCACCCTATAAACGGGTTTGTGATGGTATGGCGTGGGTAATGTTACTGGCTTCCGCGACTCGGTTCATAAGTGCTCACCGGGTAAAGTTAAATGAGTAGCAATTTCTGGCCTTGTTGTGGCGAAGGGTTAATTACCCAGTGCTCTCCTTTATTAACAAAATTAGGAAAGAGACAACTATAAAATATTTTATTTTGCTTAATATCGATTATATTAAGCAAAACTAGTAATATAGATTATATTAAGTAAAACAAATATCTCAAAACTAGATTATTCTTATCTAGTTTTGAGATACCAAATAATGTGAAAAAAATTCTTGAGTTTTTAATCTCGAATTATCATTAACTTTTTTTTAGTTCTTTTAAATTAGGAATTTATATAACTTTTCACAATAAACGTAATTAAAATGTACAAACTAATTTATTTTAATTTCCTATGAGATTGTGTAAACGTTATACACACACTTATTTTTGCAATTTCATATGAACTCAGGAAGAATTTTAAAATTCAAGTGTGGAATCTGTTTTAGTATATTCATGTTAAATCCTTTTCATTATCGTTAAAATCAATAATTTGTAATATTTTTTAATTAGAGAATGTGTGCAATTTAACTTATTAATAAAAAAAACTTCTCATTGTTTATATCATTCTCGTTAATTTTTCTACCCTAAGTTTGCATAACGGAGTAAGTTTTAAAATTCGATGCTTCACAAAATTGTTCTATGATTCTCTTACTTGAATGCATCAACTCTAGGAAGGAAAAATCTTCTTAATGATTTGCTTTCTTTTTCCCACTTCGAACGTACTTGGAAAGCGAAAATAAAATGCAGTGCGTTTAATGGTGACGTGAACTTTTTGAATATTCGAAGCATATTCTAGAAACTTTGGAGTGTTTAAGAACTTCGGTCGAAAATTCGAAATCGTCGGCAGTGGTACAAAGCCTTGAACTTTCCTTCTACATAGTGTGTCAAGCATTTGGTTGCCGTTTGTCAGGGAAATGTATGTCGGCACTCGCAATTATAAATCCATCTCTATATTTAGGTACCACCTCTCAAGCGCCATTCTCGAAATAGAAGTTGTTGCCTCAATTTTTTTTACCCGCATTTTCGTTTCTCTGAAGGATGACCAAATGATGACACACTTTTTTACTCTTACTACAAGTATAAACAAAGCTGCCTGAGTTAAAACCTCACTCCTCCCTTTGAAATTTAGCAATAAAAATATACAATTCTTATTGGTTTCATATTGAGGATTTGTTTTAAATTTAAGTAAAAGATTAATTGCTCAAGAAAATAAGTCACTTTGATTTTCAGTTGTTTAACTCACTTTTATTTGAATCTCCTTGTATTTTTAAGACCTTATGTCTCACAGTTTTTCTCATCTGATTATAATATATAAAATTTGACTGTGTAAAATATTCTTATTTTCTAAATAAGGTGGTGTAAGGTATTTCAACGTTCACCAAACAAATTGCTTTCTAAGAAGACTTTTAATAAGTAATGTATTCACTTGTTGCAGTTGAAGAAACCTGGAAAATTCTCAAGCACTCCCCCGATAGAAATGCATGGAAAAATGCAACATCCGTCTCGTTTTTCAGCAGTGCCTGGGATCAAACCTGAGACGTTATACTCCAAAGAGCGTTATCTTACCAGTAGTCCACGGTGAGAACAGATCAACAATTTTGATACTGGATTGTGGACTCCCTAACGGTAAAAGCTGTTGTAAAGTATTTTAATGTCCATTGCTTAATTACCTTCCGAGAAAACTTCTTCATAGATAATGTGGATCGAATTCACGTACCGCAAGGGAGGAAACCCGGAAAACTCTTACTTCCTCTAGATTTCTTGGTTTTAGAATAAACCCTTTCAGAGAGAAGAAAATGAAACTTTTATTCGTGCCAGTAATTCTAGAATACCAATACATGTGTCGTAAGATTGAAGTATATAAGCAATCTTCAGCTATCAGCCGTTAGGCTACGACAATAAATACAGCTTCAAAGCTGTACTTCGTTGTATTAACTGACAATTCCATCAAGAGGGGTAGTATATATAGGAATATTCTCCTATTTCTCCTCTCCTAAGAAGTAGGAGAATATTCCTACATTTTGCCCACCTTCGGGAGTAATTTCCTGCTTTCTAGAAAAATATTAAAATATACGAGGTTCAGTTCTTCCCATTTAGCCGAATCTAGAGAGAAAGTAAAGGTTATAAGAAGCTATATATATATATATATATATATATATATATATATATATATATATATATATATATATATATATATATATATATGTTCTTAATCAGCACCATGGAAAGAAAAACTCAAAATGAATTACAGCTACAAATAAAATTTGGTTATTTTATTTTTTTATTTGTAACTTGAAAAGCTCAACACAATTAATGTGACTTACAAAAAATTATCGAAGTAAAATGGAAACATTATTTAAATAAACAAATAATTGATTTTAATTGAAAGTAATTAAGTAATTGATTTTAATTGGAATTTTTGTACGAAATTCTTTATTGCACAAGCGTGAAAATTACATTATCATATTTAACTTCAATTTAGCAATCGAATATATACAGGAATTTAAAGAAAAGCCAGAAAAATTGTGATAACTATGTTAAGCCAAATCTAATGAAATCTTTTTTATCTGACACGTCAAATCAGTTTTCACACACAACAAAAAAAAAATTGTATAATGAGTAAATATTACCCATTCAAATCACTCGGGCTATAACTATACAAAAATGCTGCTTCTTAATTTAAGTATTAGAAATATAATAAAAAATGTATTACACTGCTGGACAATTGTTAAGGACGGATAACACTATCATCTATATCAACCACAAAATGAAAGGAAGCAAAATGTGGAAAATTAGAATAAGTGGGGATATAGTAAGAAGACGTATGCGTATGCAAATTTTTTCCACGTCTGTTCATCACGTGATAGCGTTCATATAAAGCTTTAAAGGTTTTGACGCGTGTGGATAGCTGTTGTTTCAAGTCAAAGTTTTACAGGAAAGATTTAATAGACGAACTTGAAATTTTTGGCATGTCTTCCCGACGTCACTTACATGATTTTATGTGTGGCCGAATTATTGAAAAGATCGAAGATGGGCGAAAAATAACAGATGTTGCCAGGGAGTTCAACATTGCTCACAGCGTTGTTTCACGGCTGTGGAAGTCATTTAAAACTACTGGAATATGTAGTAGGCGGCACGGGAAAGGTTGTGTTAGAAGTACGACGGCTGCAGAAGACAGATATATCGTCCTATCAGCAAAAGGGAAGAGGCACAATCAGCAGGTGGCAAATCAGTTTCTTGCTGCCTCAGGAAAGCCTCCCCATAAACTGTTGCCAGACGTTTGAGGGGAGGAGGACTATACGCCCGCAGACCTGTTGTGTGTGTCCCATTGAGCAGACAGCACCGTACTGCCCTTTTGCAATGGTGTCGTGAGCATCGCAATTGGACTGAACAGGACTGGGCATGCGTACTATTTTCAGATGAGAGTAGGTTCAGTCTGTCATCGGATTGTAGACGCCAACTGATCTGGCGCGAGTGTGGTACTGCTTATCGTCCAGAAAATATCCAGGAAAGGGACCGATATCCAACATGCAGTGTCATGGTGTGGGCCAGCATCATGATCAATAGCCGCACGCCCTACATATGGTTGCGAATGGGACTATGATGGGCCAACGATACATTAATGAAGTTCTACTTCCTCACATTCGTCTTTTCCGTGGTGCTGTCGGTGATAAATTTGTTTTTATAGACGACAACGTAACATGTCATCGAACACTCGCTGTTCAGGATTGTCTAGACAGCGAGGGTATTCAACGCCTCGTATGGCCATCACGTTCTCCAGATCTAAACCCCATTTAAAATGTGTGGGATACTTTGGGTAGGTAAGTTGCTGGTCGAAACTATGCTCTGACAAACAAAAATACCCTCCTCCGTGCACTCCAAGAGGAATGGGATAAATTGCCTCAACAGCTACTGGATAATGTTGTGCAAAGTATGATACGACGTGTAGAATGTTTCATCACACTCCACGGTGGACATATCACGCACTGATATCTTTCTTCAAGGTGCCTGCTGACTTTTAGATGCATTGTTCCATTTTTCCGTATGCAGCATCAAATGAACATTTTTTTCTTTCAGATGTTTCACAGCTTTTGTACTTTCCAGAACAATAAATATTCTTTATTCTAATATCTGAACAGTGTGGCAACTAAATTTTATCCTACTAGGCCTCATATCTCGCTTAATGTTATGCTACATTGCAATTTGTGATCCGTCCTTAGCAATTGTCCAGCAGTGTACTCAATTTTAATTTTCAGTTATTAGAAAATACCTATGCTTCAATAATAGATTATGCAACTCACAGAGTATAATTAATATTAATAAAAATAAATAGCGTGAGAAGATTTCTTTCTGAAAATCAATTTACACTCTGTAACAAAAAACAAAAAAATCAACGCACCAAGAAAGAATCTTTCGATTGCTTTGAAATTCCGTATACATAAACGCTTAGACCAAAGATGATTAAAATTTGCTGTCCAATGAATGAATAGTTGGATCTCCCGCGCATCGAAACTGCGCATTTAGCAGATGCATATAAGGAACTGTTCTTGAACTGATGTTAAAAAAATTCTTTTGCATCGCAATTTAAGATTGCTTTCAACGACTGAAAAAAAATGCCTCTTCGCAGGATTCGAATTTATTACGAACAACTGTCAGAATTTGGAAGTGGTCGTGTCACTGGAATGAAAAATGCAAGTTGGGTAGATTGAGAATCGCTCATGATATGGCTCGAAGTGATGCGGCGATTAGAAGATGCTTTCAAGAATGGGTGAACAATGGCAGTGGTGGCAGTTAATCTAAGACCCATTCATACCAATCCAGTACCTTAAAGTATTTCTCAACAACTATAGCTCAAAGATATCGTGCATTATCATCCATCAGAACGAAATCATTGCCAATTCCATCGGCAAAGGTTGGACATATGGACCAAAATCTCATAAGTCGCAGTTCCTCCCTGAAACACATGCAAGTCAGTGTGATAACTCAGTAAGATCCATGACCAAACCATTATTCCATCACCGTGATAACTGTCTTTTCACCGTATTGGATTGAGGATATCTGGTACTTTGTTCCCTTCATACGTCCTGCATCGCTCACCCTTGTGAATCTGAACTCGTCTGTAAAAAGTACAGAAATCCATCATTATCTGGTCCAGGAAACTTGTTCTTTTTCCAAAGATAAGCTAGCCCTTCTCTATCGTCTGGTGAGGGAGATATACTCAACTAGTCGCCTTGCATAGAAACCTGGAAGGGAGAAGAAGCCTCTCCATCGTACAAGCGGATATTTTTGTCCCTGATGATGCAGAATGGTCCGCAAAAATTGCGTCAAAATGATTTTTCTCCTTTGAGTTGAAAGACCTATAAAATGGTCTTCTGGAGATGTTGTAGCTCGTCGTCGGCCTGGAACATATCTTGGACACACTAGCTCCTGTTTGATATTGATTGCAGAGATGATGGACCACACTTCAAAACACATTAAGGCACCTAATACCATTTTGATTTTTACATATTTTTTCCACTCTTATATACCTGTTCTTTTCAATAAAAAAAGTAAGTAGCTAGAGCATGGGTTCCCAAACCTTTTTTCTCGTGGACCACTTTCAAAGTTTTACTATTTTCGGTAGACCCCCTGCTGCTACATTTCTCTCTACTATATTCCCAAAACTCCTAAAAAATATCACCTTAAATTGGGGGTGTTAAGAAAAAAAGTAGCACATTTTCTTGTGTTCTATTTATTAAAATAATTCTTGTAGTTATACAAAATTATTAACATTATTACAAACAATAAACAATTGGCAAAAATCAACAATGAACTCTGAAATTTAAATCAACAATAAAAGATAGTCAGACTTTTAATGAGACGCACGGGCGGCACTTTGCAAGTCTCGACATGTGGTGTACACTTGTACTATTATCTATTGTTCTATTCAATTCTGTGTTTGAACTGAATCTCGAATATTTTTGAGTACCTACCTAGTGAATGATGCTACCTGCCTACGTTGATAAGTAAATCCAAGCCAAAATTTTTGTTCTTTATTATAAAAACCAGATAATTTTTCGTGGATCCCCACTTACAACTTGTGAACCCCTGTTTTCTTTTCACCTCTACGTGGACCCCCGTGTGGTCTCCTATGGACCCCTGGGGGTCCATCTGGACCACTTTGGGAATCTATGAGCTAGGGGTTTAGCATAAATTTACATAAGTTCGTTTTTATCATTTATATAAACTATACATTTTATTGTTAATGTTATCCTTTCTTTTGATGAGTTTCGAAAAAAATGTTTTTCCTTAACTTTTGGAGGCTCTAGTGCACCAACAACTTTTAAAACTTTTTATTTACTACAAAAAGTGCAGTTATTTGTGTAATTCAAATAACATTAGTGTGACTTCTGTTGTTGCAGATTAGGTGACAACTAATTTATATTATGGTTGTGTAAGATGTTACTTTTAGCAGAATGCATGTTGAACTGAAATCTGTTCACTTTCTTGATAGCTGAGTAACAATAATTACCAAAATAAAATATAATTATACAAAGTTCACTTGAAATTTAAGAGATACGCTCAGATGAGAAATGATAGAAAATATGACCCATTTTATCCTGGAATACGCTTTTCTTAATTAGACTATTACAAATAGTTAAGCGTAGAACAATATTTGAACAAAATGTGAAAATGGAGTTGAGGCGAAGACATCATCCCACTATGACTTTCTCTGATTTTAAAGTGGGATTAAATCAAGAAGTACTTGTTTAATGTCTACAGTTAATATTTGGAAATGAAGATTGGTCTCATGCAACTGTATTTAGATATTTTACAGAACTCCACACAGGTCACAATTCTTTTCAAGATAAAAAAAATATAAAAAATTGTCAGTTGTAAAATCTGATATTGTTTTTGCTTTATAGATAATTAATCGATGATAACGTGTGTACAAACCAAATGACACAGAAGAAACTTAACACTCTGTATCCGCCGACATAAAGTTATTCATGAAGAATTGCAAATGAATAAAATAATGCCATTAGACTGTTCATAAATTAAATGAGTACCACAAATAAGATCACGTCAGAATCTGAACCTGTGTAGCAAACCTTGAATAAATTAGATTGTGTCTACAGTATTAGTTCTAAAATCGGGGCTAGTGATGAAATATATATACCATTTTTTTGAGGTTCCAAAGCATCAAGAAAGTAAAGCACAGGTCTTTGAAGATGATTCCAGGTCTACAATGATGAAAGAAACATGTCACGAAAAAAAGTAATGTATGCTTTTTCTCAGAAGTACAGAACTGGTTAAAACCATCAAGTTGATGGTGCATTAAATGTCCTTAAGAAGTTATTGAAATAAATGTTTCAAGGCTCGTGCTCCAATATGACAACGCATCTATCCATTCAGTAGCATTTGGCAGTTGAGTTTCTTGAGTAAAAATACATCAAAAAGTAATTAGGACATCCATTTCATACATCTCATCAAGTTATACGATACTTTTAACTATTTATTTATTTTCTGATCTGAAGGAAGTACTTGATACTTAGACTTCGCTTTTGTTTTGAAAATGGGATTGATGGAAAAAATGTGCATTTTTACACTGATTGAGATTGATACTGAAGATATGAATATCTAAAGTTGCTTAATGTTTTGAAAATTCGCCTACACAAGTGCATTAATGTTGGAAGAGACTTCTTCTTTAATAGCGTAACAACCTATTATAGGTCTTAGCGGCCTCTACAGCACGCTTTTTCCAGCCCAGTCTGTTCAGAGCGACACTTTGCCAGTTCCTAACTTTCAGTATCTAGAGGTCATTTTCAGTGTCAACGAGCCATCTTGTTGGTGGTCTTCCTCGGGCACGGGATCCTTCGGGGTTCTTCTTCTTCTTAATGTGCTTGCACAGTACTGAGCAAGCACATTAAGAAGAAGAACCTCTGCTCGATAGCATTTTGTGCCATAGCTTCGGGGTTCTTTGTGATGTGTCGAATGGCCGAGAAAATTAACGATCACCATTTCCTGGACGAAACATTTATTTATTTACAAACAAACATTTAATATCAAAAACAAGACACAAACTAACTCGGAGCCTACAGCTCTTACCAAAATATTGCGACCTATCGCGAACCTCGCTCCGCCGATACTGTTCTAAAATACGGCAACCTCTGGAAAGAGATCAAACCACGCCAAGCGCAGTTTGTTGATCGCCAAACAGTCGCCAGATATTATATTCTTAAACGTTGATATTCTTGTGGGGTTGTTTTCCCGGCTTCTCCAGACATGGCCAAGCCATCTTAGCCTGTTGCTTTTGATAACCCGGGTAATTTAGGGCTGGTTATACAGCCTATACAATTCAAAATTATATCTGGTTCGCCAACAACCCTGTTCCTGTACAGGCCCATAGATAGTTCTTAATACCTGCTGGAAGAGACTACTGTGTGAAAATTTAAAATTTCAAATTTAATAACAAACCATAACTGAAAGCCCAGCTATTTCTCAAAAATTTTAGGTTTCGTTTGCAACAATCAAAAATAGTTTTGGAATACGAGAGTTAATTAGATTAAGACCTTATATATAAAGTGTATTCTGAACCGCTTACCTATCTTAGGGAGGACTTGAATCCATGAGTTGTTGAATCGAAGTCCAGTGAGCTAACAATCTGGCCGTAAGCTTAGCTTAAAAAATTTTAGCGATTTTCTCATTTTTTGAGAAACTTAAAAATTTTTTATTTAAATTCTACCAAAATTAATGGCAAGGTTGTATTTGAAAATTATAATGTTCTTTATGTTAATGATTTTATTTTAAATGCCTAGGAAATGCAACTTCAGTAAAATTATTCGTAAAGTATTTAATTTTAAAAATATAATTTCACAAAAATTTCTTAAAAAACAAATTATGTGCATTAGTAATTTAGTTACGATCTTCTGCTAGCATTTCAGTAATTGATGTTATTCATCATTTTGTGAATGTATTTGCAATATTGTTCATAAATAACAAACTACTTATGAAATTAATGAATATATGATACTTGATTGACCATGACTTAAAAAACAGAGACTGGTATGGTAATGCATATCAATTGATCTCAACATTGTCATTAGCCTCGATATTCGTAATTTAATTTAAATATTCAGAAAAAAAGCTCGTAAAATGAGATTTTTATATTAAATCTACAAAAGTTTAAAATGAATTTTTGTAGAGAATAAATATATTTGTAAATATATTCAACATATTTCTTTATGTTTAATGTACTTTAGGAAACTTTGTTCAGTTTTAAAGTAGAAATTCAATGGAAATAACACAAAAAATTAACGTAAAATATCCATCGTGGATAGGCCAATAACTAAAAGCTGTTGTACAGCTTTTTAACATTCGTAATTTATTATTCTTTTTCCGAAGGATTTTCATAGACAGTGAGTCGTGTTCACACATTGCAAGGAAGAAAACCAGGAAAATTCCCATGTTCTCATTCCAACAGTAATGTATCTAAAAACGCAATTTTTACTATTCAGCAGTGAGGGAGATAGAGCTAGGGAGTTTTCATTCGATAGAAATTGAGTTTACTTAAATAGAAGGGTTTTATTTTTTTCCTTATAATTGCTTATCGTACCATCTTCCATACATTCAGAAACAAACTAAATTTTGTGAATTTTATTTTGGTGATAGTAAGCTGTTAACTTAAAGTTTGTTAAATAAAAAAATATTTGATTGTGCTGTTTGTTGTAATGTTATTTTTGCTCTTCCATTAAGATTTAATTAGTTTTATTAATGTAAAGAAAAGTATTTATTTAACCTTGAGTTTATTTTGCGAGATTTTGAAAATTATCCATATGTAAAATATGCTAAAGATTGGTTTACTGTAAATGTAATTTAACTTATATTAAATGCAAAGGAAAAATATCTAAATCAATATTTAAATAAAGTGTTAAAAAATATTGATTATGTGTAGATACATTATTTAATTATTTATTAATTACAAATTTATTTAAATAGTTTCGAAAGTAATTTTGAAGAGGAGCTGAAAATGATATTTACTCTATGCTTAGGTAGGTTTTCTAATAAGATACTTAACTGAAACAAAAAACTGCAATTTTAACAAGAAAAATAAAAAAGAATTAACTAAAGGTATAATATAATATTGAGAGCTTATATGATGAACTGAGGAATCAATGTTACATTATGTAGAATGTTATATGAGGAATCAATGTTATTAACTAAAGGTATAATATAATATTGAGAGATTATATGATGAACTGAGGAATCAATGTTATATTATGTTGAATGTTATTATGAGGAATCAATGTTATCAACTAAAGGTATAATATAATATTGAGAGATTATATGATGAACTGAGGAATCAATGTTATATTATGTTGAATGTCTATATGAGGAATCAATGTTATCAACTAAAGGTATAATATAATATTGAGAGATTATATGATGAACTGAGGAATCAATGTTATATTATGTTGAATGTCTTATGAGGAATCAATGTTATCAACTAAAGGTATAATATAATATTGAGAGATTATATGATGAACTGAGGAATCAATGTTATATTATGTTGAATGTCTTATGAGGAATCAATGTTATCAACTAAAGGTATAATATAATATTGAGAGATTATATGATGAACTGAGGAATCAATGTTATATTATGTTGAATGTCTATATGAGGAATCAATGTTATCAACTAAAGGTATAATATAATATTGAGAGATTATATGATGAACTGAGGAATCAATGTTATATTATGTTGAATGTTATATGAGGAATCAATGTTATCAACTAAAGGTATAATATAATATTGAGAGATTATATGATGAACTGAGGAATCAATGTTATATTATGTTGAATGTCTATATGAGGAATCAATGTTATCAACTAAAGGTATAATATAATATTGAGAGATTATATGATGAACTGAGGAATCAATGTTATATTATGTTGAATGTTATATGAGGAATCAATGTTATCAACTAAAGGTATAATATAATATTGAGAGATTATATGATGAACTGAGGAATCAATGTTATATTATGTTGAATGTTATATGAGGAATCAATGTTATCAACTAAAGGTATAATATAATATTGAGAGATTATATGATGAACTGAGGAATCAATGTTATATTATGTTGAATGTTATATGAGGAATCAATGTTATCAACTAAAGGTATAATATAATATTGAGAGATTATATGATGAACTGAGGAATCAATGTTATATTATGTTGAATGTATATATGAGGAATCAATGTTATCAACTAAAGGTATAATGTAATATTGAGAGATTATATGATGAACTGAGGAATCAACGTTATATTATGTTTAAGAAATATAATGTTGCAATATAGATTACCTATGTATTACCTTTATTTTACTCATGGCCGCCCAACTTGTCTAGTGGTCAGCGTGCCTGACTGCGGATAAGGAAGTCCTGGGTTCGAATCCCGCTTCTGTACTTTGGATGTACTTTCTGTCTCTATCTATCCTGTCTTTGTCCTTTCCTTGTATGAATGAGGTGTGAATGGTTGCCTACCCTGTAAGCGGGTCTCTATGGCATGTGTGTAGAGCAAAGTCGTACTTTCACCTTCATGGTGCTCCGATTAAAACGAAAGACGCTCCCAATTGACTTAAATTCGCATAGCAAAGGCACAGCGAGCTTGGCTTGTCCAAGTGACATTAGTAACAACAACATTTTACTCATTATGAAAACTCCTTTTTTAAATGTGATATCAAAAAACCATTAAAAAACCTAGCTTTTCTAAGATCATCAATAAAAAAATTTTTTATTTGTTAAAATATATTTTTCTGTGATTTTGAGTGCACCCATGTGAGGACTGGGTGTGAAAAAAATACTCTCAATGTAGCTCATGCATATTATAAGAGGCGAATAAAAGGAGTACTCAGCCCCTCCGGGGGCTGACCCAGATACCCTGGGGGTATACTGAAATACCCTGCCCATGGAGATTTTATCAAGGAACTGGTCCTCAAGCTTGGGGGTTGGGCAACACTAACTAATGTTGACGGTAAGGAGGTAAAATTTCCGTCAATTTTGAACCATAGCAATTTGCTCGGGAATTTGAGGAATAAACCGAAAATGTTGAGGGAATAAACTCAACCAATAGTTTTTTGTTTATGGATTGTTTTGCCTTACATATGTGAAGAAAAGTGAAGTAAACTAATTAAATATTTAAAAAAAAATGTCTTTCTATCTTCTAGTACGAAAATTAATTAGTTGCATACTGAGAAAAACAAAAATGCTTGTTAAAATAATAAAAATAATGAATTCATATTTAATAAAAAAATATCAAGATTATATTATTATATATGAAGATATATTATTATAAAAATATCAAGAGATTATATATATAAACTACTTAAATACTTAAAAAAATGTCTTTCTATCTTCTAGTACGAAAATTAATTAGTTTCATATTAAGAAAAACAAAAATGATTGTTAAAATAATAAAAATAATGAATATTTAATAAAAAAATATCAAGATATATTTCTCAGGACTGTCAGAATAAATATTGACATTTCCATGTTTCTTTCGTTATAAATTCATAAAATTCATGCTGAGAAGAAAGATAAAAAGTTATTTCTTCAACATTAATTTTTGAAATTTTTGAGATTTCATTTGGTTATTCTAAACTGGTCATTAACAGAAAATTGTTTTTTCCTGAAAAATTTTCTATAATCGCGTAATTAGTAATAGAAATCATAAAATAAGTGGATTATTTAATCCACTTATAATTTTTTACTTTTTTTATTTAATTTTCTTGTCAGACATTTTTTAAAATAAAACATTTTATTTAAAAAAATGTCTGATAAAAAAAATCTCCAAAAATTTATAAATCATCAAAAAAATTTGAAAACTTCTAAGGTCTTTCAAAATTTTCAAGGGAATATAAACCGGGTTTATTCCCGGAAATAAACCTGTTTTTTTCCCTCCTTTACAACACTAGTTGACGGCTTTATCTTGTAAAAACTTTTTGTTACGAAATCTAATGAAGAAATAACCCGGATGACCTCACGGAAACGGCTAAAAAAGTGAATTATAGAATTGAGATTTGGAAGCTGGAAGGTTTTGTCTCTTTATAATGTTGGAATATAGACATAAGGCTTTGCAATAGTTAATACAACATATAGATCAAAACAATATTGATTTGCTTGCCATGAAGGAATTAGATAGATTGGAAATGATACTTTAAGTAAAAGGATTCATTATGTTTTTTATAATTGTCAACCCTTTAAAAACACATTGGGGGCACTGGCTTTATCTTAAGCAGAAGAATACGACACCTGATTTCGGTTTTGAAGCCGCCTCTCCAAATCAAATTTGTAAAATCAAGGGGAAATTCTTTAATTTTTCTATAATCTTTGTTTATATCCTTATTGAAGATAAAATGGAAGAGGAGAAAGAAAGTTTCTATGAAAATGTAGACAAAACTTACTGCAGTTGCCCATAATATCATGTAAAAACCCTTATGGGGATTTGAATGCTAAAGTAGGAGAAGAAAGTGAATTTAGAATTATAACAGGAGGATTTGGATTACATGATACAACATGATAATGGAAGTAAGTTAGTTGATTTTATCACTTCCCATTATATTATCTTAGGAAGCACCTCCTTTCCACATAAAAATATCCATAAAGCTACCTGGCATTCCTCATGTGGCACCTATACTAATCAAATTGATCATGTTCCTCCTTTCCACATAAAAATATCCATAAAGCTACTTGGCATGCCTCATGTGACACCTATACTAATCAAATTGATCATGTTCCCCCTTTCCACATAAAAATATCCATTAAGCTACTTGGCATGCCTCATGTGACACCTATACTTATCAAATTGATCATGTTCCCCCTTTCCACATAAAAATATCCATTAAGCTACTTGGCATGCCTCATGTGACACCTATACTTATCAAATTGATCATGTTTCCCCTTTCCACATAAAAATATCCATTAAGCTACTTGGCATGCCTCATGTGACACCTATACTTATCAAATTGATCATGTTCCCCCTTTCCACATAAAAATATCCATTAAGCTACTTGGCATGCCTCATGTGACACCTATACTTATCAAATTGATCATGTTCCTCCTTTCCACATAAAAATATCCATTAAGCTACTTGGCATGCCTCATGTAGACACCTATACTTATCAAATTGATCATGTTTCCCCTTTCCACATAAAAATATCCATTAAGCTACTTGGCATGCCTCATGTGACACCTATACTTATCAAATTGATCATGTTCCCCCTTTCCACATAAAAATATCCATTAAGCTACTTGGCATGCCTCATGTGACACCTATACTAATCAAATTGATCATGTTCCTCCTTTCCACATAAAAATATCCATAAAGCTACTTGGCATGCCTCATGTGGCACCTATACTTATCAAATTGATCATGTTTCCCCTTTCCACATAAAAATATCCATTAAGCTACTTGGCATGCCTCATGTGACACCTATACTTATCAAATTGATCATGTTCCCCCTTTCCACATAAAAATATCCATTAAGCTACTTGGCATGCCTCATGTGACACCTATACTTATCAAATTGATCATGTTCCCCCTTTCCACATAAAAATATCCATTAAGCTACTTAGCATGCCTCATGTGACACCTATACTTATCAAATTGATCATGTTCTAATCAATGTTATGCATTATTCAAACTTGTTGAATGTGAAGACCTATCGAGGAGTAAATATTGATTCTGATCATTTCTTAAAAATAACAAAGATCAGATCAAGAATATCTAACAAAAAAAATCAAGTGAGAGATCGTGAGAGAATATACGACTATATGATAAACTTTATAATTGAGAGGATAAAATTTGAATATATTAATAAAGTAGAAAAACAGCTGAAATCAGTAAATTTTGATGGCCCTGTGGAGAATAAATTGAAATGTATTAGAAATAGTATGTGCAATTGGGGCAATGTAACTTACATTGTAACTTTACAACCTTACCAATTACATTGGGGCAAATGTAATTGGTAAGGTAACTAAGTGTTAAATTTAAACTTGTTTGATGGTGATTGTTTCATAGTTAATAATAAAAAGAATGCTGCTTATGGACATATGATACAGTCGCTTGCTAGAAACAGCGCAAATGAGTACCATAGACTCGGAAAAAGAGAAGAGGCTTTTTAGACGAAAGAAAAAGATTCTGGAGGAAGAATAATTTAAGGATGCTGAGAGTTTGAGATAATTTAATTAATGCCGAACATTCTATCGTAAAATAAGCCGTAGTCGATTACTCTTTAAACAAACTTCAGGGTTTTGTAAAAACAAACCTGGTAAAATTCTTACTTTCAATCAATCAATTTTACATATCTATCAATGTATATCAATTTTAAAACGATGGCATGAACAGTTTAATGAACTTCCCAACGGAGAAAACTGTAAGAATGTTGATCTTATTGAGCCTGATTATAACAATGACATCGAAGTTGAGACACCAACTATAGAAGATGTCAGAGTTGCAAGTTAAAATTTAAAAAATAAGAAAGCTCCAGGACATGATTTTATTTCTGCAGAATTGCTGAAGAATTGTGAGTTTACTTTATTGTTGAATATTTATGAGTTAATTACAGACATCTGGAACTTGGAATATCAGCATTTTATGTCCAATTCATAAGAAGGGAGATACGATGTCTTGGGCCAATTATTGTGTGTGGTATTAATTTACTTTTTCTTATAAAATTTTATATAGAATTTTATTGTTTAGATTATTTCCATTCGTTTTGTAAGATTTTGGAGAAGATACTGGAGTTTAACATTGAAACTTATCCTTTTTTTACTTACTTCAAGACTGTTTTTGATAGCATAGATAGAAATTATTTCGTTGAAACAGTGGATGATTTTGGCTTGCTATTAAAATGCATTAAGTTGACAAGACTTAC
The DNA here is from genome assembly GCA_037975125.1 of Latrodectus hesperus. Classification (NCBI taxonomy): domain Eukaryota; kingdom Metazoa; phylum Arthropoda; class Arachnida; order Araneae; family Theridiidae; genus Latrodectus; species Latrodectus hesperus. Next base: position 63,675,218 of record CM075862.1, read on the forward strand.
ACAGAAAGGTACACGTAGTAGGATAAAAAATTTTATATTTTTGTCAAAAAATCTTGATGTGCATAATGATGTACCACAGGGTGATTTTCTAACCTATCTTCTTTTTAATATCACACTTGGGAGGTTTATTTGAGATTCGGGCATCAATATCGGTGGGCATATATTTTCCTTGATCAAAATAGCATCTTTCATTTGCGGATGATAATGATATAATTGCTCGATCCTTTTGGTTTTTGAAAGAAGCATTCCTTGCCCTTGAGATGGCTTAAGGTAAATGGGCTTAGTTATTAACGAAACTAAACTCCATGGCACGAGAGCCCATGTGGACCATGGCCTACAGTGGCCATAAGAGTTTTCATGACCAAGGGCCCTGGGGTGCGAAGCATGTATCCCAGTTAGGTGGTCAGCTTAGCGTGAGACCCCCAATGTTTCGTTCCCAATAATGCTTGGGACTCAATTTTATCGGCCAATTGTAGGGATGAAAGGCTGAATCAACCTTCCCAACCCGAGGATAGAACCTCGGACCTGTGCCTTGGGAGCGTGAAACGTTGCCACTAAGTCACTGGGCTTAGTTTTTAACGAAAAAAAGGACAAAATACTTGTTCTTCTCTGAAAGCACACTACCAGACCCTTATTTTGAAATCTGTTGTTATAAATTTGAAACAGTAAAATGCTTAACTTACTACGGTTCAGTTATTACTAGTTATAGCAGAATATCTTGCGAAATAAAAAGAAAACTGATTGTTTTTGGTAAGTAAGACTTTCTTGGGCTTAATATTCTTTAAAATTTTCCTTTTTCCGAAAAAGACTAAGTTTTTAAATTTACAAAACTCTTAAGAGGAGTCTTATCTTGACATATGCTGTTGAGACATGAACTATGACTAAAGTGAAGAAAAATACTGTTGGGTATTTGAAAGGAAGATTTTGAAGAGTATTCTTGGTGGTATTGAGGAGAACAATTACTGAAAAGGAAGATTTAACTAAGAACTATATAGGATATATAAACAATCTGATATTGTTAAATGTATAAAATTAAATAGAGAATGAATTGGATGACTCATGTACTTCGAATACATGGTGGCAACACCATAAAAATGTTCTGCACTTTAAGCCTTCAAGAGCTAAAAAGCGGAGAAGACTGCGGTTAAAATGGGCTGATTCGGTGATTCGGCGGAGTCAGATTTTCTTGCTGTTAAAGAGAAGAATTGGAGGTCAAAGATTTTTCAGAGGTCGTCATGAGAAATCTTCAGAGGAAGGCTTTTGCTCAATCTGGGGTTGTCCGGCCAATTATGGTGATGATTGATGCGATTTTGAGTGAAAAATCTTAAAATCAATTCCTAACTAATTACAGTGGATCTGTGTAACAGTATTTTTTCTATTTTATAATATATTCTACTCTAATAAGAGGTAATTTATAAAATTCTAATTTTAAAAAAAATTTCAAAAAAGTATTCATTGATATATTTACAGAAATATTTCTGATATTTTTAACGATTAACGAATAGTTATAAGTAGACTAATAAGATAAATAGTGTTTAAAATTTTGATTTTGATTGCTGAAAATTTAAACTCGATAACTAAGTGAAAATATTCATAGATAGGGAAAACTAATTTTAAAATTTGAAAACAGAAAATGAGCTTTAAATAATTATTCTATCACTCTTTTAATAAATGCAAAATCATGAATACCCGAATTTGCGCATGCTCCTGTTAGAAAGAACATGCGCAATAATATTCTATTATAAGCATGCTATTCTATGAGATTTATGTTTGCTTTTATGAGATCAATTCCTGTCTACAAGGCCGCGAGTGGGTTGACAGACTGAAGAGAAGCGTGGGAGTAGTGTCTGCTACCTGCGATGTGTGGGGGTCACTTTCCGCTTGCTACGTGATGAACTCTCGGCCACCTAGCTTTCTAAAAATTAAAAAGATAAACAAATGCAAGTGGGATGCTACTACCACAGAGAGCCTTAGCCTTCAGATTTTTCTTCCTCTTTATTTGAAGGAAGTATACGTCAAAGGTAAAATGTAACAACCTGCATCTTTTCTACATATTAGCACAAAAGCATATGCTGGAGCCGTGATTTCGACCTTTCGTTCAGAAGATTTATAGTTTCCTTCATGTTCGTCAGTCAGTCGGTAGGCGCGATTTCTCGCCAACATACACTTCAAGATCTGAAGAGATTTTACATACAGTATTTTATAGCTTTTGCCATCAAAAATGTCCTCCAAGTGGCGTAACAATCGGCAGGAGTTCAATGTTCCCATAAACATCCTTAAAAGTATGAGTAATTAAGACTACAGATACCAAATTTAATTCTGTTATCTACGTAGAAAAAATTCCATTTTTAAAAGTTTGTGGGAATAAATTCATATAGTATAAAGTGAATATTTGATGATAAGCAATATATATATTCTTTTTTTTGTATTGTAATTATTTTTGTATTACACTTGACTATTAAAACAGAAGTAAAATACTATGTTCATTCACTATTATTTTTAATTTTTCATTGTTAAAGAAAACTTAAATGAAATTTATTGCAATATGCTTCCCCATACCTATAATGGTCGACCGTGAACACAGAAAACAACCTCATAATAATCGAATTTGTTATTACCCGATCATGGGAGTTTTGACGCTTTTCTTCATCAAGTTAACATGAAATCGAATTAAATGCTAAGTAGAATTAACAATAATGTCATCTGTTGAATCGAAAATTGAAAATTCAGTTTGATTTCGAAAAGAATAGTCAATATTGTTATTTTTTAATTATAATGAATAATTGATTTTTTTCTCTATAAAGATGTATGGTTAGGATTGGACACTATATATATGTATATATATATATATATATATATATATGTATATATATATATGTATATGCATACAGAGTAGCTCAAAATGAAAATAGCGATTACAAACGGCCATAACGATTTATTGAAAAAGAATAATTTATCGATGAAAGTATATAATATAAGCGGGATTTCATAATTTTGTATATAAGTCATAAATGTTCCATGTGACATTCCTTGGTCACACAGACAACATACAGGAGGTAGTACATTTTCACGCGTAAATTCTGAAGCATGTTTGCAATCATCGTCGCAAGAACATTACAAATGCGTACTCTGTTTGGCCATGGGAGCACATACATCATAACATTTATGCATGACTGTCTGAGAAAGAGGCTGATTTGCAGCCTCTTTCTGAGGACATAACATACCATTGTTTGTGACATTTGCAACTCCCTACTGTTTTCATACGTGCCGCGAATTCTATCAAAGCATTTTACTGAAGCCAAGGCCTACTGTTACTTTTCCTTTTGTGTGAACATCCTGTTTTTTAAGCATTCGATGCCATCTGCATATGTATTTGGAAGTTCTTGATAGTAATGCTGACGAAATATTCTCTGCACTGTGATAACAGAATGACAGTTCTTATAAATTTTATCCCACACAATGCTTTCTGCGCAAGACTCGCCATGTTTCCTTGATGAGACGCTTGCGATGCACAAGTTTCTTGTCATTGCTCAGTTTAAAGTCCAGATGGGTAGGCTTCCACGTCATTACCTTCCTTAAGAAATTTTGACTTTCGGTCAACATTGTTAATCTTATGAATAAATTCTTTTTCCTTAAATAGTTATAGCCCTATGTAATATATATATATATATATATATATATATATATATATATATTTATATATATATATATATATATATATATATATATATATATATATATATATATATATATATATATATATATATATATATATATATATATATATATATATATATATATATATATATATATATATATATATATATATATATATATATATATATATATATATATATATATACAGGGTGTCCCGAAAGGTCGTTGCCAAAATTAACGTGCTGGTCTGTCATACCATGGCAAACAAGATTTACATAGGAACTTGTGTTCTAAAATGCAAATAGCGACCGCTAGAGGGCAATGTTCGCAGGCTGATGGGAGAGTGGAAAGTGTGATTATTTCAGGCGACGACGCTGCAAATCAACGACGCTTCAGCATAAACGTTTGGGCTGGTATTATCGGTGACATGCTAATTGGCCCTTACCTACTTCCTGAACGCCTCGATGGGAATAACTATCATACTTTTCTAGAAAGGGTGTTGCCGGATCTGTTGGTTAACCTTCCAGCAGCTACACGACGAAACATGTGGTTTCAACATGATCGAGCGCCGGCGCATTTTAGCCACAGTGTACGGGAATATCTCGATAGGACATACTCTGATCGCTGGATTGGCAGAGGCGGACCAGTCCTATGGCCACCGCGATTCCCTGACCTGACTCCCCTGGATTTTTACCTGTGGGGATACATGAAATCCTTGATATACGAGATTCCCGTGACATCGGACACGGATCTCGTCGCCAGGATCGTGGAAGCGGCAGCACGTATCCGTGACACCTGCGCATTTTGAACGGCTCCGTCAATCCATGCGTCGACGTTATGAAGCTTGCATAGTTGCGAATGGAAGGAATTTTGAACATTTTCTGTAATTTAACCATATCATTTAATAAAAGACATATTGAAACCTCTTTCGGCATCATTTCTTTCTCCCCCTCTACGACTGCAAACATTGCCCTCTAGCGGTCGCTTTTCACCTTTTCGGACACAAGTTCCTATGTAAATCTTGTTTACCATGGTATGACAGACCACCACGTTAAGTTTGGCAACGACCTTTCGGGACACCCTGTATTTATATATATATATGGCACAGATGCCGTATAATCCAGGATGCCAAAATCTGAGTTTGGTGATCTGGCAATGTATCTTATGTATCTGGCAACTTGGTTTTTATTACGTCATAGATATAGAGGTATATGAGAATTATGCAAACACAATTATATTTTGAAAACCCTAGTATTTACGCCATCGCACACATCACGATACGTCATCTTGGCAACATTTCTACATCGCCAAATAAATCTCAGAATTTGGAATTTGAAATCCTGGATTATACAGTATCTGTGCCATATATATATATATATATATATATATATATATATATATATATATATATATATATATATATATATATATATATATATATATATATATATATATATATATATATATATTTGTTATTATTCCATTTTACCGGCGCAAATCTCGTCGTGACAACATTTTTGGTGACAACTCGCTGTAAACAGATAAAGAAATAGTAATTTTAGTTTGAAAAAAATTTTGAAGGCAGGTGAAAATTTAAAAATAATAACGTTAAAACCAGCAATTAGTGATATTTTATCTCAAATGATAATTACATTAGATTATATCCTACGCCGATGAAATGGAAAAGTACCATATCTATCTATCTATATATTAGTACAATGAATAATAACCGACTCAGAGAATTCCGTTTCAATAATCGACTTAATCGAACCTGTGGCAACTGACTGAATTTTAGCACAAGGCTTGAAAATTGCAACAAAAATTTTGTCTTTTTATGTAATTATGTATTTTCAAGATTATTTTTAAATTTTCTCCTTGCACAATGTACGGAGAAACTTGCAACTTTTCCTTTCTTGCAAAAGTTTTCATGTTTAAATTATGACAATCCTAACTATGGAGTGGAAAAATTAAAGGATTACGAAATTTGGCACAGAATCGCTTATTTGGTGACAAAACTGGTGACATACTACAGTAATTTTTGGCAATTTTTCTGGTTCACATTCCAAGACGTTTCTGGGGTCTTCCGGAAGGAAAGCAGAATCTATAAATACCTTCCTGCTTTCCTCAGGAGAGTAAATCAGATTGTACTTGTAAGCTGTTCGATACCATGTTTTGTTATAAAGATGTATTTACTGTAATAGCCTGCAAGCTGTTAACTTCTCAACTCTTCAGGACATTTGTCTTTCTTTTATGACGGGAGTAAATGTGCTTTAACGCATATTTGTGTATTTTTGAATTACTGACGAATAAAATGTTCTTAACTATTTGATGTAAATAATTTTTTTGAATCTGCCAATCTGATGGAATGTAAGATGTATGTTGATAGATTTAATAGCATGAATAAAACGTCTTCTGAGTTGTAAATTGAGAAGGATGTTTGTTTTTATTTTATCATATTTCTCATAGTTTCTCTCCCTCGATTTTTGTTTTGTTTGATTGCACTAAAATCCATCTTGCTCCTGTAGTTTACAGATCGACTTAAATATTATGTTACTGTAATAGATTTACGGTTTTCTGTTTCTCCGAAAGGAAGCTTCTAACACATTCAACTATCTGATATCTGGAACCTGATCAAATGACGCCTAAATTATCACCTTTTTTCCACATCAGTGATAGAACAATGGATCCGCGGAATTTTAAATTTGCATAGAGATCTTCTCTGCATGACGATTTTCGATTGGTTATGTATAGAATCCGCTGATCATGAAAACAATGGCTTTTTCCTCCAAGCTATCACCGGAAAACTTTCCAAAAATATTCACAAATCTCATGTAGATTTTTTGTTAACATATAGCAAATTAACTGTGGGCATCGTTATTCTGATTTTTAGAAGAATCGAATTGTGGCATCTATCGTTTCTAATGTTACTGACCATTTTTATAAATGCTCTGTATTGCTTTGTGCTGAGTTAGCGGTTGAATTGTTAGTTCTTCAGTCATTCGTTCAACAGTTCGAGAATTTGATTTCCATATCGGGCATGAATAATTATAGTAGCTCGAAATCCACTGCTAGTCAGAAGTTCCAGTCGAATGAGTCCTAGTGTAAAAAGGCACTATAGAACGACAATTCAAAGATATTTATGTTACACTAAAGTTATCGCTTTATATTTAAAAGATTGACTTTCATCGCAAAGTTTTTCCAAACTGCAACAATTGTCATCTAAGACTAGATTCTCCGAAACATGTCCTAGATTGCCTAGGTTTAAGTGTAGAGGATTTAATATTGTCTCCACTTCTAATGATTGACTTTTAATAGTACAAAATGCTGATAAAAGCAGAGGTGCCCAATGACATACAAACCCAACTCTAAGAAGAAGAATAATGATTGACTTCGTTAGAATACATAGACCAGATCTAGCTGTTGTGAGATCATGAAATATTAGTAACAGCAACAATACTCTATATTCTATACAGCAGTTACATTTTTATCGTTTTGAAATTATTAAAAAGATTCTATTCATAATTTTTTAATTGAAAAATACGGATAAATATTTAGGAGCCTATCAATTATTATGTAGTTTGGTCATAAAAGAAACATGCATTTTGCCTATCTCAATGTAAATTTTGTTTGAAAAAAAATTATTTTTAGGCAAATGTCTATTTTACATTTAGGTTTTACAGTGGAATATTTGTTTGAGTTTACAAAAGCAATTTAATTGAGAAATTTCCTTTGTTTCTCAAACTTGATATGTGGCAGTTTTTCGGAAAAAAAAACAAAGAAAAAGTTCTTTTTTTGATGTTATAAAAGGAAAAAAGATATATATCAATTCTGCTCTGAAATTCTTATTTCACTATTATGAACCATCACATTTTTAAGATTCCTCAGTACCCAATAAATACATATTTTATAGCAAAATGTTAATAAAAATGCCAGTAGTCATTCCTCCTCAGTTGCGAGTAAAAAGTCACTATTCTTGCGAGCGTAGGAGTGTGGGTTCGATTCCCACCGTGGCCCTGGGTGTTTTCTTCGTTATTCTCTGTGGTTGTACATCTGTCATTGTGCTATTTGTCCTGTTATCGACGAAGACTTACGAGCGGATCTCAAGAATCAAGCATACAAGTCTGAATATATGTAATGAAATAAATAAATAAATAAATAAAAAGTAACTATTATGTTGGGAGAATGTCATTCTCTTTCAAGCTCTTATAATTTATAATCTCCCCAAAATAAAAAAGAAAATCTTTTTATAATAAAGAAAAACAGAATAGTGCGGGAAGTTTTTCTTGAGTAAATACAATGTACCAAGAAGAACTGTGCATCTTACAGACATACAGTTATATTACAGAAATTTATCCAGCAATTATAGAAATCCAGCAAATTTATCCAGCAAGTAAAAAACAATGTATCTTGCCAAAGGTTTGGAAAACCATTCATAATATTAAAAAAGTTTCGAACAAAATTAACTTATTCGTATTTTAGGAGAAATAAAATGTTTAAACTGTGTATATTTAATATATTAGAAATAAAATATTTTAAATGAAATACTTAGACTATATAGAATAAATTTTGTTTAAATTTAAGGCTTGAAATAACATATTGATTTAATTAAAAGAGCAATGCTAAAATACCATTTTCGCAACCAGCTTAGCGAACTCTTGTCTTACTTTTTCCAAATTACTTTCTTGGCAAAATTTATATGTACATTTATTAATTTTATTCATTTATATATTTTTAAGAAGCCCGGTAGCTTAGTTGCAGCGTTTCGCGCTCCCAAGGAAGAAGCCTGAGGTTCGATTCTCAAGCTGGGTAAGGTCGACTCAGCCTTTCATCCCTTCGGTGGGTCGATAAACTGAGTACCAAGCATGCTTGGGAACTAAGCACTGGGGTTTCATGTTAGGTTGACCACTTAACTCGGACATATGCTTCGCACCCCAGGGCCCTCGGTCATGAAAACAGTTATGGCACTGTAGGCCTTGGGCTGTCGTGCCATGGAGTGTAGTTTAGTTTATATATTTTTAAATTAAAAATTATGAAAAAATCGATTTTTTTTTTGGCTGTTTGTGTTTCTCAATAGTATACAAGAATGTTCAAAGGATTGAGCCCCACACACACATCACAGTTAACAAGACACAGTGTTTAGTAGGCCATGGCCACACCTACTTCAAAGAAGAAAACCATGAATTTGCTTCCAGATATTGTTGATCGAGGGAAAATACGCTGCAGCTTTCTCGTTGACTTTGTACGTCCAACACCCGAAAGCATTCAAGCTTTCGTCACTTCTTCCCTTCTGAGAATATTTTCATAGCTATAGTGAACCGTACTTTGTTGTCAGAAGGGAGAAAACCCGGAAAATGTCCCATTCTTTCTCTTTGACACATGCAGAAAGTGAAAATGTAACGTACTTTTCCAATTATTCAATAATGGCTGGAATTATTTCTGAAAAGGGAACTTCGGAATGGAAAACTTTTACCGGAAAAAGTAGAAGGTTTTTACCATCCCCATCCTATGACTTCTGAAAGGATTCGGAAGTCATATTTATATATCAAAAGAGAGAAAACTCGGAAAAATGCTAAAAATCAGCTTCGATAAAGATGCAGGTGAATACAGAAATTCAACACAAATTTTCCGTTAATCAACAGTGCTTGGAATCGAACCTGGAAACTTTCCCTCATAAGAAACATGGTCCGACTATGCTTTTTTTTTATCCTGATGAGCTCTTAGTAATCATTTATAGTTTATAAAACAAAGGATGTTCTATCGCCTAAGCAAACTAAGTATACAGGAACTTAAGAATTTAATTTCCGAAAAAAGAAAAAAAGCTGGCCGACCAAACTGTCTAGTGGTCAGCGTGCCTGACTACGGATAAGGAGGTACAGGGTTCAAATTCCGGTTCGGGTAATGGATGTACTTTCTCTCTCTATCTATCCTGTCTTTGTCCTTTCCTTGTATGAATGAGGTGTGAATGGTTGTGCCTACCCTATAAACGGGTACCTATGGCATGTGTGTACTGCGGAAGTCGCACTCCGCACCAAAATATGATTCAGTTGGAAAAGTGGAGCAGAGCACCCCATGTTGCCAGCCTAGCTGACACACAACAATGAATGAAGAAAAAAACTGAATATTTTTTTTATTTTAGTTAAATTATTTTAAAGGTTATCTCTTGTGTATGTGAATGAAAATACTGATTTCAAATAAAAATTTCCACCTAGTCGAAACAAAATTCGAATATTTTCGATTTATTTATCCATTAGGAGAGGATTATGAAACATCTAAAAAGGATATTATCTCTCACAGATAGATCTTCAATAACAATAACTAAAAATGTTTATGATGCTATTGATAAGCAGAGGAAGCAGAGATTTGTAATTGATAGGATATCAGAAAATTTTGACCCAAAGTTAGATGGTTTGTTTGAAAGACACTTTGTTTAGTTACATTAGTTCACCTTTATACATGCACAGCATTCTAAAAAATTATATTAAAATATGTTTGGCGCAATACACAAAAACATTAAAAATTAAAATAGTTATTATATCTTCAGACAGATATTGTCTATTCACGTTAATAAATATATCGTATTATTTTAGGGAATAACCGTGAATATATTTATAGCTGTATATCATCTTTTTAAACTTGATTTCGTGTCCATTTTGTAAAAAAAAATATGCTCTGATAAAAACCTAATACTTTTTCTGAAATTTCTCGTCCTGGATTCGAATCCCGGTTCTGAGCATGTTAGAACCTGGATTCTGTCTATCCTGTGTTTGTCCTTTCCTTGCATAAATGGGTTGTGAATGGTTGTGCCTACCCTATAAACGGATACCAATGACCTGTGTGTACTGAGGAAGTCGGACTCACTACCCAAAATATGGTTCAGTTGGAAAAGTGGAGCAGCGCACCCCATATTGCCAGCCAAACTGCCACAAGAAAACAACAATAAGCGTATTATCTAAGACTCTTATCTCTTTTCTTATTCATATTACTTCATTTATATTCAATCGTGATTTTGGTCAGAAAGATTTTTAAAATATTTAACAATTTTTTTTTAATTTAATTTTTACTAGTATTTTTAAATTTTAGATCTTTTTCAAGCATGATTGTTTTATGAACATAATAAAAAGTACAAGCTCTGCATTTTCTCTAGTTTATTTATAAAAAAAGAAACAAATATTTCCAAACTATAAAAACTGGTATGAATACAATGCATATCATATTTATTATATTTTTCAGTTGATACTACATGTTTCTCAATTTAAGTACATAGACAAATCTTGTTAATTTATAGAAATCATATTTTTATTCTGTTTATTAGGCGAATTTATATCGGGGTTTGAATTGAGAACGGCCTCACTCGATGGATGTTGTCTCTGGATAAGTTGAAATAAGAGTTATGTTTCATAACGAAACTTTTTGATTATAGCGCTTTAATTAACACTGATTTTAACCCCTTATACAGTTACTTATGTCCCGTTATAATCAATTGAAAGTGTAACAATTTCTGATCCGGAACTATTCCCGCTCCAAGAACGGATTATTAATATTCCTTCGTTAGTACTAATTCTAATTCGTTAATTCTTTTCCTTTGTTAAAATTACCATCAGTGCATAATCGCTGGGAGTAGAGGGAAAATGTCTGCTGCATTAGATATTCCATTTTACACTCCTACAGTGTAATTTTTTTTAAAAAAATGATTATATTGTGTGCTTTTTCAATCATTGAAAAACTATTTTTACCCATTGTAATGAGCCAAGTCGAAGATAGCGCATGCGCTCTTAAATCTGCCGCCCTTCCGATTATGCTGTTGTTGTTTAAAAACTAAACTCCATGGCACGACAGCCCATGTGGGCCAAGGCCTACAATGCCTATTACTGTTTTCATGACTGAGGGCCATGGGGTGCGAAGCATATGTCCCAGTTAAGTGGTCAGCATAACGTAAGACCTCCAGTGTTTAGTTCCCAAACGCTACCACTAAACCATCGGGCTTACTTTAACGTCCACTGTTCATTAAATTTGGAGCAAATCATCTTTTTGTAATTATCTTCAAAAAAGTATTTGAAGAATGTTTTTTCCAGAAGGAAAACCTAGCCTTTTTGGCATTGTACTTATAACACGCATGTTTTTTTCTGAAAATATTCGTGCCAAACTCATTACATTTATTCCAAATAATGTTCTAATTCATTTAGAAGATGCATACGGTAAAATAGTAACTTTTATGCCATTCCCACTCATTTGATGGTGGTTTTCATCTTTCTTATTGGAAACAGACTTGCTTATAAATGTTGTACTAAAGTCACCATGACAGTCACATGAAGTTGCCAATTTCCCTTATTATAAAATAGAATTCTGAAGTTAATTTCTCTGAAAATTTAATGAATACATAAAAATCTTAAATATTTAAAATATTATTCATGTTAAGAATTGTTTAGTAAAAACTAAGGATTTGGCGACATCGAATTACGATCTTTATAACTTAAAAGTATAGTAACTTAAGTTTATAACTTAATAGGTTCATTCATATGAGATTAAAAATAAAACGTTTCGCCAAAATTTAAAAGTAATAGGTAAAGTATCGAAATTTTGAAATTAAGCACAAGTCAACATATACTTTCTGAATTTACATTTTATTCATCTTATATTAAATAATAGTTTGTAATCAGTGACTTACTTACAAAATATACTATATAAATTAAAAACATCTAAAAATAAATTGTTATAAATGAGGTAGATAACATTGACATCGAACTATTATTTTTTCAATTTTAAATTAATAAAACTAAAAAGTATCTAAGTACAACTTTGTGTACAACATTCCTGGTTAACCTGTCTTTCGCTAACACGAAGAGATTTGATGGTTTTCCTACACGTGAGCAGGCAACATATAGCTGTCCATGTGAGAAACATGTGTTTTCCAAATCCAAACTGCAAATAGACATTGTTTGGCCTTGAGATTTATTTATGGTCATCGCAAAAGCTAAACAAATCGGAAATTGGAGCCTTTTAAACGGTATCGGAGATTCTGACGCTATCAGTGGAATACGTGGCAACAGGATGATATCTCCTTTAAATTTTCCCGTCAAAATTGTTGCTTCGAGAATATTTTCGGTCATTTTTTTATGACTTAAAGTGTACCATTACATAATTGAGGTGGGTTTAAATTATGTAGAAGAATAATTGGTGAACCAATTTTCAATTGAAGATTGTGTGGTGGCATTCCTGGCATATCCAGAGAATTCAAAAATTCAGTTGGAAAGTTAACGGGGAGGATGTCTTTTAAATCAATCGACATAGAATTTCCATCAATAACTGTGTCGATTGATTTAAAAGACATCAAATCACCGGGCAATATCTGTTGTATATGGAAGTTAATTTCGTTCACATCAATGTTTCTTGCTGCCAAAATAGCACGATTACAGAGCCAATTGTGATCTAAATAATTATTCAATATATCCGGAAAGACACTGTCAATTAGTTCATTTCTCGTTTCAACAACAGTGCATAAATTATCTGGTAATTTTATGTATTGTGTATTTTAACAACTCAATTTCACCATTTCCAATATCCATTAATTGGTTTGAAAATACTTGTGCCGATGGATCATTTTGCAACTGTACTCGCATATTCATAGTCAACAGTAACACCGAAAAGTTTATTGCTGCCTTTCAAATCTTGCATAGTTCTATGAAATGCTTCAAGTGAATGTTTATGAGTCAAAGTACACTCATCCCAAAGTGTAATTGCTCTCTTTTGCAACACTGTAGCCATTCCGCTTTTTTTAATGTTACACATTGCGTTTGGTTTGTTATGAATGTCGAATGGCAACTTCAATGCTGAATGTGCTGTTCGTTCACCATCTAACAAAGTTGCAGCAATGCCTGACGATGCAATTGCCAAAGCAGTTTTCTGTTGGGATCGTATCTTTGCAAGAATTAATGATATTAAGAATGTCTTACCGGTTCCACCTGGTGCGTCTAAGAAAAAGAAACCACCTTGGTCAGCATCAAGGGTCAGCATTATCCGATTATAAATATTTTTTTGTTCGGTTGTCAGTAATGGCTCATTTTTCGCAATAATTTTAACTATGTCAGCGTCATTGTACTGTTTTTCTCGTTGGAAATCAGTGTTAACTAAGTAGGCAGCCGGGCGATCAAGTGATGGCATTCCATAATGACTAAGTGACAAATTGGAAATTAAAATACATAAATCTTCGATCAACATTAATGCTTCATTATACATCTCTGGTGTGAAATCTTAATTTGGACATTGATTTGTTCGTCTAATTCGCGCGATGCAGTATATCTTCAGTCATATAATTTTTAAATTTTTCCCACAGAGTCGATGATTGTGTTGGAAAACATGTTGTCAAAATTATTGCAAACAGTTGACGAATATTTTTCGGTGTGGATGTCAACGCTGCATCAGCAAGTGTCAAGTCCCAATGATTATTTGCTTCCAGTAGTTGAAACTCGCAACATGCATCTTGATATGTATTGAACATTCGACCGTTCACTGTTCGCAAATATTCGAAAGATGTTGGTCCGGGAATATTCATCAGCAATAAACGCAAACAGAAGCATTCACGTTGTTTAGGATGCACAGTGTAAAGTCGTCCTAATGTCTTAGCTTTAAATATGCCTGGGATCGATGGATGCGGTTTTCCTTGCTTACGTGGTTCCCACTTTTTCCCTATTTTATTCCATGTAAAATAGCGTGGAACATCGGTATATAATAATGTTTTTGCGAATTGGCCGAATACATCAGATTTTTGACATAATGTAAAGAATTCAGTTAGTGTCGTTTTCGGTGTCTCAAATGCTCTTTGGAGAATATTTTCTTCGGTAAAATACACTCGTTGACCGTTTTCAAGATGTACTGCAAGATGCTGGACAGAAGGTTCTTTTTCATGTATGGGAAAACTGAAAATACGCCAGATAGCTTCGCTGCTGCTTATATATCTACCCATCTGGTATCTTGCTATTTCATCATTTTTGTTTGTATTTTGTACTTCAAATACGGCCAAATCACTACCTTTATTGACATATTTACAAATGTACTTAATGGATTTGACGGAACTGCAAAACTCGACTTTAATATGAGCCTTATACACTTTTGACAGCAATGGTGAGTATGGAACTACTCGCCGATTATCAATTTGAACTTCATTTCTCGGATTCGACATTCGCATTGTAAATGTGTGACCACCATTCTCAGGGTCTCTGCGGCGATACAATGGATAACCATCGATATCCGTAATAGAATCATTGGTAAAGAGTTTTGAGAAGCGTTTCTTACACCTTCCTTCTTCCATGCATGGTGATGTCATGTTAAAAGCACCGCACGGTCCGTGGATCATGTGCCTGGTAACAATATCAAACAATTCTGAGTCAGTTAGTGGATCCGGAATTTCGGCAGAAATTATTTGGTCAATTTCTTCTGAGCGGATTTTATCTTCAAGCCAAACCAAAATATGAGAATGAGGCAAACCTCGCTTTGCCACTCAATAGAATACAGCCAGCAACGTGTGTTACCAAAAACTGAATATATTTTACGATTAAATCAATTAAAGATTTTAACTTTTGTTTGAACACACGTGCAACGATATCTTGACGATGTATTGATTGTTGGCCTGGTAAAAACAAACTTTTTATTTCTTCCCAATTTGGATTACATGTAAATGTAATAAACAAATCAGATCGACCATAATGACGTACATAAGTCATCGCATCTTGTATGTATTCCTGCATGCTCCGTGGACTGCCGATGTAGCTTGAAGGTAAAATACATGCAGTTCCGATGTCATTGGCGTTTAAATTTTCATCGATGTTTACGATGATTGCATCTAGTAAATGGATGCATTCCTCTGATCTTAATTTAGCCTGGTTGTATCTAATATAAACGTAATCGTTCACTTTCGATCTTAGCTAACATATCCACAACGTATTGATGGAATAGTTGATGATATCGAAGGATATAATTATCTTGATTAAGTCAAATCATCAATCGATGCACATAGTAGTTCATTGAACTAACTTTTTTATTGATTTCATTACCTAAAAAAATGAGTTATTAAATGGTTGGGAAAATTAAGAGTAAGAAATTAAAATCACCAAAATAAGGAGTTAAATAGTATAGATTATTAAACCTACCAGTGATTGGATCACGCTGTTTGATATTGATGTGATATTCATCCTGCCCTTGCCAGAATATTGGGGGATACTGAAGTGCATCATACGAACGATGAAAGTCTGAAATTATATGAGCAATCTTCTTCTTCTTCTTAAAATTGAGTTTGTATGTCATTGGGCACCTCTGCTTTTATCAACATTTTGTACCATTAACTCCAAACCCAATGTTTCCTAGTTCCAGTTGCTCGGGTCACCCACTTTACTAATAAAGTCCGATAACCTTTTAATGGAGTCTAGGTGTAACTCTCTAGTATGGATGAAGCCTAAAGAAGTTAATTTACGGAGGGCAAGAGCCTCACATTCGTAAATGACATGCTCTGCCGTTTCCTCTTGCATATGACATTTCCAGCAGATAAGGTCTTGCTGAAATAGTCCCATCTGGTCAGAAAGTCAGTCATGCTAGGAATAGCTTCCTGACTTTCACCAGAAGAAGATGGTTTAGAGGTCATTTCTACCTCAAGTGAAGGATTCATTGCTGACCCTTTTACAATATTGCCTCTGAGTTCCCTTGTCTTTTTCAGCAAGGTCTACTTTAGAGGCTTCACCTGCAAATGCAGAAAGGTTTGTTATTTCTTGTGTCTTTTCAGCCACAAGATAACAATTAAAAAGCTCAGGTAATATAAGTCCACCCAGCATTGCCTGAGTTACTGGGCAAGGCAAATTACTCTAGAAGTTTGCCAAGCAACTAGACCTCTAGAGCCGCTCCGTTAGGACACCAATACCGCGGTGCCAATTAGCCCTAGGCACGGATCGCATAACACCAGGGTTTACGGGAGCTGGTTCGTGGCCTCTGATTCTATATTCAAGGCTATCCTGTCATTCCTACAGGACATTCGGCTATCCACCACTTGCCGACGCGCCTGGTGGCTGTGCTCAAGCCCCAGGAAGGTACACGTACCCCCTGGTTCCAGGTATATGAGCAATGCTGTCTCGACGTATGATTTTGAGGTCTCTGTTGTTAACTGGATCACCAACCATAATAACAGTAGCTTCATCTACGGTTGGCGCGTTGAACCTGCCAGCGTGTTCTCCTGATGGTACTTTGTCGGCTTTGATGACGATTTGATAATTATCATTTCTTAATTGAGGCGATAATCTTTTAAATAATTGGATAAGTTTGATTATAATTTTCAAAAATTTTTTCCAAAGCTTCCACAATTGCTCTCTCTTCTGCTTGTTCCATGAAATTATGCAGGCACCGAGTTGTCACGTGTTCCTCACAACTGCCCATAAAATAAATTTGGAGAAACTTTGGATCATCATTAGGCATTGGAATTAATGACCCAATCTTGTGTTACACTTGGCCTCGGATTTTGAATGTAGTTTCAAAATTATTTCCATCAGATGTGAGATCGCAAATTTTAGTTGCGCCAAAGGACGTCATTTGGAAGCAAGAATAGAATTTGCGTATCTTACATAAAAATAATTTCGAATCATCTGATTCGCCAGCAAGAAATGATTTTAAAGGTTCCGGTGGAATGGGAAGAGGTGCCAGTACAACTTTTCCAAATGCACAAAACATACCGGTCGTTTCATTGCGGAATTTTAACGCTTGACAATATTGGTATATTTTATCCATTGCACCAATTATAATTTTAGGATGTGCAGAGTAATTGATGTTTGGTGCATATTCGAATGCAAAGCGAACGAATGATGCACGTGTTAATGCACGGTTGGTTTGTTGTCGCTCTCTGTCGCGTTCTCTAAATGTGGCTATGTGCCGTTCTCGCGCCGATCTTGTTCTCAATATATTTTGTCGTAGACGTTCATCACGCTGTTCTCGAGACTTTTGTCTGCGAATTTCTGCTGTTCTGATTCATTGAGCTACGTTTCTTGCTGCAATTTGTTCTTCCGATTCACGAGCTCTATTAGCACGCATACGTCATGCCTTTTTACTATACTGATTGATAATAAGTTAAGATTAGATTTTTCCACGGCATTATACTGAAATAAAAAAATTAAAAGAATTTATCATTTGAATAAATAAATTAGATCAAAATGTACGGCTGAATAAATTAATAATTATCAAATTATAAAATAAAAATAAAAGGCTATCAAGAAATACTTACATGTTTTCGAGGTGGTATGAAAATTAGTAGAAAAAACAGTAATAAATAAAATATTTTACTATTTATAATATTAAAAGTATTCATACTGAACACTGCACAATAATAACACAATACAAAGTATAATTATGAAAATGATTCACGAAAAATTGTTATAGTTTGATTACATCATGAAAATATATGTAAATTCTATATTCAACCACGCGCTTGCGCGCGCACGTTAATTTTCGAAGATGGTATAATCTAGAAAAATAAACACATCACCATCTGCCGAATACCTGTGCAACTTAAATGCTAAACTGCCATCTATTAGGAATTTACAGAACTAACCGATAAATAAACACTAATGTCGTATAATAAATATTGAGATCAATAATTAAGAGATAAAAACTATTCTATCTTTTAAGTTGGACCATATTACAGGTAACCCTCCTATAACACGGTATCTTATTACACGGTTCCGCCATAACACGATTCGTAAATTGCGGGAAAATTCCTACAACACGTCATCCTATAACACGGTTTTGTTCCAATGTTAGGGCTTGTTATCGGTTGGCGGCATCCCTGGATGCAAATCAAATAGATTTTGAGGACGCTAGCTCTGATGAAGATTGTGCAGTTAAGAACAACAACAACAACATTAAAAGAGTTACAAGAAGGCCTATGCTTAGCAGAAAATCTCGAGTCATTTTTCTTGAAAACAGACCCTTCCACGGAAAGAAGTCGAAAATTCAAAAGGGAGCTGCAAAACTGTTTAACTCCATACCGCGAAATTTACAATGACCTAGTAAGAACTAGTCAGCAAAGTTCGATTACAGATTTTTTTAAGAGGGGAAAACATACAAAAACTTTAAATAGAGAAAAAAGTTCTGAAAGTGAAGGCGATATCGTTCCACCCAAAAAACGTTCTCGGTTGATTGTACTGATCAGTGATGACGAATAAATTCATTAAATTAGGGTTGCGTTAGATTAAAATATTTTTTTCTTACTTTGTGTTGGATGTACATTTATTATTTAATAAAAATTAAGTTATTTATGTCAAATTAAAAAAAATATTTCTTTTTAATAAGTTTTTGGAACGTAACTCCCCTTTTGTACTAGTTCTGGGTCTCATACAACACGATTTCACACAACACGGCATTTTCTAGGAACCTAACTACCGTGTTATAGGAGGGTTACCTGTATATATAAATGGTTACAAAACTTTATCAAAATACGTTCAGTAGTTTCGGAGTTTATCGCGAACATACATCGTGACACGAAATTTATATATATATATATATATATATATATATATATATATATATATATATATATATATATATACACATAAGATATTTTATGACTCACTTCTGGTTTTTTGTAGGTACTCTATAGTATTTATATTTATTTTTAAACCCGACTATTCTGAAAAAATCACATCCCTATATAAGCAAAAGAATTAAAGTTAAAACCATAAGCTTTATTATAGTCTTTTTAAGTAGTTAGTTCAGTTTTTGTTTCACGAATATCTATAACTAGTATTCATGCTTCATTAGACATCAAAGACATTAGACATCACTAGACATTAGCCATTACATTACCATTTAAAATTAAACACATTTTTCGAAACTCATAAACAAGAATTGCAAATAAAAAGAAACTTTATGTTTAATAAGAATGATAATAGTTACTTTAATAATAGTTTTGCAAAGATAATATCCACAAATTTTATTTTGAGCAAATGGACATCCGTATAGGAATGGGAAAGATGTGAAAAAATTAGATTGTCATTTCTTCGTGTGTAAACTTTGTGGCTGATTTTTGATCGCCAATTTATATTGGAATTTTTGTGGAAAACATCCAGGACTGTCTATCAATGACTTGGAAAGGTAGTCATTCGGATGGATGGAAATGGAGTAGCGTAACAAGCTAATGGTGCTAGACGTTTCAATGTGTTTTCAAGTACGATCTAACGACTTCGGGATCATTTTAAATGTATCGATTACAAGATATAGTACAGACCCACTAGACATTGTACAGACTTACCAAGGGCTGCAACACCTGCGGAAGATCGTCTTCTAGCTGTTTCGGTTCAAATTAATAAACACGCAGCTGATTGTCTATAATTTTGTCACATCAGAAACAATGGTTTCGAAGGTGGATGCACGATTCAAGTTTCTATAAGGACGATTAACTATGTATATCCCTCTTAACCTATTCATATTTTCTTAACGAGAGGACAATTAGTTTCTTATTCTTCATTGACGGTATTAGGTTCATATTGTTGAGCAAGAATGAACAAGGCAGCTGATACAACCAATGAAACATTTTCAAAAGACTCAGCTACGAAAATGGTGGGATCAGATCACAGTTTTAAGTTGGAATGAACTATCGGGACAAAATCCTTGAGCCATATGTTTGCTCATAATCCGCTTCTATTGGTAATTGCTACATTAGGATGAATAGCAGTATCTGATCACATTCAAACTATGATTGTTGATAACTATTTGAAAATCACGGCATGAAGCAAATCAATCAGCAAGGATCAGTTCACTTATAAAACTTAAACCAACAGAACATGTTTGACCCTCAGCAAACAATTTGTAGCTTTGACTCCTCATCTTTGGTCATTACGCGCACTGGAACAAAGCTTATCCCGTCTCTCGTCTTCGCTCTTTATTTCGGTATGCTTGAACTTTATTGGCAAAATGGAAATTTTATCATCAGCATTGGCACGGCAGCCCTTTGTGGGCCTTGACCTTCTTCAGAAGTCTCTGCCATTCTGCCCTATTTCCAGAAATCGACCTCCAGTTTTTGAATTTAAGTATAGCAAAGTCTTCTTATAGGCAATCCTTCCATCTCTTCTTCGGTCTTCCTTTTGGACTTCTACAGAAAGGGGTGGCACTGAAGAACCTAAGAGGTATACTCTCTGTACTCATTCTCAGAAGGTGTCCTGCCATCTCATTCTAGACAGTTTTATTGATTTGATAATGTCCTCCTCTCTATAGATTTTGTATAGTTTAAAGTTATACCTTTTTTGCCAGGTGTGTTTTTTTTCAGAACAGCACCAAAAAATAACTCTCAGGACCCTTCTCTTAAAAATTGCCAACGCTCTCTCTTCCTTCAACGTTAATGTCCATGTCTCTGAGGCATAAGTTAAAACTGGTTTAATCAACGTCTTGTTAATCTTTGTCCTTTTTTTGATTAGATAGTATTTTAGAAAAGTTCTTAAGCCAAATAAATAACAATTTGCAGCAATGATCCTCTTTCTGATTTCAGGATTGATGTCATTTTGGTAGTCAATCTCCGTACCAAAATAGCTGAAGTAACATGGAAATTTAGTGCTACCAATATATTGCCGTTCAGAATGGACATATTCCTTATTAGAATCCCTTTTTTAATGTTTCTACAACAGTTTTCAGTTTAAAACTAAGATGCGATATTTCCTTTGAGTGTGTGTGTATGATAGAGAGAGAGAGAGAAGCTACTTTTCTCCCAAAAGCAATATCGGATACAACCGGATATTTAAAGTGCATATCTCTTCAATAATATGATTTTTGCTTGAAAAGGATGTGGAATTACATTTTAGACATGATGTCTTTAACTGTTAGACTATTAGACATGACGTCTTTGACATTTAGACATGACTGGTGTCCTAGATTTAATATAAAAAAGGAATATATCAGTAGTCTATGAAATAATCTATAAAAAATTCTCAAGCAAAACAATAAGTGGGTATTAAAATGCATTACAATGGCTTCGACCGTTAGGATGTCTACTTCATCGTGTCAAATAGAATTTAAAGTATTAATTCAATGAAACGTTGCTGATTCTAAACTCTTTCTTTTGCCAAAAGTAGCTTGATAAAGAACATTATATTTGTGTCAAGAAGGTAGGAGTTTCGATTTCATCCTAGCTAAAAGCTATAGTGTTGACAGAATCTATGAACATTCAACAAATATGGCTTAAAAGGCCTAACGTGGTCCATAATTAGGAAAGGTTTCTTCAGAGTGGAAGATATCGGTTTCGATACCAGATAGTATTAAATAACAGAACATAAGTGTTGCATTTTCTACTTTCTGGATGTATATCGATCGAGATGGTTGTTTTGACATCGTGTACGGTATGGTCCAACGGCTGAAAGCTATTGTAGAGTATTTGAACAGTTACCCCACGTATTTTTATTTTTATTTATTTATTTCGCTTGATTGCGTTGGAATTGAGATGCTTCGATTACTATAATATTCACATTTCATGAGTGTATACTATTTTTTGTTTTTAATGTTTTTCATTCTATTTTAAAAACTGTTATTCTCTTATTTTTCTGCTTAGAATTGAGGTGTGTCCATTGATTTTCCTTTAAATTTAAATTATACCAAATAATTGACTTTTTCGAAATAATTTGTTTGAGTCGACTGAAATTTTTCTTCCATTTTATCAAATTTTTATTTATTTATTTATTTGTTTTGTTTTATGTTAGTTCGTGTTTTTTCCTCCTTAATGTTTTTCAACTCGATGCTTTTCTTGTAAGTTTCTTCCTTTTTTTTCGGTGCATTTGATCTGTTTGCATTCATCAAAATAATGTCTCGCAAAATATCAAATTTATGTCCTCCTTTTAATGAGGCACTAATTGCAAATTAAAATAGATCAGGCCTTAGAGAAGGAAGGAAACAGGTAAAGAATGGCTGAAATATACGTGTTAAGGAAGAAGTAGAGCAGCGTTTCATCAGGATTCATGTTTCTTCTGAAGTTTCAGATTTTAATTTTCAATAGAATGAACGGGGAATAAAGTATGTAAGAGGCTAGATGATATCACCAATAAACTGTACGGCAGTATAAAATACGAATGTGCGTTAAAAATATCTTGATTACAATTCA
Source organism: Latrodectus hesperus (assembly GCA_037975125.1). NCBI lineage: Eukaryota > Metazoa > Arthropoda > Arachnida > Araneae > Theridiidae > Latrodectus > Latrodectus hesperus. The sequence goes on from CM075862.1 coordinate 63,697,983, forward strand.
GACGCCTTAATACTGATACGATCCAAATATTCTTCTCTGTGTAGTGCTAATATCCTTATAAGTGTGTTCGTTAGCAAAGTGTAATGAACAGCCTACGTTTGTTGGCCGAAGCTGGGATAAGACTTAACTGTGAATAGCACTGTTGTTTCAATACTGCGAAATTTAATTGAGGAATAAAAGAAACGTATTGTCAGCGGAACAACTTCAACAGAAGCGGAATAAGAAGCTTATATTCCACTCGAAAACTACTATTCAACACATATAATTCATTTAAAAAATTCAACACTCCCATCCAAAGCACCCATCATAGAAAAACAACTATTGAAATCACTTGCGTTATATATATCTATATATATAAAAATTTCGTGTCACGATGTATGTTCCCGATAAACTCCGAAACTACTGAACGGATTTTGATAAAATTTTGTAACCATTTATAATATGGTCCAACTTAAAAGATAGAATAGTTTTTATCTCTTAATTATTGATCTCAATATTTATTATACGACATTAGTGTTTATTTATTGGTTAGTTCTGTAAGTTCTTAATAGATGGCGGTTTAGCATCTGAGTTGCACAGGTATTCGGCGACGTGTTTATTTTTCTAGATTATACCATCTTCGAGAAAATTAACGTGCGCGCGCAAGCGTGTGGTTAAATATAGAATTTGCATATATTTTCATGATGTACAATCATACTATAACAATTTTTCGTGAATCATTTTCATAATTATACTTTGTATTGTGTTATTATTGTGCAGTGTTCAATTTGAATATTTTTAATATTATAAATAGTAAAATAAAATTTTATTTATTACTGTTTTTCTGTACTAATTTTCATACCACCTCGAAAACATGTAAGTATTTCTTGATAGCCTTTAATTTTTATTTTATAATTTGATAATTATAATTTTTTCAGCAGTACATTTTGATCTAATTTATTTATTCAAATGATAAATTCTTTTAATTGTTCTTTATTTCAGTATAATGCCTCGGAAAAATTTTTTAGTTTTAATAATTTAAAACTGAAAAAATAATAGTTCGTTGTCAATGTTATCTACCTCATTTATAACAATTTATTTTTAGATGTTTTTAATTTATATAATATATTTTATAAGTAAGTCACTGATTACAAACTATAATTTAATATAAGATGAATAAAATGTAAATTCAGAAAGTATTTGTTGATTTGTGCTTAATTTCAAAATTTCGATATTTTACCTATTACTTTTAAATTTTGGTGAAACATTTTATTTTTAATCTCATATGAATGAACCTATTTTAAATTTTTTTAGAAAATATTTATTTGATTGTACCAAGGAGTTAGTAAAAATTGATTCAATGTATTATAATTACTCAGCCACTGCAACGCGTGGCTGGGTCAGCTTGTATATATATATATATATATATATATATATATATATATATATATATATATATATATATATATATATATATAATTGAAAGATTTACGTATAAACATAGATCATTTAAAAACTCATCAATATTGCTGTCAGAAAATTTTGGGAAAACATTATAGTATGTAACTATTCGATCCGTATCAGTGAATGAAATTAATGCTTGCCTGCAATGCTATATTTGCGATGACTCTTATAAATATTGAAATTTACTACAATATGCATGGCTAGTAATAAAGTAGATTAGCTGAGATATTCTTACGTCAATTGTTTGTTTAACCAAAGATCCTTCGTGATCACTAATGGCGGCTGGTGCACGTTAAAACTGGGCGTGGTCGCAATGTCCTCCAAGTGAAATGATACCTCTGGGTGTGGCAAGCCAAGTATTGGGGCATTCTGCTTGGTCCCTGCTTCAAAACCTCGAAGACTCCACCCGGTTGCCTCTGTCTAACTGGTAGAGCCCAACTCAGGGTTACGTACAAGGCTGGTGTAATAACAACGTCAATGCTTGGACGTGTGGAACGGATTTATGCGGATTTATCTGACCCCAGGATGAATTTCATTGTCTCATTCCTTTACAGCCCCAACGGCTCAATAGGTTCAACCCGCTTTACGTATGATCAGCAGATATCACGTGCAGTGGGCAGTGATTGAGAAGGTGACCACATACCCTCTCTCACTGGGTTGCTGGAGTTCCGAGGGTTGGGGACGTGTCCACGTTCATCTGTAACGTCCATTGTTTTTCCGCTGTTGTGGTGGGGATATGAGGAGAGTGCCAGCTCAAGTATTACCTCGTCACCAGACTATTGTTCAAAATTACAAGACATTTTGATGACAGACTACTGGGCCTCGCCTGCAGCTCTAAGTATATATGCCTCATACTTTCTAAAAACTAATGAAGACAAAAAAGAATTAATTAAAAACGTGTTTTCCAGAATTCACATCAATTATAAGAATCCCAAGAGACTGAGTGAATATTTTTGCGGTCAAGAACAATGAAGTCAATGGACTTAATTATATTATTCAACATACAACATTCAAAACAAAGCAAGCACATACAAATCCATCGACACTGTTACGATATCAGATGAGACTGAATGTATCCAATATATGAATTCACTTGACCTACAAGGAATGAAATGGCATGTATTGCAATTGAAAATCGGAGTACCAGTTAATATATTGCGAAATGCCAACAACCCAAAGCTTTGCAAACTGAATAAGGCTTGTAATACAAATAAATAAAGGAACAACGTTATAAAAACGACATTAATGATTGTAAATTTCAATGGCGAAGTTGTCTTTCTTTTAAATATTCTTTTGATGGGATCTTCGAAGCATAAGGTCGACCCTAGCAACAGTTGAACAATGAGAGACAGATGTTGCTTTTTCTGTTCCTGCAAGGAAGGCGTGTGCTTGGGAGTTTTCCATGTTTCCCACCCTTGTGATACGCGAATACGGACTACTGTTTATGAATAGTCTTGCCGCAAAGCAATTTAAGCGGTAAATGCTAAAAATGCCTTAAAACGACTCATAGCTGTTAGGCTGCCCACTACGCGGTATCAAAGCATTCCTTCGATTTGGTAGGCATTTCAGTTTAAGAATTTGCTATTTCCAATCGATTGGCACTTGTAATCATCAGTAACAAAGCTCAGAGTCAAACTTTAAAATTGTGTGGTTTAGTTCTAATACACACGGATTGCTTTCCACATGGATAAATATGTGGGCCACGGTGGTTGGTCAGGACGTCGTTCTCATTATCAAAAGGTAGTGAGTTAGATTCCCGAAGAATCCGTCGTGTTCACTAAAAACGTCTGGAGCACGTTAAAACAGGGCGTGGTTGCAATGTCCTCCAAGTGAAATGATACCTCTTAGAGTGGCAGTGTAAGTACTGGAGGTCTTCTGCTTTGTCCTTGCTTGAAAGTCACGAATACTGTACTCAGCTGCTTCTAACTAACTGGTAGAATCCAACTCAGGACTAGGTACATAGAACCATCTCGGTGCAACAACAACATTGATAAATATATGTGGCATGTTCTAGAATCGGTAAACTAGATAATCTCTACATCTGTATGGGAAAGGTAATAACAAAAATGCACACCCACAGGCATTATGGAATTAAATATGTAAAAACGAATACTTTCCATTTTTTTAATTTTCTGCTGAACCAGACAGAGCCCCAGAAAAGCGCTGGTAGGTACATTTAGCAGACTATTTCTTTAATGGAAATAAATATTTTTTACAGTATGGATTCAACTATTCAGATGTGTGCAATACATATTTATTACGCAACAAATTTACTAAAATTTATTCTTTTGTATATAAGAGATGGGCAGGATACATTGGAAGGAAGAATAAAACAAGGTTTTTTTTCTTACTCAGCTTAAAGTTAAAAGATCTTACATCAGATGAAAGTAGCCATGCAGATATCTCGAGTGCTTCACAACAAAAGAAATGACTTGTGTAATACTATACCCAAATATAGTATCCTTGTAATTACTTGCCTTATCAATTTAATTATTTTTAAAGGCTTAAAATTTGATGATTTTACAATAATTAAAAATAAAGGATAGTAGTTCACTTAATATGCCTTAAACGCTTATGAAAGTCTATCATGATAGTGAAAAGCACACTTATATTGTAAAATTTTGATTCACTATATTTTTGAATTTTTTTTACAGTGTTAAGACTTAAATAAAAAATTCTGTTGATAAAACAATAACAAATATTTATTTGAGCTCTATTGCTCCGCTGAACGGACGATACCGCTATAAATTCAATTCTGTATCAAAAAAATTTCAGAGTCAGACAAGATCGTAGGAGATTGCCATGGTTGGCGCACTTTTCGCCTGACGAACAGTTTTTCAAGGCGACAACATACAGTATTAACACCAAATAGTTTGAAGCCCGATGGTTAAGTGTGAGTAATAGCAAATTGCCTGATATTATCTAATTCAGTGATAAAGGAATATATTCATGGGCGCAAATGAAAAATATTGAGAAAACTTCCAAATGTCCACCTTACTCTATGAAAGTAATATTCAATGATAGTTCTGTGCAGCACTGACTAGGATGGAAAAACCTCTATTGTTCAAACTTTTTTTTTCTGTAAAGGTCACGATTTTCCTATATATCACGGGCAGACCATTCAAAACATTTGTTTTATCTCCAAAAAGAATTTACTTTTACATTCACATTACTCTATCATTTAGGAAATATTCATTTCTTTTTTCTAAAAAACTTTTCATTGATTGTGGTACAAGGATGAAAATTAGGAAAGTTCAAAAAGCTACAACCACGTCAAATGGATACAATCATTGGATGCATAAAAAGAATACGTATAATGCATTTTTTATAGTTCAATAGAACGAATGTCTGACATAAAATTGATATTGCATAGTTGAAAACCAAACAAATGAATAGTATTTTTAGAATTTCATCATCAAAATATTGTTTTGCTTTCTGAGAGTGAATCGCGCTCAAATGTCACTAAAAATGAAGTTAGAGGAAACCGAAACACAAACTCCATCTCCGACTAGGATCGAACAAAGGAATTACTTCGAAGAATAGTCTTACCGCTTGGTTCAAAATTGTGTAGTTACCTTAATTGTACTTCAAAAAGCATAATATTTAAATACTATGCTTTCAAAAAATCTAAGAGAAATAGTACTTAACTCAACTATTTCATTTACAAATTAATGTGACATGGAAAATGCCTATAAATGAAGAGGAAAAAAAAAAAAACCTTGATAATATTTTGACCAGTTAGCAAAATTCAGTTAAAAATTGGTAATTGAAATCATAGCATCTTGGGACTTTTTTGAACATGAGCATTCTAATTATTGTTAATTTTTCGCTGAAGATTGTCAGAAGTAACGTTTATGAAAGTATAATCGTTAAGATTATAATGTCTCACCATCGGCACTTTCGATTTTAAGATCCTATGTTTTTTTTTTTTGTGTTTTGTTTTGATTTTCAGAGAGACTCTCATTGTACGCGAAGCAGGCCAGAGAGATTGTCGCGAACCCATACATGGCTCCTTGTAAATTTTGTTCATTTTTTAATTAAATGTGTATGTTTCAAAATTGGAGTCATTTATTTGTTTGTTTGTTTCATAACAAACTTATGTTTTTGGTGGCAGCGGTTTGATGCTTTTTTAATGCTTTGCATTAGCATCCACTATGGAAATTAATTATGTGCACTATAATGGATTACGTGCCGCAATGTTGGAATACAGGTAGGCCATTTTGATCAATCTTTCTCTGGCTACTATTGAAAATAAATAGTTTGGAATGTTATATAAATTGATAGAATATTTAGTTTCAATCTTATTTACGTGGTTTTCATGTTATATCAATTAACTTTGTTTATAAGTTTGTAAATGGTGTATTCCATATTACAAAGCTAATTTCTGTATTTCGTGTATTCGAATTTACAGTGTTCATGCTATATCAATTAATTTTGCTTATAAGTTTGTAAATGGTGTATTCCATGTTACAAAGCTAATTTCTGTATTTCGTGTATTCGAATTTACAGTGTAATATTTTTTATAAGAAAAGTGTATCTTATTATAAATTTGCATTTCATAATTTTTATGTGGTTGATGTATTTCAATTCACGTAGGAATATGTTAAAATAACTATGTTGTTATAGATTAATGTGTAAAATCGAAAGTACACTTAAATTCATAATTTTTGAATGTTTCACTGAAAGTAGATTTTATGAAAGTAATATATACTTTAGAAAGGTTTTGATTTCGTTATGTGAAAACGAAAGTACATGATTACAAATAGGTTTGAATTTAAAGTAATGTGAGATTTATTTATATGTTTTTGATTTTTGTTTGTAAAGTATCAAACTGATTCATTTGGTATTTAAAAACGCATATGTTTATTTTCATTGATAAAGATTTGAAAAGATATTTTCTTACTGTTTAAAATATCGTACGTTATTATCATTTTCATGTCGTGTATGATTAACTAACTAAGTTTATTGATTTAAAATCGAAAGCTGATTTCTGGTTTAGATTAGTTAAAGCTTTTAATTTATATTGTTGTTAAGAATTGTAGTGTTTTATATTTTGAATTAAATAAGGATTCAAAAATATGTATAATTTCATTTTCTGATTTAATATAGTAGTATTTGTATAAGAATCTGATTTTATAAAATTTATACATTTTGATTAATAATTCAATTTATCTGAGTATCAAACATTAGCTTGGTTATAAAAAAAAACTTGAAATCGAGAGTAGAAGATTTAATATTAAACTTGTTCTTCTTTTCAAAATATATGATTTGCTGTTTATACACTATTTGTTGTATTACAATATAGTTTGTTTTCGTTTAAATTTTTAAATGTTATGGATATGTTTTATATTAGTAGAGTGTGTTAAATAACTTCAATAGTTATTTACGAAATTTTGTATATAGGTGGGTGTAGTCTGTTTTTTCTCTCATTATTGCATCTCTTCTGAGATAAAGCGTTAATAAATAAAATGGCCTTTTTAGCACGGGGGAAAAAGGGAGATTTAGTAGAAGTAGCTGAAGAGTTAGGGGAAATGATTCCAGATTCTCTTAAAATCCCGGATATTAAAAAATTAATTTTAACTAGTAAAAACTTTAATGAGGAAGAAGTAAAATGTATATTAGATAGGGTAATCGAGGAAAGAGTTAAAAGGGAACAGGAAGAAAAGGAAGAAAGAGTTAGGCGAGAAATACTAGAAAAAGAGGAAAGAATTAGGCGAGAAGAAAAAGAAGAAAGAATTAGACGAGAAGAAATAGAAAAAGAAGAAAGAATTAGATGTGAAGAAAGAGAACATATTTTAGAAATGAAACGTCTAGAAATCTCTTCATATGCTGCAATTTCGAACACAGAATGAGTTACAAATAGGACTGAACATGCTCAAAAAATTCAATTAATGCAAATAACGCCAAAATTCGATGAAAGGAAAGATGAGATGAGTTTATACTTAATAAATTTTGAGTGTAGAGCAGAAATGGCTCATATTCCAAAAAAAGAACGGGTAGTTTATCTTGTAAGTGCTTTACCTTCAGAGATATCTAACATGTTAGCTAGAGAACCTCCAGAAAGGGCTGATGATTACGATTACGTGAAGGAAATTATTCTTAAACGATTCAAGTTAAATAGCGAAAAATTAAGACAATTGTTTCTTAAACACCAGAAAACGTCAGACAAATCATGGAGAAATTATGCACAAGAATTGAATAGTTACTTTACGGAATGGCTTACGGAATTAGAAATAACGACATTTGAACAGCTTAAGGAACTAATGGTTACAGATCAATTGAAACGTCGTGTGCCAATTGAAATTAAGGAACATTTTTTGGCGGAATGGCTTAAAATAAATTCGCCGTATGATCTGGCAGAGAAAATAGATGAATATGAAAGTTTAAGAGATAGTTTTAAGACGAAAGATTTTGCAAAACTCCCTCGAAATAATTTTGGTTTTCGTCAACAAAATGAAAACCGTGCCTTTAAGTTTAATGAAGTAGTTCGGAATCATAAATCTCATGTTCCTAAAAGAGTCGAGAATAAAAATTCTAATTATTCACATGAAAAGGAATTTGAAGGAAGAAAACAACTCCGATGTTATGAGTGTGCTTCTTATAGTCATTTGCGGCCTCAGTGTGACAAAATAAAAAAGAACTTAGAATCGGTAGCATCCAACGAAATTGCTAGAAGTACATTTAATGAGTTGATGGCTCCTTACACTAGTATCGGCACTGTTAATGGAATTCAAATGCCAATCTTAAGAGACACTGGAGCAACTCTTGATTTGATTTGTGGAAAATACGTGAAACCTGATATGTTCACGAAGGAAAAGGTTTGGCTAAGAACACCTCTTGATGAAACTTTAGTATGCTTACCTATTGCCGAGGTTGAAATAAATTGTGAATTAGGTCACATTTTGACAAAGGCAGCAGTTCTTCGAGATTTTTTGGATCAAGGAAGATATTTACTGGGAAACAAAACAGCCGCTTTATTTCAGGAAATTAAAAAGCACGAGGAGGTGAAAATACATATGATAAATGCTATAGAAACTCGAGCTCAAAGAAGACGGAAGGAAAATAGCACGAATAAAGAGATTATTGATTCTGAAATAGAATCTTCTAGGTCTTGCTTCCAAACTAAACAAAATGAAGAATTAGAGCAAAATACAATTTTGCCACCATTAGAAACCGAAGTTGAAGCGATGGATTTGATAAAAACATCTCCAGAAGAATTTGCTCGGGAACAAAAGGTGTGCGAAGATTTGAAACCTCTCTTTGAGCAAGCTAAACGACAATCTTCAAAAGACAATAAATATATTATAATAAATCAATTGTTGTTTTATAATAAAATGGACAATGATGGAACTGTAAGAAGATTATTAGTTGTGCCCAAGAAGTTTCGCAACCATCTAAAAGGGATCTGCCATGAGATAACTGCAGCTCATTTAGGTATAACTAAAACAAAAGATATGCTGTGCAAAACTTTCTACTGGCCTAACTGCTTTAACGAAATTGAAAATTTTGTTAAATCTTGTGACAAATGTCAACGAGTAGGAAAGCCTCAAGATAAGAAAAGGGCTCCTTTGAAACTGGTTCCAGTAATTCCGGAAATATTTACAAGAATTAACGTTGATGCATGTGGTCCTTTACCTATAACTTCCTGTGGTAACCGGTATATTATAACAGCCATTTGCATGTCATCCAAGTATCCAGATGCCATCCCAGTACCAGATATACGTTCTACTACTGTGATTGATGCTTTTCTTCAGATATTTAGCCGCATGGGTTTTCCTAGGGAGTTGCAAAGTGATCAAGGAACATCTTTCATGAGTGTCCTGACATCAGAATTTTTAGAAAAATTTGATATTAAAGTTGTGCATAGTTCCGTTCAGCATCCCCAAAGCAATCCTGTTGAGAGATTGCATAGAACTTTAAAGAGAATACTGAAAGTCCTTTGCTTAGAAAAGGGTACAGATTGGGAGAAGATTTTACCTCAGGCACTTTTTGCTCTTAGAACTTGCATTCATGATAGCACTGGATATTCTCCTGCAGAATTAGTCCATGGTCGGAACTTAAGAACACCCGTAACACTATTATATGAAAATCTAACTGGTAAAACCATTGAAGAAGATAGTATGATTGCTTACGTTTTTAATCTTTTAAATAGAATGAAAAGATGCCAAGAATTAGCTGTGAAAAATATGACAGAGGCTAAAGAAAAACAAAAACTTTGGTATGACCGTAAGGCTACGAAAAGAGAATTTAAAGAAAATGATCTTGTGTTAGTTGTTGCACCTTCTAGATCAAACAAATTTTCTGTTCATTGGATAGGTCCAGGAAAGTAGTAAAACGACTATCGGACACAAATTACGTAATACAATTTCCCGATAAGGAAAAATTACATGTATACCATGTAAATATGTTAAATACTTATTTTCAGCGTCCAGAAGATGTTAATTTAATTTTTACCTCTAATTCTGATAATGAAGATATTGATTCTGAGAAAGAAGATATCCCAAGTTTTGAAATTAATTCATCTACCCTTTTAGAGACTTTTCCTGAAAGCTGTTTTAATGAAAAGTTAGAGGACGATCAGAAGAAACAATTGAGTAGACTTTTGATTCAATTTATTGATATTTTTTCAAATGAACCGGGTTGTACAGAACTGGCTGAACTGGACATCGAGTTAGAATCTAATAAATCTATTATAGCTAAACCATATCGAATGTCCCCACGACAGACAGAAATTCTGAAATCGGAAGTAGACAAGATGTTGAAATTGAAGGTGGTGGAACCAGGTGAATCCGATTACACATCACCTTTAATATTAGTTGAAGCTCCTGGAAAAGAACCTCGTCCGTGCATTGATTATCGCAGGTTAAATGAGGTTACCAGGACGCAATATTATCCATTACCAGATATTGAAGAGCGTGTTGAATCCGTTTCGAAAGCGAAGTTCATATCCTTATTAGACTTAACACGAGGTTATTGGCAGATACCTTTGAGTCCTAAGGCTCAAAGATATGCTGCATTTACGACGACATTTGATATTTATAAACCTTTGAGAATGGCATTCGGTTTGAAGAATGCTCCTTACTATTTCAGTAAGTTAATGGCTGATTTATTAAAAAATTGCGAACATTTTGCTGTGCCTTATTTAGATGACATAGCTATATATTCACTTACCTGGTCTGATCACATCCAACATCTTAAATGTGTTCTGGAGAAGATTCGATTTGCGAAATTGACTGTAAAACCCCTTAAGTGCAAATTCGCTCAACTTCGTGTTAAATATTTGGGACACTTTGTAGGACAAGGTCAAAGAACACCAGGTGATATTAAAGTGAAAGCCATTACCGATTTCGAACGTCCCTCAAGCAAAACCGAAGTACGAGCTTTCCTAGGTCTTGTTGGGTACTATCGCAAGTATATACCAGAATTTTCGGTAGTTGCTGAGCCTTTATCCGACCTGTTAAAAGGGAAGTCCAAGAAAGGAACTGTAATATGGAATAATAACTGCGAAAAGGCATTCATAGAATTAAAGAACACTTTAATAAAGAAGCCTGTACTTTACAGTCCAGACTTTCAAAAACAATTTATCATTCAATGTGATGCCTCAAACTTAGGAATAGGTGTAGTTTTATCTCAGAGAGATCAAAATGAAAATGAACACCCTATCCTATTTCTAAGTAAAAAATTTTCAAAATCTGAGAAAAATTATAGCACTATAGAAAAGGAATGTGCAGCAATAATTTTTGCTGTTACTAAATTAAAATATTATTTAGATGGTCAGTATAAATTTATTATCGAAACTGATCATAACCCTTTAGTTTGGTTAAAACATCATACAGGATCTAATCCCAGACTTTTAAGGTGGGCTTTGGTACTTCAAAGCCTAAATTTTGATATTGTTCACAGAAAGGGCAAATTACATCAGAATGCCGATAGTCTCAGTAGAATGCTGAATAACCAAACTTAATTATTTTCTTTTTTCTCAGATATTCAATTAAAATGTTTTTTTTTAATACAAATTTCAATTGTTGTTACATGTGTACATAATAAAAAAATGTTTTTTATAGTAAAAATGTGTCTATTTGTAAGTTTAGTTAAGGTTGAAAATTCTGTTGTGTTAGATAATTATTTTGTGCTATTTTGATATAATTTTATTTTATATTTAATATTATATAATTCCATATAATTTTGTGTTTCAGCCAGAGTCCGATTGATCAGGGCTATCTGTAATACTAAATTTTGCTCTTTGTTGTTTGTGTGTGTGTTTTTTTTTCTTTTTTATTTGCAGGTTGATTTCCTTAGAATGAGAAAAAGAAAAAAAAACTCCGGGGAAGGAAGGAATAATTTAGTCTGTAATGTCTCACCATCGGCACTTTCGATTTTAAGATCCTATGTTTTTTTTTTTGTGTTTTGTTTTGATTTTCAGAGAGACTCTCATTGTACGCGAAGCAGGCGAGAGAGATTGTCGCGAACCCATACATGGCTCCTTGTAAATTTTGTTCATTTTTTAATTAAATGTGTATGTTTCAAAATTGGAGTCATTTATTTGTTTGTTTGTTTCATAACAAGATGTACTTTTCGAACAGGACAGCCTATTTGAAGCGAAAAAGAAATTTATGATTGAATGCTAGGCTGTGGAAATGCTTAAAACAAATAAACATTAGATTCAAAAGTTCGTGATTGCAATTTGTATTTGTGATGACTATGTTACCTGCCTAAAATCAATGGGAACATTATACTTCCAACCGTTGTTTCCAAGACTTGCACAGATGGTTTCCTATAAAATTCAACCACGGCTAATGAAAGTGAAAGCGTTTGTGTTTCGCAGCACCATTATCGATACAATTGACAAACAAGAACTAGCCATGAACATGATTTGATTTCGAAACGAATGTCACTTTCCTTTTTGCATCACTAAATAGAACGGAATTCAGAATTACACGTTACCTTTTTATTATTTTTTTTAATTTTATAATTTTTTTGTAATTATTTACACCTCCTCTTTTGTTAAGCCATATTTTGTGGCGTACCCTTTATTAAAATTTAGTTTTCTTTATTTTTTGTTTCCTTTTAATTTATATCTTAAGTTTTCAACACTTGTTTCTTTATCATTTGTTCGAAAGTATAGAAAATAGTTTATTTGTATATCGTTCAGTCTATGAATTTTTTACACATATATTTTCGAAATATTTTTTGCCCATTATATCTCTGATGAGAAGAAACAAGTTTTTATTCCTCTCTTTTTTAAAAAATATTTTTATTTCTATTTAATTTTAATTTAACTCTCATTCGTGCGCCAGTTAACTTTCTCTATTTCGATATTTTTGGAATTCTGAAAGTCTGTCTATCTTCAGCATTTTAATTGATTCTTTGTTTTAAAAAAATGTCTTTTTTTAGTGTTTTCTACTTATTTATTTCATTAAAAAAATTTTTTTAATAAAGTTATGCATAATTACGCTATTTTTTAAGATAAAATCTTTTGAGCATTATAGTGGTCGAGCTTGAAGCGAAACCACTATGTAATTTATTTATTTCTTTTATCTTTTAAAGATATTTAATTTATTTTTCTTATTGAGGAATTTTAATTCGAATTTTCTGATAAAAAATATGATTAGTGCACATAGGTTGGTTTGAATAACACCTTATGGTCACTTGGCACAAGATAACTAATTGGACTGGTACATGCAGTGTAAAGTATACTCCGAATCACTGCAACGGCTCTACGGTGGGAATCGAACCCGTGAGCTGTTAAACAGAAGGCCAGAGAGCTAATCATTTAGCTATCAGCTCGGCGATTAGTGGACATAGAAATATTTTTGGGTTGCAATTAACCACAACACCATTTTATCTAGAATTTCTTAATAGTACTTACAAAGTAATTAAATAAATCATAAAAGACTAATGTAATACTTTCTATGACAAACGGAAAAACACTGTTCACTGTTTTCTTTATATCTGCCTTAATAGTATTCATAGAGAAAACAGTGTGATATATTTTCAACATAAATTGCTATAACATGTTTTTCACATTAAATAATTATACAATTACCAATAAATTACATATAATTAATGCATTTACTATACATTTAATTGCAACATAATATAATATTCTATATAGTAATTAGACATTAAATGATTTATTATTATTATATTCTGTTAAACTTAATCGTCACAAAACACTTCCATCATTACATACAAACCATTTTATCTTTAAAAAAAATGAAAAATATAAAATTTTCTACTTGGAAAATATATATAAACATGTAAAATAAATTAGTACAAAATAATTCGAATCTGCATGTGAATTCGAAATTTCTAAGAGAATTTTCCAGCGGAACCCATTATGAGTGACAATCGTAGTATAAATATTTCCCCATCCGGGAAAGAAAAAGGAAAGATGAAGCCATATTCAAAACATGTTTTGCGAAAGGAAAAGTTCTAGTTAAAAAAAGGCCAAGAAAACTGTCCGCCCCTCCCCTTCCTCTCAGACGATCTATTTGGACAGGTGCCAGAGACGTTTCTGGATTGCACGACAGCTGTGAAAAGCTGTCCGGATTGCTCTCGAAAGCTATTACCTAATTCGAATGTTCGATTTACTCTTTCACGGATATATGTTTATTTTTTTGTTATCGCTTAGAAAAAAAAAAAAAACACGTAGATTCGTATTATCATTATTTCGGTATTTTTTTTAATAAAAATAATTCGATTTTATCTTTTCTTGTTTCATTATCGTAAGGTTAGAATATATGCTGTCACAATATTTCTTCACTCGCCTTTTTTTTTTCTTGTAATTTAAAATATGTGAGAATGCTTATGATTAATGACTTGATATTTAATAGCGAAACAAAAGTCTATTTGTTGAAATATTTTTTTTTTACTTTATATTTAAAGCGTCTTAGTGTCTTTCAATTTATCATAAGGAGTTATTAAAAATGAGATCATAAGATTTACTAAAAATATTTTAAATAAATGGCGTTTGTGAACATGGTCTTTTATTTCAATTATTTAGTTTAAAATTTTTAAAAAAAAGTGGCGCAGTTAATTTAAATTAAATAAAAGTTCTCCATCATTATCAGCAAACATATTCTGACTCTGGTCTATTGACAGGACAGCTTACCTCGGACTGAAACATCTCGAGTTCGAATCTGGCTGCTGTTAAATAATGAGGGATGAATGCTGCATTTTAATTTTCTACATAATATTCATTTTATATCATTACTTAGTACTTACTTTAGAACAGAGTATGCTTTTAACACTTTGCATTGTGAATAGCTTATTCATTTGAATATGGTAAATGTTTAATTGGACATCTACTACTAATCTTCTTCTTTTAGGTCTTTTTTTGGATAGTGAACCATACCGCCGTGCTTACCCTGGTTATTCATTTGAAGAAAACTTCCAAACATTTAGACTAACAAATATATGCATACGGAAAGATGAGAAGTTAAGCAATCCCTCCCTTATTACTCATTGTTCATACATGGAATTGCAGAATAACTAAGCTGCGTTATGCTTACAATCTTCTCACTAAAGATAAATCAAATGATTTTAAAATCTAGTTATTTGTTTAGTAAGATCTAATATCATCTACTTATTTATTTTAATATTAGATTATTTTTGAAAAATAAATGTGATATGCTCAAAATTTAAATATTAGACTTTAGTCCATAGTCTCTGTCTAATTAGTACATTTAAGACATTTGTCATTTAATGATTAAAAATTAATTCTATGATATATAAAATAAAATTTAAAATGATTTGTTTTGAATATATACTATTAATTGTTTGTTAAATTATAAATATGTCTTAAATGTATTAATAAGATAGATCTTTGTCTTTCTAGATAAGGTATAATTTTTAAATTCTGAGAAGTTCCCACTAACTGTTATAAAATATGATCTAACATTAAATAAATAAATGATATTATACACCACCAAAATTCGATACCACTATCTCAATTCTTATTGAGTCTTCTTCGAAGTGAAAATCTTGTTTCCTGCATGTACACCAGACGAACTGAGTATTGTGGTCTTTCAGGGTTTTCTCCTTTGCAATACATAAATGTTTACGAAAAAACCCTTCCGAAAATGTTAAGATGGGTATGAGAAAACCATTCAGCAGATTTTGTCTATTAGGCTGTCTACTACGCGAAGTAGACTATGTTTTGCCCGAAATTTAAAAATGAATATATTTTATAGTTCAGGGACTGGAAAATTTTGGATCCCCATTAGTACCCAGTTCATAAAAAATATGTATTACCAAATAATAACCTTTTCTCCCATGTATTTCAATAAAACAAATTGTTTTTAGAACGCACGTTTTATTTTTCATTACTCAATTTTGTAAAAATATAATGTGACGAGCTCTTTATTGCTGGCATGCGTCTATTTCTTATTACCATTTGGTCGATCCTGAGCCACATGTGGTGTCTATTTTCTATAGATCATCACAGATTTATTGTCAGGAATTATTTTCGAACCTCATGAAATAGACACTGTAGCAATCAAAGCATGTGAAATCAGATTTGCAGAAAATCACGTGACACATTTATACTCGGTTCAAAAAGTTTACTCCTTTTCGAATGCATTAACAGCTGATTTATTTGGAGAACTGCCAAAGATATTTCTGGAACCATAATTGTTTCAAACTTTGACTCTGGGTTGTTACAGGGTTGACAATAATTAATTGAAAATATTCTTCGTTTTTATTTGCTGCCATGTCTGACAGATTATCTTGGTTAAATTATCAGTTTCTGCTTTTTTTCCCCTATACATTATGAAAAATGTTAAATTCATTTATTTTATTTGCAATGCCACTCATTTTTTTTCTTGCTTGATAATGTCTCAAATTGACTTTTTTTAAAAAGAAAATTCTCATGTTCTGTCATATTAAAAGGATTTGTTTTATAGAGTATAACCATTTTTAATTTGTTTTATAGAACGTAGAGAAATGCTACAAAAAATTGCATCTATTACTCTTTGACACTGGTATAAAATATGTAATATTTGGAAGTTGTTAATATTTAAAGCATGTGTTTGAAAATTATCACAAAGGTCTTTTATGAAATTTATAGACATTTAAGCAGATCTCCAATTTAAAAAAATGGTTTGTGATAAAAAATGATATGGACTCATTCAAATTTAGTGTGATTTTAAACCTATGCCATTTTGATAATTTTATTAATTTGTAAAAAAAGTTATCATTTGTTATTTAAAGAGCCACTTTTAAAAATTTACACTTTGCAGAATTTAAATTAAGAAAATTTTGTAAAATTAAAAAATAATGAATTCTTTTTTTTTTAAACTGTATTTTACAACTTTTTACAATTGCTTTCACTGAGTTTATCACCTTATATATAATTAGAAGAATCTAAATTCAATCTCATCCTTTGCTGAATAATGGGAGACAGGTATTCGTTTTTGCATTTTGCACGTTTCTCTGCCAATATGGATGGTTGGTAATTATCTGTTTACTCTCTTTTGATTTTGTTAATTACTAGAATACAATAAGGACAATAAGGAATTACAATAAGGATAATACACAGCGGCCCATTTTTGTATCATCATACTGAGGACAAAATTTAAGATTTGTAAAAACAAAGGATAAAAAATTTCTTATTTTAAAAAATATTGAATAACATTGTTTAAAAATTTATCTTCAAGTTATGTCTCCACAGTAAAAAAAAAAGTTATTTTAAAAAATGGATTCACAGAAAATGTCAATCTTTTTTTTTTTAGATCTCCTAATTTCATTCCCTGCCGCTAAAGCATCGTTTTGGAATTCAAGCTCAACATTTTTATACTCCGAAATTTGAAAAGGAAAAAAAATTTATAATTGTAACTTCTCTATGGCTTAAGTGGTAGCGCTTCTCTCTGCCCAAATGCAGAGTTGGGTTCGATCTTCGGGTTGGGCAAGGTCGATTCAACCTTTCATCTCTTCAGTGGATTGGTAACTGACTATCAAGCATGTTTGGGAACTAAGCCAATGGGGTTTCGCGTTTGGCTGACCAACTAACGGGGATATAAGCTTCGCACCCCAGGGCTCTTTAGTCAGGAAAACAGATATGGACATTGTAGGCCACATATGGGCTGTCGTACCACAAGTTTAGTTTAGTTTTAAATCGCTTCTTCCTTTTTTTGAGAGTGAAAAACTCTTATAACATTATTTTATAAAGAGTTTACAATATCCTTCAATTATTTTAAACAGTGTGTCTATTTTCTAGAGTTGAACCAATATGTTATTTGTGATGATCTTTAAATAAATCCTAGGGGAGACAATTCAAACATCTTAGAAAATCATTCGGTCTGCATCTGTTGCAGGGATTTCGCAATGTGACTGACTGGGAAAGTGAATTCGTCCCTCATATTGAATCAGTGTTTCAGCGAGATGGTAGAATGTTATTGCGCATATTCTTACTTGAAGGAATATTAAAAAATTCGGGTATTTACGGTTTTGTATTTATTGTAAAAGCATGCTACATAATAGAATAAATGTATCTTCTGTGATAAAGTTTTTGAACAAAATTGATCAATATTAAAACGAAATATTGCTTAATACTTCAAAGAATGAATCATTTTCATTTTAATGAATATTTCCTATGCAATGTTTGCTTTTTGAGAATTGACTCGCAGAAATCAAGACAAAATATTTTTGTGTGGAAATAAATCTTTTTATATTGTATCATCAGCATTGGCATGACAGCCCTTTGTGGGCCTTGACCTTCTTCAGAAGTCTCTGCCATTCTGCCCCTTTTCAGGAAATCGACCTCCAGTTCTTGATTTTAAGTATGTTGAAGTCTTCTTCCAGGCAGCCCTTCCATCTCTTTTTGGGTCTTCCTCTTGGTCTACTACAGAAAGGGGTGGTGTTGAAGACCTTTATTGGTGTTCTCTCTGTACTCATTCTCATGAGGTGGCCTGCCCATCTCATTCTAGATAGTTTTATTGATTTAATGATGTCTTCTTCTCCATAGATTTTATACAGTTCAAAGTAACATTTTTTTCGCCAGGTGTTATTTTCCAGGACAGCACCAAATATAGTTCTTAGGACCTTTCTCTCAAAAATTGCCAATGTTTTCTCTTCCTTCATCGTCAAAGTCCATGTCTCTAAGGCGTAGGTTAGAACTAGTTTAATCAATGTCTTGTATAACATTATTTTTGTCCTTCTCCTGATTAGGTGAGATTTCAAAAGAGGTCTTATATTTTATATTGTATACCTTAAAAAAAATTTTTTTTGGTTATTAATATATTTAATATGTTAGAGAATTGCACTTTGCCATGCCAAGCCACTATATATAAAAAAAAAAAACACTTAATATATGATTAAAAATTAGTAAGCTTGATACTAAGAGCCACAGAAGACTAGCGAGACTAAGTTAGATTTATCTATAAGCACATTGAACAATCATTGAAACCTGCCTTTCGACTGCTTTGGAATGTGTAAGACTATGACTTCGTCACGTGACGGGTTAGTTATTTACATCCATTTGTATTGATAGAGAAAAATAAAAAGTTTATTCTCTAAACATGTTTATACCATTTAGAAAAACGAATATAACAGAAGATTATATATAAAATTAAAATTATTTTAATGGTGGAGAGACAGGTATTTAAGTTTTCACTGGAGAATTGTAAATCTTTCGAATTGTAGAAACTTAATTACATTGTTGAAGCTAAAGTTACAGATTTTTTTTATGCAACTCGTGTGGAATTTCCACCATCTTACGATTCATGCATCAGAATATTATTGATAGTTTCGAGAAAAAATATTTGGCACTTTCGAAATGAGTGGTCATGTCACAGAATTGACCTGTGAAGTTGACATTCTATGCGCAGGCAGTGATGGCCGGGTTGGTTAGGTCGTCTTTTGAATTTCGAATTGACCGAACATCCATCGTGTTCACTAATGGCAGATGGGGCACGTTAAAACTGGCGTGGTCGCAATGTCCTTCAAGTGAAATGATACCTCTGCGGTGGAAAGGCAAGTATTGGGGTTTTCTTGGTCCTTGCTTCAAAATCACAATGACTCCACACGGCTGTTTTCATCTAACTGGTAGAGCCTAACTCAGGGTAGGGTACAACAACAATCCATGCGCAAAACATTTGTCAATCAGTTTAGGGTGATGTTGGAAAGAAAACAATATTCAGGTTATTTTGACATGCAGCGTTAAAGAAACCACCTTACTTGAAGAAAGCCAAGAACATTTACCTGACAACCTGAGTAAAGATGAGTTATTCATCCATGAACTTGAACCATGTATGCATTGCTGCCCGAAATCTCATTTAAGTTTTTTTTATTTATTTTAAATGTGGACTCAGATGTAATTTATATATACAAAGAGCATAGGATGATTAAGTGATTGAGAAAATATTGAGATGAAAAAGAATTTTCAGATGTGAAGCAATAAGAAACATGCAGACGAATTTCTAACACAATACAATTTTTTTGAGAAAAACATTAAAATAGTTTCCCGCATGAAAAAAAAAATTCAAAATGTACTTTTGTAACAATAAAAGATTATCTAATTCTTCATTGATTCAATGAATGTAAGAATTTTTTTAGAATAAAATATATTTTGTATGTTTTTTTATATAAAGTATATGGTAAATACTTTTTGCAATAGAACTCTAATAATAAAGTCAGAACAATTAGATAAGAAAAAAAAAATTAATATTAAAATCTAATACTTGTTCTTCGATTTTACGAAATTTTGATAAAAAGAATATTTTACCGGTCCCCACGAAATCATAAAAGAGAGCATCTATTGTATGAGATACTTTCATTTAATAAATGTACATAGTACTGCCCGTCAAAAATGCCAAACAAGAGGAATCCAAAACGCATGAATTTTGCACCACATACATATCATGCTATGATGAGCATTTACATTTCCAATGCAACCGTACATCATCGGCGACTGCAATACCATTAATAAGTTATATCTAAAATGAGGAAATACCATCGTTTTGAAACCTCGATAAATTTTTATGCAATATATTAAACACGCACAGATTCAGCATCCCTAACAAAAAAAAATAAAGATGTGGACTTGGAGAGCTTGTTATTGTATCAAAGCAATCGTAACAGCCATGCGAATCTGAAATCGGTGGATGATAGAGAAGAAATGAACAGCGCTGCCATTCTTAACCATAGAGGAATATCAACACGCAAACACCTGTTGATAAGTCACAACGATAAAAGATTTTGCTAATTAGTAAATGCAAGATATTTATAACTAGATGCAACAATTTTTTTATTAATTCAACATCTTTCTTTCAAAAGAATATTTTGTTTACCACCCAACTGCAAATTTTAATACCAATACAAGATTTCTGCATACACTAGTTTACAGTTAGTTTCCTTTCATAAAAACTTAGATTTATAAATTAAAAATATATATATGACAATCGTCATATAACTGAATTTTTATTTTTTAATAATTTAGAGACACATCAAACTTTTTTGTAGTCTGCATCTACATTTTTGTGAAAAATACGTCTTTAATATTTTTGAAAAATCTTATTTTTTTTAATATACTCTGTTTAATATTTTTTTTATCAATAAATGATACAATTATTTTATAATGCTACCTTAAGAATAATTTTTGTATCTATTGGACACAAACAGCATTATCCTTAAATAAAGAATAAAACAGTGATATCCTGTTGATTCTTCTTCTAAAGTACAATAATTTACGCTGAAAATGTTAAAACAAAGGTAGAAATGCAATGGCTTTCCACTTCTGAAGGCAATAATTTATAATATCAAACCAAAGTATTATTGTAAATTGTAAACAAAAATATGTAAACTTAGTTAGAAAAAATATAATGTTCTATAAGGACGATGAGTAATTGAATTTACAAAGTAACTACTTTTCATTATAATAAAAACATGTATTTTTCATTAGATTAAGTTTGAAATTTGAAATCCATGTAAGTAAAAATTAAAATCCATGTAATTTATTTTTGATATGAAATTTACAGCAAAAATAAAAAATAAAAACAGCAGTGACCACAAATTAATGAAATAAAGCAATACTATTAAAAAATTAATGAAAATATAACAACAAAGAATAAAATGTGCATAATTAAAAAAATACTTTCAACCTAGTACATGAAAGGATATTTGGCTAGAAAGTTCATTTTAAAATGGATTACACAAATTGTTGAGCTGAAGAATTAAATACTAACCAGCTAAAGCAAAATAAAAGCAGATATTAATTTCATTATCATGGTGAAACCTATAAGCTTCTAGCATCTACAGTAAAATAAATACACATAAAATTTAATATTAAATTGGATGAAAATATTTTGAATATATATACATTATATATATATATATATATATATATATATATATATATATTAAATAAGTGTATTTTAAGTTTCAATGAAATAAGTGAGGCATATTGAGCAATGGTAAATCTAAATTTTATTTAGTAACTTGATCCATGCAGTTAATCTTAGAATTTTAGCACTAAGTTTGAAAGGTAATAATTAATTATCACACTCAAAGACTTAAAATGAAATATAGATGTACAAGTCTAATCAACCAGATTAGATGAAGAACTAGATATACTCTGATGTTATGCAAAACTTTTCTGTACAACATAATACAAATTGATTAGTAAAGCAGTGATTAAAGTTTAAAATCCTTTGTATTTACAATATACACACATTTCATAGAGCCACTTTATGAAAACATAAAAACAGTATGCACAAATATAAATGTAATGGAAGACAAGTCCACAAAAATAACGCAGTCCATTCAAATTAATGAATACTAACATGTGACTACTGGAAAAGTTTTACTTCTTTGCATATTTTCAATAGCTTTTACAAAGGCATGAAAATATTAAAATTCAAAAAGTAAACTTCTGTTTATAGAATAATTTGTTAACAGCATTTGCAGAAACAATTCTACAAAACACAAATGTCAATCAAATAGTGTTATAAAAATAATTTAGAAAGCAATTTTTTAAATTAATAAAATTATAATTTTACACACACACATAAAATTTTATATAATACATAAATAAAAAATTAAAATATATTTACTTTTAATTATCAACTTTATATTGGTTTTAACATTCAAATTATACATAGAATCCGTTGTATTTATAGAAGCAGTGGTATTATTAGAAAGGGTAATGATAGAGGAGAAAAAGGCACACTGGAATATACTCATGAATTAACACAAAGTATTTTTGAAAATGGGCAGAAAAACAAAATTTCGCCCATTTTATAAAAGCAAGTAAATATTAACTTTTTGTTTATTCATAAATTTATGCAATATAAAATAATGATAAATAATAAATTAAGTAAGAAGTAATAGAAACTATTTTATAAAACACTTTATTATTAATTTCAAATACTTTTCAAAAAAATTAATTCAAATTACTGTGAAAATCTTCAATTTTAGATCAATTATTACTTACATTATAATAGGGAATATAGTTTTATTTTACGTGTAATAGTATTTATAAATCTTTTTTTATTTATATAAGTATACCTATATTTAATATATATAAGTATAGACTTATGAAAGTAGATACGAATATAAGTACAAATATATTTAGGGAGGCCACTGGAATAAAATACTTTATGTTATATTGCTGAATTTATATAGAAAATGTAATGAAATTAATAAAATTAAACAGTTACACAAATTGTTTCCTTGTACAATTTATAAAGAAAAGCCATCTTTTGATAAAACAATTTATAATAAGTAAAAATCCTCATAATATTTACACAGAAAATAATAAATGGAATTATGAATTTTTTCTTTGGCAAAAAGCTCAAATAAAGATTTTATTATATATTTAATTTCCATTATTCATTTCTCTTTTACAGCAATCGTTGTTAAGTAGTGCTAAGTCTATCTTTACAATACATATTATTTAAAAGAAATTTTACATAAATGATATGCCTTATATTTATTGCCATTAGTTATCATTTATTCATCAATTTTCAAATGTTAATTAAAGACTAAAAAAAAAAAATTTAAAATCACAAGAAAGACTAAAAAACATTGAAAACAATCTGCTGATACGAATAAAAACACTGTAGAACATCAAACTGTACAAACACATTTCACACATTTATGTCCAGCACAGAGGATAATTTCAAAGTTTTAAAACTCACAACAGGTACAAAATATTCACGCAGGAGTATGAAATGCAAATGTTATATCACAGACATTAATAATTTCTCATTTTTATTCACAGAAACACCTTTCCTTGATAAATATAATAAAAATAATTGCTATTAATACTAACATATTTTTAAAAATAATTTGACATGAAAAATACAATAAAAGTTGTTTTAAACTATAACTTTCATTTGAAAATAAGAATACACCGAAAAATTCTATTTCTATTACAGATAAATTCAAAACAAAAGAGTTATAGATTTTAGCTGATTATAGTCACACAACTATAAATATATATTATTCTTAACTTCCAACTTAGAAACTCCTCAGGCTGACTTTTAATTGTGTATTAATAACAAATTCAAAACATGAAGCAAATGCAGTCTCTTAATAAATTTATAACACTAAACAAAATATTATGCCTCTAATGTTGAAAAATAGATGCACTTTAGAAGCAAAAAGTGCTCTCTCTTATCAGACAAATACATCTCTTAAATTTAAAACTGATTACAGAGAAAAAGAAAATTGCAAATTGTGAAATTCACATCTTTGGCATCATAAAAAGGAACATAATTCTTTTTATACATTATTCATATATTTCATAAAATTACTTCAAATCTTATATATAGGTCATTTCTAAGATTTAAATACTACTTAATGAGACACAAATAGTTGAAAAATAACAAAAATAAAATTCCAAATGCAATTAGTTAATTTTATTGAACACAACCGAAATAGCAAAGTTGTTGCTAAATTTAAAAAGTACATAAATATTTTTCATCATTTGAGCGATTGAAAATTATACATTTTAAATAAAATGCATTTATGTATAAGAAAAACTAGATTTTAATAATATTGTAATACATGAATTCATTCTACAAAAATAAAAACAAATACACTTTGGTCATGGCAATTAACAAAAAATATTCAAAACACACAACCATGGTGGAACGAAATATTTTTTCGAACAATACATTTTTTGACTTGAACATTTTCCTATAAAATCTGTTATAAAGTAATCTACATATATTATATATATATTTATATTTATTTGAGTTTGTAATGCTAAAGTATCACAGTTGATACCTTTGGCTAAATTACCAAATTCTGAGAGGGAACAGGCTAAGCCATGCTTCAAAATTTCTCCCCCATTAAAAAGGTAAGTTTAGAGTTTTAAAATGTGTGCAGAGACTGAGAAAGACAATGAAAACAGTACTTGTGAGCAGAACTTATAGGCTGAATAAAATTATTTAATAATATTTATTCTAATCATATTATTCTGTCAAATGTAATCCAAACAGGGATAAAACAACATTTAATCTTTTCAACATTTGGAGAAAGTTGTTTTATACAAAATTCAATATCAGCTAAGTATTTAAAAAATGAATTTTGAATGATATAAATTAATGTAAAAAAATCAAGATGATTTATTGGGATGAAATATAATAATGCCAATGAAAAATGCTTAAGTATTTTTCATATCAAAGGTTGCAATGCCAGGGGTTCGATAGGAGAATTATAAAAATTTTGAGTGTAGATGATCAAAACGTTTCACAACGTTTAAAAAAACAATATTTACTCTGTCTTTAAAGCAACAAAAGTTTCTTTAAAATACACAACCAAATTAAAAAATAACCATTTCATTATTTATTTATTTTTTTAAAGTTTTACATTACTTTTACCACAAATGGTTAAAATTCATTGAAATGAATTAAATGGAAAAATTACATTGATAAAACGATTTAACAATTATAAAAATGATGATTCAATATTTATAAAAAAAGAAAACTGAATTTATTGTACAATATTTAAATAACCTTAAAATTTTGAATTTTTTTTATTAAATTAACAACGGATTTAAAATAGTCAAAGTGGTTGATTATAATAGTAACAAAATCTAATTATAGTATAATAAGGGGTCTTATCTAAGGGGTTGATTAACTAATACAAACTTATGGAAACTGATTTAATCAAAATAAATTGTAAATCATTTAAGAAATAGGTAAGTTTTTCCTTTTTCATTATTTTATAAAAAGGGCTGATAAGAGAATTAATTGTAAAATTTATGAATGTAAATAATCAAAAAGTATAGTGATGATCAAGAACATGAATGCAATTAAAAAAAATAAAAATTAAATTTTTACCTAATAGCACCTTAAAACTTTGCAAGTTTTTTTATAAAACTATTTTTAATTTACATGAACAAAATCATATAATTCTTAAAAAAATATCGATATTAAATGTTTTTCTTCAATGAAATATTTTTTATACATTAACCGTCCATGCAAAATTTATAAATGCAGTTTTTAGATTTTTTAAAATTTTTATAAAAATTAGTCTTAAAAATAATTGGATGATAAAATATTATAACATTAACAATAAAATAATACCAGTCCTATAAAGTTCTGATTCAAGATTTTGAATTCATTTTTCCTTAAAAAATTACTATGATTTAAAATCTTTCTGGAGATTCATGCATAATCACAGTACAACTTCTAAAGTTTGCTGTCAAAAAAGTAGAGCAAGTCATATATAAAGCCAATTTTTCCCATAAGCATTTCAAACAAATCTCTCACAACAAAAAGCTAAAAACTATTTTAAAATATACAATCTTAACAAATATACTTCAAGATACAAGTTATTTATTAACACCAGGTTTGAAACTATAAACAATACTTTGAATCAAGAAGATAAGGTTCAAATTTATATCATATAAAACTGTGAGTACAACAATTATTTGCATATTATTTTGATTTCTTTTCACTTTTGTGAAGCTTTTAGCAAACAGGTAAAATTTACTTTTTCTAATCTACACATATAAAAATTTTCTGTAAAATTATAAACTCTATTAATGTTAAAAACAATAAAATAGATAATTTTAATCACTCCATAAGCCTGGTAGGAAAATAAGAGGATTTTCTTTTAGTTTCATCAAAAATATCTCATCTAAATAAAAAAAGCCATTTAAAAGTAATTATTGAAGTCCTGATAGTGATATCAGCTGATTTCAATGCATTTAAAATGATATATCATATTCATTTTGAAGACTCTGCACAAACTTTAAAAGCAATACTGGACTAAACTCTTTCTGAAATATATTATATAGAAGCATTTTAAAACCACACTTGCTACAATAAGATCTAAGAAGTATTTTAAAAGCACTGATATTGCTCAAGAAAATGGTGAAGTGAGAAGTACCACAGTTTATT
Source organism: Latrodectus hesperus (assembly GCA_037975125.1). Classification (NCBI taxonomy): domain Eukaryota; kingdom Metazoa; phylum Arthropoda; class Arachnida; order Araneae; family Theridiidae; genus Latrodectus; species Latrodectus hesperus. The sequence continues at coordinate 63,724,778 of CM075862.1, forward strand.
TGCGAGTTTTTTTTTGGTGCCCTCATGAATTACAACTCATGATGATGATGAAGATGATGCCTCTGATTTCATCGGAATGGGGGAGGCAGTGCCAGTTTGACTGCTTGCATCCACTGCTTCATTAGAATGCACAACAGGGAAGAAGCGCTCTAGGGAAAAAATTTTCCGGTTAAGTGATTAATTAAATATTCAAGAAAAGCTAAATCAAAATAAAATTATTAAGTTAAAAATTTCAGAAAAGTTTAAATAACTAATAATTAATCTAAAAACTAAAGTTATAAGCTATCACACAGAAGTATTGTAAGTAGTTTATTCATTCTCAATAGTTAAATTAATATTTCATTTATCTGAAATGAAATATTTTGTAATGTCAATAAAAAATTTATGAATATAAAGTTTAAAAATAACAATTTAATTATTTCATATTATGTATAGTCAAGATTATGCATTGTGTGATAGATATGCTTTGAAGGCTAAGTTAAATGGAATTATACTATACATTTAAAACTACAAAAGTTACAATTTTATTAATTTCCTAAAAATTATTTTAAAAGCATTCTAATTTTTCGATTTATCAATAATTGGCTTCAAAAATAATTACAATGTATAAAAACATATAATATTTTCATTGTATTAAAATAAATGAAACAGCAATACATAAGAAATCATAAAAATAATTTGGATAACTGTAAAAGTTTAAATAGGAAATTAACATATAAAAGAAAAATATTTAAAATCAATAAATAGAAATCAAACATTCCATAGCAATCGGCTTTGATATTGAAAGATTTTTATAGTTGGTGTTTTTAGCACAATATTAGCCAAAATAATTTGTTTTTTTAAAACAAATTTTTAAGGATTTTTCTACAAGATGTTGTAAGCAAATCACATTTTAGAAAGTATTTTTCCCAAAATAGTTAGAATTTTAAATCAGTATCATAGAAGATAGAAATTTCCTATTTTTAACAAAAATGACTTAAAAATAAAAAATTGATAAATGAACAAAAATTATTAAAAAAATATTTTATTCAAGCAGTTAATTAATGTAAAAATCTCACTGTTATATCCAACTAAAACACCTGAGAAATATTAGCCATTTTTGTAGCAGATCTGCATTTATATACTTTCAGAAACATAGAATGAACTTACATTTTAAAAGGAGATTTAAGAGTGAATAAAATTTCCTATTTTAATTTAGAACTTTTTTAAATAATATTCTTACCAATAATATGGGGTGGATCAGAGTCAGAAGTATTGCAGTGTATTAAATTTGCCATCACATTATAATCAATGTTATCGTCTATAGAAACAAACTGTCCACTCCATCTAGGTATCGGCGTAGTACGTGGGGTGGTGCGTGGAGTTGTCACAGGTGAAGTGAACATGGACAAGCTTGTTGGACTTATGACACCACTTAATGGGCTGATGTTTGGATATGAAAATAACTATAGGAGGAAAAAATATATGTTGACATAAAATCATACAATATTTTCAACAGAACAGCTATCTTTTTCTTGAAGTGATATTTTTTTTCAATATGCTGCATTACATTAATTATTAAAAAAAGTAATAAAACTTAAACTGAAGTAATCTGTTGTTCATTTATCAAACAAATTAGAGGCGATTCTAATTAAAGATTACAACTCCAGGTCTTTAATATGATTTTGAAGAATCTTGGAGTTTTAGGTTATCAATATTATAGATATTAACATAGTTTCAGAAACACACGTCCTCATACATAAGCTAATACTGATGTACAATATATAAAAAATAGTCTTTAATATGTTTGTAGTGCAATGTCTATGTACTATTTTTGTTAATTTAACTATAACAAATAATTCTTATTGGCCATTTTTTGTACAGCACAATAATCATGAAACTTTTATTTTCATAATATGGTTATAAAAATATATATTTATATATTTGAAGTACACAACCTAAAAATTCTTTTATATTTATGAGATAGTAAGTAAAATTTCTAAAGTCTGGCTAGAAAAACTTTGCATACATAATATTATATTTCTTAGAAACCTTTTATGGATGAAGTATCATGATTGCTTAATTAATATTCTAAGAATTGAAGAAATAATTTTCAAAATTTTAATTAATTTTTCCTTAATATATCCATACTTGCATTGTGTATTTACAAATTTTGTTCAGTTTGTATCCAGCTTTTACTATCACAAGATCATCATAAAATTGTAGAATGATACAAAATACCAACACTTTATTCGAGAGCAAATGATAAAATGTAGAACAATTTAAAAATATTGCAAAAATTTTATTGTAAATTATATGTAAAGTCCCGTTACATATTTTAAAACAATTTTAAAAAGTAGTTACACTAAAATAATCTTATAAACAATTAGTTTTTACCTGCGCTTGCGGGTGTATGTGGGCGAATGTATGTTCTGACCTGACTAGAGCAGTAAATGGGCTGTTAAGAATCGAACGACTCAAAGGGGGTGTATCAGCATTACTCACAGTTGGTCCTAAAAATGAAAGATATGGTTATAAAGTCATTAAAATTAAATACAATTTACGAAAAATGTGTTCTATGTAATAATAATAATTAAAAAAATCTTCAGTCTTTTTGATGCTTACATTATTTAGTTTATTTATAAATAAAAAATGTTTAAAAAGTGCTTTAATTAAAAATGTAATGAGAAATCATACATCACTAAACATTATCTGCCACTTGCCTTTTTATAAACATCATTGAAACTTCGTAAAAATAAGTTTATTACTTTGCTCATAAATGCATTTTAGCATTTATAGCAGTATTTAAAGCATTTTTTAGGCTATTATTGATAATATAAGAATACATAATTTTTTCTAAATGATAAGACATTAAAAATTGTGAAAGCACTTTATTTTAGTTTATTCAATGTATTATCAGTAAAATAGTTAATTGGATTAAAATTTTTTGTCTCAACAGAGAAAAAAAAATGAAGACAATAATCAATGGAATCTCACTTTCATTCCATTTATAGATACCATCAATAAATATTAGATAAGGTACTGTTCTGAAATATATGTTATGGGAAGTTATATTATAGTCAATCACATGCACAATGTCATTTATTTTGAAATTTTCAGATTTCGAAAATGTTATGATTGGTTATTACTGACATTGCTTACATATGATTTACCTGAGAAAGGTATAAATATGGTCTTGAAAATTCAAGTTCACTCTTATTTCTGAAAACTAAGCTTAGCTCACACAAAAGCCTTTGAAATTAAACAATTTTCACCAATTACTGATTTTTATCTTACAATATAGTAATTTAAAGAAAGGAATTTTTTTAAAAAGAAATTAGTTCACCATAGGAGTTTTATTACATTTGGGTGGAAAACAGTTACCTATTCAAGGAAGATAAAACTTTTTTCATTAAAGAAAACTTGTATACACAAAATATCCATAATATAATTTATGATGTCCATTTTTTAACAAGTTTTAAAAATATAAATTACATTTAAATTTTACATCAAGTGAATAAAATATTTTCTGAAATTTGAACAAATTAAATGATTTTTCTTTATTAAATTGGAAGTTTATTTGAATTTCTTAAAAAAATTATTTTTTCTGATACTTTTCTTTGATTTTTATCAACACAGAATAAAAAAAATCTTATTAAATAATTAATGACATAATAATTACCCGAAGAAGAGCTTGGAGGTGATAAAGGATGATCAGAAATATCATCTGGTACAGGACTGTTGCAGCGTGGATCCTCATCACCTCGCATAGGATGGCACCTTTGGTCATCATCAGCAAGTGGATTACAGTGAGAATCCTCATCTGTTAATTGAGGATGCACATCTTCTTCCTGTAAGGGATGGCACCTAGGATCTTCCTCTTGAATAGAATGAATATGTGAATCATCTTCTTGCATAGGTTCTGATTTAGTTGATAGAGGAGAAGTTGGAGGTGAAGATGTGGAAGGTACAGTGTCTAATCCTAAAAAAGAAAAAATCATTATATTTTAAAGTTTTGTACCCCTGAATCATATCTGCAACTGTTTTTAATACTTTATTTTTCTTTACTTTCAAGAATAAGCGTCATTTTCAATTATACCAGTTCCAGTACACAATTTTCATAAAAAAAATAAATAAATAAATAAAACTATACCAATTGTCTGTTATATTTTGCACTGATTTTTGTTGTATATGGTGTGCCTATAATTAAATACATAAGGGGAAACATACAAAATAATCATAATTCCAGGAAAAAAATAACTGTTAAAATTAAACTATACTCAACACGGTTTGTAGTTTAATTATAATTAAGATGATACTCGCTTTTATCAAAAATTGTGGTAAGTATTTCATCTTTTTCCGCTTATAAAATCATGGAGGAAAAACTATTATTTAAAAGAGGAATTTGCATTTTAGTTGATTCATTTTCAATTATTATAAAATATTTCTTTAAAACAAACCCTATTTTATTTTTTAAAAACTTAAAAATTGCTTTTTTCTTAGTTTTGTTTTGCTAATTTACTTATATGTCATTAAGTTTGTTATTTTCTTACTTCAAGAAATAATAGCACATAATAATAATGAAGTACATCCAAATCATATTATTTGACAATGATTTTCATTAATTTTTTCTTTATGTTCAAGAGGTATGGATTTAAAAAAAAGTTGTATATGAAAAGAAAAAATACTGATTTACAATGAGCATTTCTGAAAATGAAGAATTATAAGAGACAATAAATTTCCAAATTCTCTTTATATTGATAAGGTAATAAAATGATTACAAAATAATAATATTTAATTTAATGAAGGGTTACTTTTATCAATAATACACATTGAAAAAATTTGTAAGATCATATTTAATTTTTTAAGGAATGTAATGTAGTAGGTCTTACAGCTTTGCCACTTTCCTGTCTTCTTTTTGATGACAGTCTCAAAAAATAATACAAACTGTTTTTTTAAGGACACTCAACATGTTAAAATTATCTGATGGAATACCAATAGAATCACTCAAGAAAAACGAACTTCAGACTATCTAGGGGTCAAATGATATTGATGTTTTTATCATTGAAAAATAAAGCTGTGGAAAAACTCTGTCTTTGAACACTTGACTAGTTCAAGGTAGGGATGTGACAGAGAGACATTAATAACTACTTACAAGTTATATGCCCAACCAATGATTGGTCCCTGAAGTAAAATCCTCATTCTGGTGCCAGAGAATATGACTCAGAACCTAGAAGTTTTTCAGTGCCAAGTGATGCGAATAATTACTGGAGCAGAAAGAGCTACTCCTGTTATTGCAATATAGCACTTAACTGGTTTGGGACTTATTCATGATTCTATTAAGAAAAAAGCGATTCTATTATATCAGAAGCTTTTGCGTTTGCATTGCAGCTCTTTCTGGAGGAACTATAATAATGCATACCTGCCAACCTTGGAGGAAAAAAAAATCTGGAGACACTACTACTGACATTTGTGTTAGTCTTAATATTTTAATAGAATTTTCATCAACCTCATAATGGAACTAAAACATAAAATAATATACTACATGTAAAAAAATAAATATCAACATTTATGTCTCAATATTTATTTTATAGAGCAATTTTTACTATACTAGTGCAATTTACAAATAATAAACTTATAAAATTACATAAAAACATAAAATACATTACTAAATGAATTTAATTCAGTGACATATGATTTTTTGAATATGAAATTTGACAGAAATATTTTTCTATTTAAATAATTAATAACTAGTAATATTCCTTCCAATTGAACTGCTTATGTAAACAGGGACCTCGTGTCTGCTCTGAATGTAAATTATATGATACCAACTTCTGGGAGTCTTGGTAGTCTAGTGGTTAGAGCGTCTTTATCTCCCGGCGGACAGGTTGAGTTAGAAACTCAAAGGAACAAATTTTAAAATATATGTATTATCATTATATTAGTCCTCCTATTTTTTACTGTTTAAACTACTAAAGCAGCTCAGTAGAATTTTTTTCAGGCTGTTTTTAAGTTTTTCACTGAAATTGGCAAAATTTAATAGATTTTCATAAATTATTAGGAAAAATGATGAAAAATCAGGAATTTCCCAATAAAATAAGTAGAGTTGGCAGTTATCGATAATGTTTTTACAAATCTTAATCTTCAAATTGTCTTTATCCAAGCTACTCAGAGAGAATCTGATTCTTTAATTTGAGCACAAATTATCTATTTTTATCTCCTCCCTCTTGTCTTTGAATTTGTATCTTAAAACTTTTTTAATTTAAATATACGCCTTGATCTAATATAAAGAGTAATTAAGAGCAAAAGGAGTAATTCACAATTAAGAGCTTTTACAATGGAGACCATTTGTAAAATAAAATATTAGTTTTTAAAGAAATAATCATGATTATTTTTATGATTACGAGAACTCAAAGGTCATTAGCATCATAACAAAAATGTTCAACTAAAAGTTAACATGATAAATTTACAGATAAACAATGATATATACTATTAATATATTGTATTCTGAAAAAGAAGTTTCTGCATTTTACTTAAACTATTCAATTTATTATTTATCACAATGAAAAACTTAAAATATGAAATGTTTTTTGCCACAAAATATTATAATAGACCTTCTTCTATTGACTGATAAGAAAAATAATTTATAACTTAAAGAAATTTTAGCTTCATACCAACAATTTAAAATTAATAAAAACAGTGAATTTTTCCCTCATTAAGCTTGCACATTGCTACCAACTATCCCTATAATTTAAATAATGCTAATTATTCTTAATTTAATTGCTTTTTAGTGTAAGCTGTAATCTAATAATTATGAGGTCAGTTTGCAAATTAAATCATTAAATTGGCTTATGAAACATTAGCAATTTTCAAAATGTTCTTGAAAATTGTTAAAAAAAAAGTTTCCTTTTCTTTTAAATAAAAATGTTAAAGAATATCAGTAAAAGTCAAGTAATAAAAATAATTATATGGCAGTTTGAAAGAAGTAATTAAAATGAAAAATTGTAAAGAAATAACCATTGATATAAAGCCAAAACTGTAGATATAAAAACAATTAAAAGAAAAGGGGGAGGAAAATGAAGAATCTTATGACGTGGAGTTATAGAAAAGAAATACAAATATAAAAACTGAGTCTTGAAAAAAATTTAAAAAATATTTGATACCATTTAAAATTTTGATGGTTTCTTAGGGTGTTGGTGCCAATCTAATAGAGTAATAGATTTTCTTAGTAATTTATTAAAAGTAAATTATAAATGTTTTTTAAAAATTAAATTAGATGTATACTTAAAAAAATTAATATAATAAGGACTATATTTAATATAAAGTGAATGCTTATTATGTATCTGATTTTATGATAATAATTAGGTATTACAAAAAGTTTAATAATTTAAAGTAATTTTTTTCATTAAAAAACTTTAAATGATCCATTTTATTTCAATCTATGAGGTCTGCACTATATATACTAACATCTATACACATCGTAAAAATAGTCAGTAGTTCAGAAAGACCATGCAAATTCAATGTTTGGTTTAATATGTAATTTGCTTTTAATCTTTTGATTTAATAAAAAATTCAATTATTTTTCTATGAAAATAATTAATGCACAAACCTGAAGATCTAATAATGGCCACTGGTCGAGCAACAGGAGCAGGTGGTGGAGGTGGCAACATAGAACTTGTGTAAAAGTGAGATATTTTTGGTGGACTACGTGCATCAGATTCAGAACTTGACTGAAAAAGAAAAGAAACTGTAACTGTGCCTAATGATTATTCTGTGTAGATACATATTAAAATATACAAAAAATGTATGCTATTTAAAATTTTTATATTTTTTATTACCTTTTTTAAAATTTAAGCTTTAAAAAAATATTTATATTATGTAATTATCAGCAGTTTCAACATTAATGAATAATTCAAAAAAAATTTCATAGAGGGAATACATTTTAAATTGTAAAGAATTAGTTTTAAAATAACATAAGATAAAAGAGCAAATTTCGTTCAAATGAATTTTTTCCTTTGTCTAATGATAAGCTAATATAGAATATCAACTTTTGTAAATTATCTGCTACTATTTAAGTAATTATTCCTTAGTACTCTAATTTTTACACAATAAACAAGTAAATATTAGAAAAAAAGGAAAGCCTTATTAATGTACCTCATGACGCTACTTTCCCTTCTTTCCACAGAATTGTAGTTTTAATCAAATTCATTTTTGAACTTGAAAATCTAGTGTAATACAACATGTATAAGGACAATACTTTGTGCAAAAAATTGCAAATTTTCTTATAGTTGTAATTGCTTTTTATAGTTCATTCCTCAGCTTGACTTTCAATTAAGAATTTTATACTAAGCAAGCAAATTGAATAATTTTAGAATATAATTCAATAAAAAGCAATTATTTTATAGTTGCTTTATGTTTTAGACACACAAATGCATTACTAAAATATTTAAGGCTAATAATATATAAAATTATATTTCAAATAACAAAAGATTTCTAAAATTAATTAATACTAGTAAAAACATAAATATAGAAATAAATTTTAATAAATGATGCAAAATTTAACAAATGAATAAGGCATTTTTCCCAGATATTTTAATAAAATTTTCTAATATTTTATTTAAAAATCAGTTATATCAGAAGTTTTTACACAAGTTTTTAGTGCCACAAATTAACTTCAATAGTCACAAAAAATTTGTTCTCAGACAATTTCATGTATGTAATTTGTGTTTCAATGTTTAATAAAATGTTTTGAATTAATAAAATTAATTTTTTGAGTATTTTTTAATTGCAAACAAATTATTTTCAGTGGGCAGTCAAAACTTATTTATGAGCATTAACATTATATAAGAATATATATACACATATCTTAATGAGCTGAAAAACAGAAAGATTAGATAATCATAAATTACCTGGGGGCTTGAATTTGTATTACGAGCTTCTTGACAAACAAGATTAACAAAATCTGACAAAGTATCACCATTTTCCTGGTATTTTCCTTGTGTCACAAGATAATAAGGACCTGAGGTCGAAAAAGGCACAACTAATGCAGTGGTTGGTGGAACCAGACTGGAAGCTTGACTTAGACCTGCAGAATTATATTCTATTCATCAAGATAGAATATTCAAAAGAACACATATAACAGACACTCATTTCCATGAATTTATTGGGACTCATAATATAGTAAAACAAGTGATAGACGTTAAAACTATTTTTCTCAAAAATGTACTTCACTCTACTTAGTCATTCATCAATTATATACTTTGCAGATGGCTACAACATTACATCATTTTTTTATTTAGTATTTGAATATTATTTTTCATTCTCATGCATTATGTTCTTAATCATCTAATAGTATTTACAAATTACATTTAAATCCACATTCAAAAAGTACTGAAAGGAAATTTTGGGCAGTAATGGGTTTTTGCCAAAATTCATGCATAAGTAACTCATCTCTACTCAAATTGTTAAGGTAAATGAGCTTAGCTTTCTTCAGACACAATGATAATAATCAGTCACAACAATAAGCCTGATTGTCTAATTGACCAGATATTGTTTTTTTCTGCAACATCATTTCAACATTAGGTACAATATGCCTGGTATATTAATTTCAAAAGCAATTCCAAACCAAATCACTCCTTACAATATTTTTATTTGAACCTTGCAATATTTGTATTTGAAGCCATTAATTATATTCTGATGCCATAAGAGAAGAGTTAGATTTTAAGCAGGAGAAATTTCACATGAATTGCTTGAAAAATATAAGATTTCAAAGTTACCACTGGCTTAAGATTCTCTAATAAAAAAATAATAAAAATAGATGCAAATAAAAAAGGCATAAAAATAAATTTGTAAATCTTTTTTGAAAATTTTAGTTGATAAATGGGAATTATCTTCACATCTATAAGATTACATTAGGGACCTGCTATTAGGTCATAAATTTCAAATGTTCATAAATTAGAGGTTCATAAAAATGAGTGTCTACTGTAAGTAATGCTTAAAACTATACTGTAAAATCAGACAGCCATATAATTTATGAAAGGCTATTTTTATTTTATTTACCTTTTTGATCAGAACAAGTGCTTATAAACAATATATAAACAATTTAAATGTATAAAATGTAAAATAAGATTTTTCTATTTAGTAAAAAAAAAAAAGTTCCCCCATAATTTTTTCTTTTTTCAAAGTGTAACATACCATCCTTACTTCCAGGAGATGATACTGCTTGAGAAGAAGGAGAGATGTCAGGTGTACTGAAAATAACTTCTACTGGAGCTGGAGATAAAGATGAAGCATTCACCGGTATGAAACTGCTTGATCCCTCAGTCTTTATTACTCCAGCACGAGTTGTTAAAGCATCTTGTAGTACAGCAGCATTTCTCACTGTAAATAAAGAGAGGTTCCAAAATTGAACAACAATCACACAAAGAATCTGCAATAGGTTATGTTACTTTTAAACAAAATATTTTCTATAAAGAATGTATAGAAAAGAGTGATTTTGCATTTTTTTTTCAGAACAAAGCAGTATGAAGAATATAATGATTTTTTTATGAAATTAAGTTTTAAAGATAGTTTATACAGACTATATACTTGAAATAACAAAAACAAAGAGCCAAAATAAATTAATGGATTGTAATGATAAGTCAAATGTTACAATGAGTAATTGGTATTTCAACTGTTGATTCAAAACTAACTCTAAATCTACTCTTTAATGCCCAACAAGAGTGGACATTAAAAAGTGAACTCAGACATTGTAGGGTGATCAACAATGCTAATTTCTATGATCAGCATTCTTAAAAATATACTAGGTTAAAACCTGATCATCATTAAAGACGAATGCAAGACAAATATAAAATAAGCTAATAACTCAAAAAGTCTGTCCACCCTTTTCTAAATCAAAGATATGGCAAGGTGATAAAATCAGCCACTGATTGTACCTTAGATACACAGATAAATAATTTTGTGAATTAAGGTAGCATCGCCACATCACAGCAATTATGTTAGGATCAAACCTCATCAGATAAAAAAAAATGGATGATATGTCATAAAGAAGAAATAAAATTTTACTGAAATACTGATAATTAATCATACAGATAAATACGATATTTATTAACAACTTGCACTTATTGAAATGATAAGTCCACAAATAAAAATGAAATTTATATGGTTCATTAATTGAGAAAATTATATTGTGTATTAATATATATTTTATAAATAATAATAATATAATGAAATAAAATACAAATCATAAGAATTGTAATGAAAAGCAAAATTATATAAAACTGAAAAGATATGATTATGGAATAAATTTAAAATTAATCTTCAATGAATAGGAAATTTTTCTGAAAGAAAGACGGAGTAATGAAAAATTCAATAGGCTCATAGCTGCAATTTAACATGATTTCTACAAGTTTTTTCCAAACAATTTGTCTTGTTCTATGCCATTTGAAAGACAGCTTTTTTCCAATTCTGTAGTACAATTGTACAGCCTTTAACATGTATTCTTGCCCTCTTATAAATACAACCCATGCTTTCAAGTGAATTCAGGTTAAGGGTTAATAAATTATTGATAGGATATACATCATAATCAAAAGCCATTGAAAAGTGAATTTTGCCATAAGAACAGAGGAGTATTAGTTAGCTAGAACATGACAACAGACCTACGATATGTTGATTAGAAAATAAAACATCATTCAAGCTGTTATTGAAAACCTATAAAATTCAAACAATTGTCTACAAATGCTATATTAGTTTTACAATGCATTTAGAATTCTAAACTCCATGGCACGAAAGCCCATGTGGGCCAAGGCCTACAGTGCCCATAACTGTTCATGAAAGAGGGCCCTGGGGTGCGAAGCATATGCTCCAGTTAGGTGGTCAGCCTAACCTCCAGCGTTTAGTTCCCAAGTATGCTTGGTACTCAGTTTATCGACCTACTGAAGGGATGAAAGGCTGGGTCGACCTTGCCCAACCCGAGGATTGAACCTCGGACCTGTGTCATGGGAGCGTGAAACGCTGCCACTAAGCCAGCATTTAGAATTCATCTCATGCTAAAATGGAACCACCAATATAGCTTGTCTCCTGGTGAAAATTTCTGTATCATTATATGGATTGTTCCAATATTGAAAGTCATTTGGATTATCCAAAAGTTGACATTTTTTACATCCTAGAATATCACTCAACAGCAATCTTCTTTCCAAGGCATCATTTCCTGCACAAATTTAAATCACCTTTATAATTTTTATAAATATTTGAAAATGTTTTTCTTTTCCAGTAAACTAAATTGTTAAACTACTATGCTACAATATGGTGTGAATAAACGTGAATCAAAGTGTGAATAAACTTCAAAAATATAGAGGTATTGATTATTTTGATGCACTGTATAAAATCATACTTCCTAAAAATACTTCAAGGTTTGTACTACACAGGGTGATTTTTTTTAAAAAAGAGAATTTACAAAGATGATAAAAATTAAAAAGAACGGTACACATTTTTTTCACACATTTAAAATTATTTTATTTAATTTAAATTTACTTGAGTTACAATGAATAACACATCAATAAAATTTAATTTACGTAAAAAAATATTTTTTTAAACAAATAGTTATTTTTAATAGACAAATCAAAATTTAAGGCAAAAATTACATTTTTCTAAAGCATTTTTTTTGTTTTCAAGAAAGGAAAAAATTCTGAAATTTCTTTCAAAGTCAAATGTTCAAATCAGTATAAATTATGCAGAAGCATAGATCATTTTAAATAAATGCAGTGTTATAAAACTCCTTTCAATTTTAAATATAATTTTGTCAATGACATATATTCATCATTAATTTACATCTTAAAAATTATCAGGTAGAACTTTTAATTTATGTAAATCAAATTAATGCAATAAAATCAAGAAAAATTATGCATAATTGTGTCTGATTTGAAATGGTGTAAATTTGAAATAATTAAATTTATTTAATTGAAAATGTATACTGCAAAACTTAAAATCGTTTCCAGTTAGAAATTCATTAAAAATAGATTATTATTTCAGTTTCAAGATAAATTAGAGATAATGATATCTAAGGGAAAATGAAACAAATTTGACTGCTAAATTAACAAAACAGATGATTTATAAAATTCATTTTTTGTATATTCAATATTTTATTTTTCGGCCCTTGAGCTAATTTAAATAATGATTCTTATTTCCCAGTAATTAAAATCAACTGGTGAAATAATTTTTTTCTCAGCAAATAAATTATATATATAAAATTAATGAAATTGTACCTATAATTTTTTTTTACATTATCTAAAATATTATAAATAATAGTAAGCAATTATCTTATTTCAAAAATATTTAAAAACAAGTTTTATAATAATGGTTACATGTTAATGAATTTAAATACATACCATGCTCAACATCACTACTCCAAGAAGTAGGGCTGTTCAAACTTGAAGGACTATTCACATAATATGTTCCCTCTGGAGTTATGGCTTTTGGATCATCTTCATTGGTAGATAACCGTCGTACTCGTTTGGAAATTGGTTCACAAGGAGGGCTACTAGGGTCATCAACATCATTTGAAGATGTGTGATTGTTTTCAGCAGTGATGGAACCAACAACTCTGGGTATTCCAATGAGTTCAGTTTGGTTGCCATCAGCAGAAGTATAGTAAAAAGGTGAGCAGACTCTGATAACATGCCGTTGAACATGCTGTTCCCCATTTACTGTTTCATTTTCTTCTGATTGCTGAACGCCATTTGAAGTTTGCAAAATGGATCCTGTAGAAAAAATTATGGCAATTTTCCTCATATTTTACTGAAATTTGCACTATGGTGAAACTTTTAATGTTAAGGAAACATTTAAAATCAATAATGAAAATAAGATTTCGAAAATATTACACTTAGAAATAAAACAAGGATAACAAAAGTAATTTGGAAGGTTAACAAATTTAAAAATGTTGTAAAAACATATCAACGACAAATTAAAAATTTATTCTGATATAACACTTCAATGATAGAAAGACAATAACAGCCTTTTAAATATTTAGATCAAGATCCTAATTTCAGCATATTGTATTCATTTTTAATAAATGCTTTATGTAAAATAAATCTTTAATGTTGATATCTTTATAAGTTGACCTCTAAATTACAACTAAACAAAGATTTCCAAAATGTTATTATTTGCAATGAAAATTACTTTTTAAATTTAAATTATAATATCTCATCTCACAACACAAATTTATTCAATAAATGATTTCATACACATTTTCAGTTTTAACAAAGTTAATTTAAGCACATAAAGGTAAATATACAGCCTGATTTTATTCCATCATACCAACAAATCTGCAACTTAATCAAAAACAAACTCAATACAAGGCCTTCATAATTCATATAGTGAAATTAGTAAAGACAAGGCTTGGGGTTCCCTGTTGAACTCTCCACTCCCCATGTGCCTTCCACGCTCCATTTTCACAGCCAATTTCAAAATTTTGACTGGACATGACTTTCTCCAAGGACACTTAAGCCATATCGGCGTGGTCAATACGCCCTACTGTACCCTGTGTCCTTCAGAAGTTTTTATGGACTTTATTTATTTGACAAGCAGTCCTGCGCTTTCTCTTTTGAACTGTTTACCTGACAACTTCCACAATAAGGCTAATTTTTATTGGGCTGCCAGAGGACTCATGGCCGATAAAGCCGCTGTCCCGACGTAGGATAAAAAAAGGTAAGTATTTACTATAGGTAAATATAAGCACATAAAGGTAAATAAAACAAGTAAACACTTACCTTTTGAAAGCTTATATAATTCTGTTGAAGTAAAAACCCCTGTTGTGATGATAGTTGTACTATCTAGAAAAGAAAACTATAATTTAATGAAACTGCATTTCATTAACTATTTAAAAGCAAATTCAAAACATATCTCAAGAAATTTAAAAATTAATTTTTATAACTATCAATTATTTGCGTAGATAGGCAGAATACTCATAAATCAATAATTCATAACAAAATATTATTTTGGTAATAAAGAAATCCTTTAATATAGAAAGATTTATTACAGAACAGATCTTAAAATTTATAAGTTTTGTAATTCAGAAAAATGGATTTGAAATACTGAAACTAAAATCTCAACAATTTCA
This sequence comes from Latrodectus hesperus, assembly GCA_037975125.1. Lineage (NCBI taxonomy): Eukaryota > Metazoa > Arthropoda > Arachnida > Araneae > Theridiidae > Latrodectus > Latrodectus hesperus. The sequence goes on from CM075862.1 coordinate 63,739,872, forward strand.
AGCATAATGCATGGATTTATTTATCACAATCAATTCAATTTAATTATCAAGAAACAACTTTTTTAAAATTAAATATGCTATTTTATAAAAAAAAATTCTTTAAATTAACTTTAAAAATTTTAATGGAAAACATAGTTTTCAGTATTAATGTAGAGTACAATAGTTAATTTAGTATATAATTGATTGATATTTTGGATATCAATCACAATAAAATTTAAAAAGCAAAGCTTTATTTTTTTATAACATTGTTTACTTGATTATAGATAAAATGAAACGTTTTATTTTCATCTATTTTAGCCATTGTTGGGCTACAGGGGCAAATGAAAAATATTTTGTGCATGCATATCATTAAGGATTATACTTACAAGTCCCCACCCATGTAGTACAGGACTAAAAATCATTGAAAAGAAGTTCTAACAAAAGATAATATGAAATGGATTTACATGACTCAAATATGGTTTCAAGTAGTTTTGATATACACAAGACAATATCAATTCCTATTTCTAAGCAGTAAACCACAAATATTCTAAATTGGTAAACATTTAATGATAGTTAAAATAAAGAGCTCTAATAATTTATAAGTATTGTAAATAAAATTAATGTTTTTTAAAAATTAATTTTAATCTATCTCATAATTATTATTTATTAATTCACAAAAAATAAAAATTGTAAAGTAGTTTATTTTTTTAATAATCAACTATATTTGAATAAATTTTCTGATCAGCAAAATGTTTTATAAAATTCCAATACAAAGAAAAATAATTTACAAAATTTTTTGCATCCTGCACTCCAATTACTGTATTTTTCTGTACATAATCTGTAACTGTGTATTATCTACAAGAACTTTAGTGTAAAAGAAAAAAATCGTCACCTTATTTGCCGCACTGTATGATCTGGGGCAATTTTTCTGTGTTGTGAATATTTAAAAAAATATACTGCTGATAATGCAGTATTACAAAATAAAAACACACACAGTATGATTAAAAACATAATAAATTGTAACCGAGAAAATATTTATTATGAAAAAATGAATTTGGGTCCACCTTGTCACAGAGTGCAATAAAATGAGATAAAAGCACCAGATTAATCATCAAAAGCAATTCTAGTGAAACTTAATGATTTTTAGTTTTTAATAACTTTTAAAAATGAGGTTAGATATATTTTTTAAAAATAAAATATATTTGTTTCGTTAATAATTAAATGAAAGAAATGGATTATTTTTTAACTGTGCATTTGATACTTTTTCTTTTGCATTGCGCATGCTTTGTTTTTTACTTCACATTAACACGTTTGTCGCCATTTTTTAAAATTTGCTTCTTCATAGATTTTAGTTTAAAATCGGCTATCTTTTATGCTTTCGCTTTCAAATGATGATATACAAACTTGAATATTTTCAGAATGAAACAGCTCAGGTAAAAACAAATTGTGAAGTGATGATAGCCAACAGTGATATCTCTCCAAGGAATTGAATTTGTTCTTCAAAGTAATTGGACAAAACAAACTAGAGCTGAATTAAGACAGCAAAGTTGTGGTGCCATCTGTTATTTATTTTATAAAACATAAACAGCATTTCTTTCAAAATCTATTGTAAGCTTTTCTGATGGATGTTTTTTTATCAGATTATTTGCAATGGAGTGCAATATAACAGTGAAATTCGAAACTTTTTGAACACATAGTCTGTAGATTATATACAGGAAAATATGATACCTTGAATACATATTTATTTAATAAATTTGAGAATTTAACACACACAAAATCAGATTTGTTTTTTACTGTACACAAATACAATACACTTATTTTAATAAAACATCATGATAAATATAATAAAATATTACACTAAATCTACTTTCCAATCAAAAGGAAATTTCTCATATTTATCATTGGTAGACTATCAAATGATTAAATAAAAATACTAGACAAAAATGACTGCAAGTTTTAAAGCACTTTCTGAGAGAGATACAATTTGCATTAATTCTAAATTAAAGGTATTAATATGAATTTATTAACACACGCAGAAAAAATTGAGGGGGAAAATAGCTGACTGTTTATTAACTACCATTTATTTCACTTGGTTCGAAAGGATTCAATAATTATAATTACAATTGCATTGCAATAATAAATTGGAGATTATAAATTGGAAATGATTACTGAATTCATAAAAATGGGATTAATATCTAAAAAAATGATATCTTACTTGAAATAAAGTACATTTGCAAAAAAATAAAACTCTTTTGGATTAAAGGATTTACATAGATCTGGCTTTTACCTAAGGGGAAAAAATTATCACTCAACAACAATCTCATTTGTCTTGCTTTGATATACACTTCTGAGACACAGAACTTAATCATGAAGCAAAAGGTATTTTGAATGTGAAGGGTCTTCAAAATTGTTATTGGTGGATTTCCGAAAAATTGAATCTGGAGTAAAAGAGGCAACACTGAATTTTACAAAATATGTAAAGAATCAGATATTCATAACAATAAAATAAGCCAATTGAGTTGGGCATGTTACTTGCATGAATGAAAAATAATGTACTAAAAGCAATTTTTTCAGATGGACCCAGTAACACAGGAAATAGAGGAAGAGCAAAACTTCAATGAACAATTGCAATAGAGATAAATTGTTTAGTCATCAAATCTATGAATTAATGGAGTTTGGTTGTTAGTAAATGTTGATGTAGCAAATGTCTAATTAAGAAAGTCTTGACCTACTCTGGGTAGTCATGCACAAAGTTATTCAATATGCCACAATAGAATGAAAATTTTTAACTATAGAAAAATCTCTTTTTTTTGTAAAAATATAACTAAAAATAAATTGTTCCACTGTCATTCCAATAAATTGATGACAGTATTGTATTAAAATATGAGAAAATAATGGGAACGAAATACAATAAATATAATGAGAAAAATTTTAAATACAAGCCCAGAAAATAAATAATGAAGTACATATATTTTAAGAAAATGAATATTTTCTTAATATGTTAATAATTCATATTAATTCATTATGGAAAATGATTATAATAATTCATTATGGATTAATTCATTATGGTATTTCATTATTATTAATTCATTATATATTAATTCATAATTATTCCATTATTAATATGGTTATATGAATAATGGAATAATTATGAATTAATATATAATGAATTAATAATAATGAAATTCATTCATTATGGAAAATTAAGTGAATACCTGAATCTTCGAGTTTTTGGTCAACAATTTCATCTCTTAGACCACTTAATGCTTCTGAAAAATTTAATAAATATAATTATTCAAAATGCTACATGAATTAAAAAAACTGATTGTTCAATACTTAATTAGTTTCACTTTAGAAGTTAAAACAGCTAACAGATAATAATGAAGATTTACATCCAGTAAATTGTAAATGCTTTAATTATCATTTGATAATGTATACAGACCAAAATTAACACAGCATTTTCTTAACCAACAGAAAAAAATTTAGATTTAATGATGAATAGTTATATAGACAAGTTTTTGTTACATATAAAATCAAGCTATGATGATAAATAAAGTTAATAAGTTACATTTATTAACTGCAGCAAAACAAAGAAATATAATTTTTTTCCTACAAATTTATAACATGGTTCACACCTTGTGAGAGAATAAAATTAGCTAGATACAGGTCCAGCTCCCGGACGGAGACATTGATGTGGTATGGATTGACACATAATGCAGGGTGGAGGCACTCGTGAGATTTTTCTAATCGTTCTCCGTCTGTGCTTTCAAGTGGAATAGCTTTGAAAAGTATAACCATAACAAGATCTAGTCGCCACACCTAATCCAAATGAAATCAAAATTTATAACAAATTGTTTCATCATATTTCGTTTAAATTTTAAAAGAATTCTTAAAACTGCATACGAAGACTATCTAAATTATTATCTGCTATAGTAATAATTATTACTAATGCAGAATAATATAAGACAAGTAATAGTTAAACAGAAAATGATTAAAGAGTTCTTAAAATGCAAACACATTGCTAAAATACATTATAAATGCAGGTGTCACATAAATTTATTTATAAATACATAGAAATAGTAATTTTACCAAATGAAATATTAAGATTCCACTAGAGCAGAAAAAAAGTAGTTTTTAGAAAAATATCAGGCAGTTATTTGCAAAAATTATTGGAGTTATAGAAATCTATTAATGGTAACGGATAAAAAAAAGATGAATTCTAACCATCAAGTTCAATAGATAAAATTTTTGGTTGCCGATGATAATGAAAAGTTTGAAACTGAAAACCATAACTTTGGCTAATAGTAAAAAGTATGTGTCAAATACAAAAACTTACATTTTTATTCAATTTTATAAGAATAAAGAGTTAAGCTAATTAAAACCTATTAATACTTTCAATTTACATGAATTTTTTAATTTTTGTATAAAATACTGTTCCCTCCCCCCTAAAATTCTTTTTCACAAAATACAAATTTCTAAGTTTCCTCATTTCACATATTTTTAAAAATTTAATTCCTTAATTTTACAATTCTTTTGCATTTATTGAAATTGAAATTTCAAATATTGTAAATACTATCCTGTAATTACTTCTAAGATTTGATAAAGAGTAAATGATCATCTACTGAGAAATTCTGCTTTAAAACTGGATGAAGGTTTTAAATAACTTACTATATTAAACTTTTTTTTAAATAAATTCAGTTTTGATTTGAATGATTGGTAACTGCCATATAAGTGTTATAGTACACTAAAAAGAAATAAAAACAATTTTTAAATGTATACTTTATATTTAACTGACTTTTTTATTTAGAAACCATAATTTGATAACAGAGTAATGGTTACCTAAATTCTTAAAAAAATCATTTGTTTATACATAAATTTGCAGGTTTTAATTAAGATCAAAATTGTAACCTTCACAAAAGTTTTAATCATAAAAAATTTTTTTAACAAATTACAATTAATAATAACTTTCTATAAAAATTTTTTTTCATAGAAACTTTTTTAGTGAAATCTTTTATTTTAATTAATTCTACAGTAAAATTTTTGCATGGTCAAATTTAATCCTGGGATTAAGCTTTAAAATCACACATATTCATTAATAATTAATAAAATAAAACATAAGTAAGAAAATTTATGTGTCTACAAATGCTTACATAAAAATTAAAGAAATACATTTTAAAATTTACCTTGTCGGCTTGTCTAAGGCAATCAATTCTTCTCATTTTACCTTTTTGGTCAGGATTACTGAGTACACAACCAGATGCCTTCTTGCCGGTTATTCCAAGCACAAAACTTTCTCTACATTCTTGGGTGATATCTTTCCTTAGTTTTCCCAACAATCTTGAAGCCCATTTTTGTTTTATTTCAACACGTTCATTCTAATAAAAAAATCAGTCTTTTACTGTCAAAGAAATTATAAAAGAGTACATGAATCATCTGAAACATTTTTTTTCTTTTGCTGTATGTTTTGTGATATTTAGTATAAACTAAATATAAATTTGTTTTTCAATAAGTAATCTTTTTCAAATTCTTTTAATCTATGATTTTTATGTAATCTTTGCAAAATTAGTTTCAAGTTATTAGAATTTTATTTATAATGAAATATTCAAAGTTTGGATATTTGAAATTTAAAATAACATGAGATTGCAATCATCAGAGTTCAAGACTGAGCACAAACAGGACTTTAAAAACCAGATATTGTGCAAAGTGATGGTATATAATTTAGGTTGGCAAGATTACTGTGCAGCACTTGGCGTGAAAATGGGAAATCGGGCCAAACCTAAGATGGCTCCTAGGATTTTACCAAATATTTTATAAATGCAAAAATAATTACATGTATAAACTAAAAATGCTATTGTTTTTAAAGGTCAAGAAAGTGCAAAAGGAAGCAAAACAGAAGTTCATGCATGTGGATGAAATCTTTATTCTAGAATAATGATTTTCATTCTATGATTTGTAAAATTCTAAGAGTACACGGGACACTGATAGGAGATTTGCAAAAACATTTAGAATGTCAATGAAAAATATACAGAAAGTTAATTGATAATTAGATTTTAACAAAAGACCAGTTTATAAAATTATTTTAGATGTTTAATAGAAAGTAAATCAAATTTTAAAACTGATCAGATACTTACTTGTAACTCTTCCCGACACAACTTTTCTTCATCAATGTTCATTCGCTTGTCATGTTTTTTGAAATATTTGCGCTTCACAGCTTGAAGATTAAACCACGTATAGGAGAAGGACTTCACATGAGGCAACAAAGCCTCGATGAAAGGATGAAATTCATCCTGTAATCATAAAACATGTATCAAATACATTCTCATATGTAAAAACTTAAATAATAAAAATCATTTTAAATAATTTTCCAAAATTTTTTGAAAGATTTAATCACTAATAGCATTTTCTTAAGTAAAAATACAATGAAGCTTAAAAATACTTGAATTACTTTTTAGAATACTGATAAAAGAAAGAATTATTAATAGAATAACTTACCAAAGGCATAAAATCTGTAGTTATATTCAAGAAAAAATAAAAGTCAATTTAACATATTTGGGAGCAACCTGCAACAGAAAACCTCTAATTAATTACAACACTGTAAAGAATTTTAATGTTTATTAAAAGAGTAAAAGTAAGTTAAAAAATGAATGAAGAAAAAATTGTTTACAATTGCAGATTTACACCAATTTTTATACTCATTATGCTTCCATTAAAAATGATGCATGAATACATACATAACAAATTACTTTGGTGTGCTGTAGGTTTTCATGCAGGGTATATACAGAACAACAGTAACTATGATAATAAAATCATAAAAATGTACAATCTAATAAAAAGTACTTTATCTTTTTATTGTTATTTTGTACACAAAATCCATATGTCTATTCGTATTACTAACAAAATCATCAATTACATGATCAAAAAACTCTGATTTTCACTGTAATAAGTGTAACATTTCTTTTTCTATTGTTATTAGAGATAAATTGCTTAATCTATCCTGGCTCATTGTATTGCGTGCATAATTTTTTACTCTTTTCAATGCTGAAAACGATCTCTCCACCAAAGCAGTTGAAAATGGAATTGAACAAATTAAATGTGCCAATTTATTTACTTCACTTAGGGCATCTGTCAAATCAGTCAGCATTATATGCTGAAAAAGTTTCGATAAATTAATTTCATGGTATGACTCACTATGATAAAGAATGCATATTTCATTGGTTAGCTTTACAAAATCAAAATGTTTTGTATAAGCGTTCTTTAACAAATTAAGTCATTCATCCGGAAATTTACTTTGATAATTCTTAAAAAAAAACTAAAATTCAAAAGTTCAAGAAATTTGAGCAAATTTAATTTTTTAAAACGGACATCTAACTGACGGTAAATAGTGCCCATTATTTTATAATATAAATTTTTAAAATGTTGGTCTACACTTGAGTTTTGTAAACTTACATGACGTTTTTTTCCTCTTCATAAACTTCATCAAATGCAACAGGAGTTCTCATATTTTGAATTGTATCTTTTACTTCCTCTACTTTTTGACTAGAATATGCTATATCTTAGTTTTTTTTGTAAAATAGAACATCAATATAACTAACACTTTGGCAAAAATATTTAGGAGAAAATTACCGTTAAATTCTTAAAAAACACGTGATAATTCTTTGCAATATTAATTGTATTGTTATCCCAGCCTTCTGGATTTTCAATATTTTCAAATAAATCAGATAAGCCTTGACTTTTGCTTTTTATGTCATTTACCAAACGAGATGAATAATTCTAACGTGTTGTAGCTATTTTTGGAAATTTTCTTTTAATAATTTCATTTAAAACCTAATTTCTTTTTGTAGACACTGAAAAAATAAAGCTATGTCAGAAATTGTTGCAAAAAATAATTTATAAGCTTTTATAAGTAATACAAATTGCGACAGAACTAAATTAAGTACATGTACGCAACAATGTACACACACACACAGCTTCTGGGAAAATATCATTTATTTTTTCTGTGTCCCATTCAACGCTCTTGCCATGACTGCCGCCCCATCATACGTTTGAGCAATCAGTTTGTTCTCACACCCCAACTCAAAATCATTTCTTGCACAACATTACACAAAGCTTCCGCTGAACGATCACCACTAACATCTTTAAAAAACAAAAATCTTTCCACTGGTGCACTACAATTATTAACATATCATTTGCACAACCAATATTTGTGATTTGTGAGATATGTCAGATGTTTTATCCAGCATAATAGCAACGAATTACGTTTCTTTAACCTTTATTTCTAATTTCTGAAATTACAATATTTTTGATTGATGCAATTATATCATTTTGTATTCTATTAGAGGTTCCAGAAAATACAGTTGCAGTTCTTAAATGGGTTGCTAAAAGGTCATGATATTTACTAATTAGTTATTAATTCTTTATAATTTCCTCGATTAAAGAAATTAATATTCTAATTGTGTCCACGAAATGTATCTTCTTGTTTTTCTATGTAACAAACTACATCTATTAATCTCTTGAGAATATTTCTATTTCTTGTTGCTTTTTCATTGTGTTGAACAATCAATGAAGCCTTTTATATGTTTACACTTTATGTGAGTAATCTTTCACTTTCACATCTCAATTATAAGTACATAAAATCAAATTAAAAACATAAAATTTACTAGTATATTACCATTCTTGAAGCAAACCATTAAAAATAGAATATCAGGAAGAAATGCAAATAACAAAATAATATTTTTGGACAAATATATTATACTGATTTAACAGATCAAATCTCAAGAAATTTAGAAGAAAATATCCTGAAAAATCAACTTTGTTTAACCACCACTATAAGAGTCAATATCAAGAATACTGGACTTATAAATGTGGTGTGTGTGCTGTTATTATTAATGACAACAATAACAATACTTGATATTGAGTAAAAAAAAATTGGATGGTATGTACAAACTTAACTTACCATGCAGCTGCAATATAATGCCACAATTCATATGGTTAAAAGCTAGAGTCAACAATTGTTTGTCGTTCAACGGTCATTTTTTGCACGAGGGCTAATTAGACTGGGACCTACAGTTTAAAGTGGATTCCGAACCACTACAAACATCCATGCCCAAGGTGGGATTCGAACCCACGAACTGTTGAACCAAAGGCAAGAGAGCTAACCATTCAACTGCCAGCTACATAGTCAACAATGATATATCAAAGATTTTTGGCGACAGATCTGGAAAACATGCAGGCCAGAGTAGCAACTGAACATTTTTTTAATCAAAGAATGTCTGTACAACACTGGCAAGATTTGGTTATGTAATAGCTTGCTGAAACACAGCCTTTCACAAGGTTTGAATAAATGATATTTCAGTTCTTAACATAGAAAAAAATATAAAGGTAATATGAATACAGGTGACTGAAACATAGATCCAAGGACAGACTGACCATCACACCAGGTAGTGGGCCAGTATGAGAATATTAACTGCACACTAGCAATATGATTCACCAAAGCTGCCAAACATGAATATAACCATCATGTCATTTTAAAATCTTGATTTGTTTTTGATCACAATCAAAACATTGAACACACTCCTGTCTGTAATGTATTGCCATGTTAAAGGCAATTTAAAATTGGTTGTTTACTGCAAACATCACTGAACTGTTGATCCAGATGCTTATTATATTGCAATCGGTCACTTGAATCAAGACACATAACACCTGCTGCACAGTTTTTTCATTTATATATACATAGTAAGTATTACTACTCTTACCTATTTAAATGAATGTGTTGGAAAACTAATCATTTATGCATCATAGTATCTACCTGTCATGTAAATTTTACATATGCAGAATGATGCTTTTTGGTGTAACAATTTTAATGCCCAGCAATATATGTGTTAAAAAATAAAAAATGTGTATCGTTAACTCATCATAAAATAAAAAAATAACCATTGTATGAAATTACTTCTAGAACTTTTACAATTGTTTTACTTAATAGTTACATAGAATAATAGTTACATAAAAATTACATAGAACATTCTAAAACTGAAAAATTTGAAATTGACAGTGTATACTTCAGGTAATGAAAAATTCATTTATAATGAATGTTTTCATAATTTTTATATTTCCTTGTATATTCTTTGGACTCCACATTAAATTAAAGTTGAATTCAATTACGAAGATCACTTAAAATACAAAAAATGCAGTTGTTGATAATATAAGCAAAGAAAATTGAAATATTCTTTTTATAAGAATTAAGATCCAATTAATGACTAACAACATCTGATTAATGATTAATCAACAGACTGGCCTAAAGTGTACCTGTGTCATAGTTCACATAATTTTTCATGTTTGCACAAGTATCATCACAACTAAATTGCATAACATCAGTAATATTATTTGAAAATTAAAGTATAACTAAGCTAATAAAAGCACCTAATAAGTATAACTAATAAAAGCAAATTATTTTTATAATTTTTAAGATTATTTAGATGTTATGCTATTTATATTTAAACCATAATTTTATTTGAGTATCAAACTGTTTACTTATAATATTAATTTCTAACACATTACTGTAAATAACTTAACTATGGTTAATTATTTTACAAAATATTTTTTTAAGATTTAGGTAAAAAGAATATTAGCAAATAGATGTAATCAATGTAGAAATACTTAGGTATATTTTTCTTTTCAATTTTATTTTTAGATTAAATTTCTTTTTAAATAACTTATATTATTTTGATGAAATTAATGTATAAAATAGATCAAATAAGTATTTTTGTATAATATCTTTAAAAAATCGAAACTAAGAAGAAATTTATATATGCCCGCTATAAATAAAGTTAAATACTAATATATTGTTATCATAATATATTTTAAGACATCGTGTAAAACCAATGAATTTGTACTTGATTTTTTTTTAAAAAAAAACTCTTTTAAGGACTTATCAAATATTCCTATACAAAAATTAAAAGTTAAATGCATTGCAATCAATTTTTTCATTCAGATACAGAATAAAGTTAATTTTGATGAGAATAATCTGTTGTAGAACCATTCAAAAGTGTATGCTAACTTCCTTCATTCTCCATAACTTAACTCTTGATTTTGATTCGATGATCCCAAGCATTAATTTATTTTAATTGGCAGAAAATTAGAATATTACTTAAGAATCTTAGTACTTTTCATTTAAATCTGTTTTAAATGTTGCTTATTAAAAACTTTTTCTAGCAATTTAAGCTTATATATATTTAAGCCTTGTACAATAAAATAATTACATTAACATACCATTTTTAGACTTTTTTCCTACACCATCATTAACAAAAACTAATTTATACATAATATTTTAAGCAATCAGCTAGTAAATATTCACAACAAATAAATAAACACTAGTCCCACAAATATCTACATAAGGGCCGCAATGTTTTGATCATGTTTCATTTGTTGTTATTATTGCGCATGACTGTTATTGTAAACAAGATCATATACAAAATAGCGAGCCCATTATAAAGAAATAACATTTCAATTAATAGAAATAATAATAGTCACCAGGGGACTCATTTTTTTGCAGAAAACATTCATCTGTTTGGGTAGAGAAATTATTGTTAGAACTTCTCCAACAGATGGCGCTTAGTTAATCAGAGATAATTGGTTAAAAAGCAGTAGTAATGGCTATCGTCTTCAGTGATCCAATGAATAGTCTCTACTAAGAACTTATTAAAAGAAAGAAAACATTTTGAAACAACCCAAATATAGTTAGGATTTTTTACAATAAATTATAAGTACTATTTATAAGATAGGTTTTTATTTGGTAAACCTAGTTTATTGAGAAATTCATTTCTTTGAAACCTATATTTATGACAATGAAATAAGATATGATTCATATCATCTTGTGCATAAGGAGGAGCTAATCAAATTACATCTATATAAAGTTGCATGCGTAATTATAACTCGAGACATAAATCTAATAAATATAACATCTTTGATTTTAATGCCATATCAAAAAATCTATTCTCTGTTAAATTATATACACTTATCATAATCACTTTCCTAATATTTACTTATATTCTAGTTTATAGGAAAGTTGTAGTTTCTTTTGAAGACTGATAAATCCTCTGATGAATTTTATAGAAGAAACACACCAAAATTAGTTACCAATTTTACAAATTTGTTTGTAGCTTCATTACACACAAAATCTTTGAGCTGGAACCCAAATGATTTTTATAGTACGTTAAGACTTAGTGACTTGGGTTAGTTAATTTTTCAATCGGAAAACTACTTTATGTGACTTGATGATTGAGTTAGAGGGAACTGTAGGAACAAATTTACTGTCAAAAAAAGATTTAATGTTAAACATTAGAAATTATTAAATCATCACTAGCCTAACATAATGCTAGAGCTTCTGCTGTGAAGATAAAATTTTGATTCTAAATTTAATATATTGTAGTAAGATCTAGGCAGGAATTGAAGTCATATTGGAGGTCTTCGAAGCATCAATTGCAATACACTGGCAAGTCTCAGATTTATTATGCAGAAATTCGATAAAAAAAGTTTTAATTTTATTCAAAGCTAAAGTTTATTTTGTAATTCAAAATCTGCAATGAGGATAGGTACTGTAGAAGGAGCAGAGATTGGGTTAAGTACTAATTGAAAAGACTGACATCAAATTTCTCAATGGTTTTTGGAATAATTGTCAAGGAGAGATATTGAGACGTATGAGAACATAGATCTTACTCAATATTTGAATATAGAGGATAGAACTTTTTTTTTTAAGGAAAAGTGTCTGAGACAAAATTTGAAATTAAGTAGCTGAATTTATTTGATATAGGAGAAGCATCTGTTATTTTTCTTAAAACAAAGTTGGGAATTCATCTAGGAAGGCGAAAAGCAATTCTGAAGGTTTTTATATGACAGACACTCCGTGGATGGAGGAGAGATATTTATTGAGCATGGATATAAAATAGCACTTCCGAAAGCACTTCCGAACCAGGAAAGACTACGTATTGAAGAATTAACTAGCTGAAGTATGTGACAAGATAGAGTGCCATAATTTTTACTTCCAAGCATTTATAGAACATTGATCCATTTGAGGGTTTTATTTTTAAGATTCTGAATAAAGACTTTATGGTTCTCACTTTGGCCTATGAATTACGAAAGGCAATTTTATTGTTCCATTTGATAGTTCCTCCATTTATCCTAAATACCAATTTATATCGACTTTGTGTTAAGAGAATTTATTAGCAGTGCACTCTTTCATCAGGTTTTCAGGTTGAAATATCAAATTTTCAACAGGGCACCACCACTGTTCTTTGTTGTAAATAGCATTAGAAAAGTTTTGTTTTAACAGACTCAAGATTTTTGTTGTAAACAAATTACTTACACTTTCTATTATTTAATTTTGTAAATCACGTGCCTAATTTTATAACAAGCTGAATTTTATGAAAAGTTAAATTATTGATTCGCTGCATGTGCAATATAGTTAATACCTCGAGATACTTTTTCTATAAGACTTTTGAATATGGTGTCAGAAGAGTGTTTCATTTTGTTTTTAATTTTACTGAGATTAATAAAGTTTGACGGAAATTATGGTACAAGTTTTACATTTGCTATAGAAATATAAGTTTTCTGATATTAAAATTTAAGTTACGCTTGAAATTAAGATTGCAGTTTAATATTTATGCTGTTTTTATTAATAGCTTCATTTTTGAAAGTGTAACTTTCATTATATTTCTCACGGATAAAACTTTCTATTTATTTGAACAGAATGTAACTAATTTATTTCTTAGATAAATTTGTTATTTTATGATTATTATATTATTAAATAAACAGTCTTTATTATCTTTTTGACATTATGCTGTTTTTTTTCCCAAATCTTCTAGATTTTAGAATGTTTTTTCACAATTTCTTTTTGCATTGTCATTATCAATTTGCTTTTCTATTTTTAGTATATACATTTTACGTCTTAAGCTTATAAAATCGTACAAAAGTTCAAAATGAAATCGTTTATTTTTTAATACGTTTTTGTTATTTCGAAGTATGTGTCAGTAAGAAATATTTTCTTCATAACTTTAAATGCCAAAGCAATCAATAACTGATTTTCTATCATTATAAAAATCACTTGTTTTAATGTCATATGAAAACTTCTTTATATCCAGGATTAATCTGTGGTTTAGGTACCCCTTTTTTTGCCAAATGGGCTATAATTGCGCTAAGCGTGGTAACCCTGGCTATTTCATCCTAAATGCACTCCTTGTGGCGCATGCTCATTAACAACTCTTTTGTTTCAGTATTCCTTTTGGTCGCTAATTATTTTGATTTTGAAAAACCGTAGAATTTAAAATTTGATGCAAAACATTTTATTACCGTTGAATTTGTCATGGAGGTAGTACGTGAGTTATTTGTTTCTGAGTATTTTTATTTATTAATTTTTAAAAATATGATAATTTTTCTCCATATAGTAGAGTATTTTTTGTTATACAATTCGTAAAAAAAACCATTGTTTTTGTTTTCGTTGCCATACCAACGGTGAAATTGGTTAAAAACACGGATTTCGGTTCGTCGACATAGAAACGACATTTTTGCGTAAAATTTCTCGGAGCATTCAAATCCGCTAGACAACACGCAAAAACGCGCCAGTTGGCGACTTTTTGAAAATACACCAAGCAGGGGACTCGAAGCACATTTTCACCATATCCTGATAAAATAATTTATTTTTACCTCCATTTTTTAGAATTCCTAACATTATTACATTATCAGAAAAATCATATATTAGATAATTTGAAGAATTTTTATAAATATTATGCACATTCCAATATAAATCCGGTTATTAAATTTTCTTTAGATTCTTTTACATGAATATCTATTAAATTCTTTTTAAAAATTATATATCTTTAATTTCTGCATTGAATTAATTTCTCAACTACTATTTTATGTAATTATTTCAAAATCTTATGTCAATACTCTTATGTTTTCTATTGTTTTCATAAATAATAGATTGTTAATTATTTTATAAAGTCTTTTCAAAGAAATTAGCAGCTTTTTATTAATTTGAATATTAAGATCTGTATATTTTGAAAACTAATCTGATAGTCTGAGGTGTAACACTTTATAGAAGTTTATACTTTGTCAATTTTAACTTTGTTTTTTAAGTATAACACTTAGTACTAACAATCTCAAGAGATTAAAATGATATGCTGAAAGAGAAAGGATTAGATGTTGTTGTTTTTGCTGTCGTGTGACAAGTGTAAAAAGAAAAAAAGAGTTAAAAATGCAAGTCATATGGGCCTGGCCACATCTTCAGCTTTTTCCGCATAAAGGGTGTCATACAGCAGTTGGGGTCGATGTTGAAGAGGGTCGAGGCAACAGAGATGCAGTTGAAGAGATGCCTTGGATTCAGCGAAAGGATTAGATAATGGAACACTTTGTAATGGAACGAATGTTTAAAATAATTACTTAAAAATAATATTTGTTACTATGTAGGTACCAGTTTATCCTCTTCTTTACTCTCCTTTTGGTTGATCTTTAACTATTTTTAATTGATTAAAATTTTCTTTGAGTTTAGGTGGACTTAAGTCTTCAAATACTTCTGATAACCTGTTTAGAAGAAACTTTCGCTAAGTAAAATCTCTCTCTCTCTCTTCTTATACATTAAATTACCCATGTTATGAATAAAAATTTTTGCAACTGCCTTTGAACTATTCATTTAAGCGATTGCTGGTATAGAAATCCTGTTTTAAAATATTGAGATTTTCTGAAAGTTCATTTTTTCATCCAAGGAAACTTACAAGATATATTGGGTAGCCATAAAGGCTGCGAAAGACGTCTCATAAATAACAATAAAGATTTCTTATATTTAAATTGTATCAATACTGTTTTTTTTTTTTTTTTTTTTTTTTTGGAAAAATTTGTGAGTAAGTTTACTTTCTTGATACACAAGTTGTTTGTACATTTTCTCAAAATCTTAAAAGCCTAATGGGTGTATTCTGAATTTGACGATATTGCCTAACATATTGTGTTGCGTTATTAATTTTGGGTTTCAATAAATAATGAATTTTTAAGCGATTACTTATGAACTGTTAATGTATCAAAAATGATATTAACGTACTAGGCCTTAATACTGAATGAGGAATATAATAATAAAGATGTTGGTCATTGTATGTCGTTTTCATGTTTCCCAAATCTAGATATTCATCGAGAAATTTTATGTACTATTTTTATAAAGTAAAAGGTTTATTCTCAGCCTATTTTCGAAAAACAAAATCTTTTAAGAGCCAATTCTTTCAAATTTTCTAATTTTTATGAAGGCTTCTCAAAGTGTAAACTAATTTATTTACCTTCTTGTGTTATCAGATCCCCTGCTAGTCATCGACTTTCTGAATGTCAACAATTTATTGGAGTTGATCTGACTAATGTCCGATCTTTAAAGAGGATAAGCCACAACAACAACATATGGTGATCAGTTGTTGCAAGTCTATGACCTTGCCATGATTATCTGCCAACACTTTTGGTTTTCAAAAAATGGTTTCAGATCCTGGAAACCACACTTTGTAATTAACAGCTGGAGTAATCATCAAAGATTAAAGAAGGACAGCCCTTTCAGTCTGGCCGTCTCTCTTCAACTACCTAATAGTAATGTTAAACCCAACTCAATACAGTGCTGCTTGAATCCTGCAGAAGAACTCCCCAGGGTTTACTTTCACTTTAACTTAAGTACTCATGTTAATAAGAAAGACTACATCCCAGAACATCTTAGACAACTAACCTTGGAAAACCTAAGCCACATTCCTAACAATGCCATCAAAATCTTCACTGACGGTAGTAAAATTGATATTCTAGCAGGTAGTGGCCTATATATTGAAACCCCTCACACCAATTTCACTCTTTCTCATCGTAATCCCAATCACTGCTCTGTCTTCAGAAGTGAATTGATTGCAATAGACCTGGGACTAGAAGCTATTCTTTCTGAAGAGGATTATGGTGACCTATGGATCTTGTCTGACAGCCGTAGTTCTCTCCACCATCTTAGTAATTGGCTTCTTGTAGACGACAAGATCAGCAACTCTATCCTGCTTAAATTAAAACTCATTTCACTTAATCATGATGTTCACTTGCAATGGATACCTTCACATGTGAATCTCCACGGGAATGAAATGGCCGATAATCTTGCTAAGGAGGGTTGCAGGATTTCAAATACTCCCTCTTCCACACTTACTTTTCTGGAGTTATACTCCCGGGAAAAATCAAAAATCTCGGAGGAGTGGAAAACACCCCCACCCATAATTGGTACAAGGGATCAAAACCGGGTTTGTCCCTTGACCTCCCGTGTGACAGACGTACCCGGACTGTTCTCTCAAGACTTGCTAGCGGTCATATTAAGTGCCTCACTTTCAACGAGGAGCAGGAAAACTTTCGTCACCTGCACCAAGTGCCAAAATCATCAAGCTTCTCCTGAGCATCTTTTGGATTGCATGGGTCTCTCTAGGGAGGATCTCTTTAGCAATCCTCTTTTAGTCTTCGACTTCCTTACAGTCAACGAACTCGTGGATCTAGTCTGACTCCGTCAGACATGGAGGATAAGCAACAACAACAACAACAACACTTTGTAAAATTCCAATGGCTTCAGCTACTTCGGATTGTATTCGGCTCCCTTACATCCACCAACAAATCTCTAAGCTTCTGATTCGATTAAATGACTTCATTGAGACATCGCACGCATCTAAACAATGTATTTACTGAAAATCGATCATTCTTTTCCCCTATGTCTTACATTAAGTTGAAAACCGAACTCGCAGCTGCTAAAGCATCGTCTTGGATATCAGACTCAAAATTTACATACTACGAAGTTTGAAAGTGAGAAAAATTTGCTTTTGTGACTCTATTTTATGACAAAAAAAAGAGGACATTCTTACAAAGCTATTTTATAGAAGACTTACAATATCCTTTAACTGTGTTTGAGCAGGGTATAATATTTAAATTAATATTTGTCCTAAATTTAAAATTTTCACATTTTAATTTTTACAAGTGCGCTTTATTCTATCATCAGAAACAATGGTGGCATTACATACTCGAAAATATTTGGACCAGAAGGATTATAATAATCCTTTACCTTCATCCACGATAATTACATTTTCCACTTCAAGTTATGGAATTAACGGTGATATGATAGATTCATGGATATTATGTTATCTCTAAAATGTTGAAATGCCAACTGTAAATGGTTGCTTTTTTAATTGTCGTCTCTAATTATCATTTTATTTGGAATCAAAATAATTATTTTAAGTTATTAAGAGACTCCACTGAGCATGGAAATGTTTATTGCCATAATTCCATCCTTTTTTTAATAGCTATTGCCGAATGAAGATGATCATTGTCTTGTTGAAAAATGATTTCTGAAATCTGAGAGACAAAATTAATGGTTGCAAGTCATGTAAAATACATAAAAATTTAAAACAAAAATATTTTTTATATTGTATATGATCTTAAATATAAAAAGCAGAGCAGTTTTAAAAAATCGTAAAAAATACTTGTATTTTCTCAACAATTTTAATTTACACCATATTTCTAATTCCAAAATATTCTAAGTTAAAGTGTTTTGTAAACGTTATTAAGAAATTAGTTTTGAAGTGGAAGATGCATTATGAAATGAAAAGATGAATACATTTTGTATGCATAATTATATACATATATTCCTACTTAGTAGTTGTTTTTAATATTTAAATATTCAGCTTTATTGAAATTGTGGAATTGACTAATTTATTGCTAATGAATAAAACTGTATTGGAATTTTTTTGTGAAAGCACTCAAAAATAAGTCGCAAAATTATTCAAAATCAATAAAAAACTTTTAATATTGAATTTTATTTGAATATAAAATGTTCTATTCTTAAATCTTAATAATACGTAAAAATTGATTCATGTATCATATTTATCAATGAATATAGAATGATGTGCAAATATAAAAATTTGCTTACATTACAGTTTTACAAGTGAATATTGTCACGTAAGTGAATTTTATTTTTATATATTGACATATGATAAATTTAATTTTATAAATATGCATTGTATGCTAAAAGTTTTATTAATGTAATCAGCTAAATATATTATACATATTCGATGTATTTTATTAATTTAAAAATTATACTAAAATTTAGATTAAAGGAAAAGTTAACCTGGTTTGTATCCATGAGTTATTATTTTCTTTTCTAATTACCAATAAGAGGAAAAAGACATATTCTGCTATCTAAGAAACGAATAGCAACCTATCTCTTCACCTGTATTCCAATGAAAGAAGCAAAACATAGCAACAACTCAAAATTCATTTCTTTGTTAAAGAAATTATAAATCTGAGTAAATTACTGACGAAAAATTTATTACAATGCATAATTTATGAATTGAAATTTAATTAAATATTTATCATAAAGGTTCTGTTCTCCCATAGGTGATTTTAATTATAAATATATAAAATTTGAACATTATCGATGTAGTTTTGCGAGACGCAAAATAAAATTAAATGAAAATATATAATCCAATGGTATTTCGAAAAAAAAATCTTTTTTAGATACCAGAGAAATCAATATAAACATAGCGCAAAGCATATTCACAAAATTTGTATTATTATAAAGTCGTATATATTAACAAATTCAATAAATAATAAAAATAATGTAATTCGATAATAAATGGTAAAAATACATTAGCAAATGAAATAAAGAAACATTTATGAGTCTATTTTTCGCAAAAAAGTTGCAATGATCGCCAATAGAGGGGGATATCCTACTAGTTCCTATATATATATATATATATATATATATATATATATATATATATATATATATATATATATATATATTCTTCTTCTTCAGCACGACAGCCCAGGGTGAGCCAAGGTTTTCATCAGAACACTCCTTCATTGTGTTCTCCGGGAGGCGACAGTTCTCCAATTTGTCACGTTCAGCATTTTAAACATTCAGTCCATCTAAGTTTGGGCCGACCCCTAGATCTGTGTGAAATGGGCCTATAATTAAATATTCTTGAAGTCAAAGACGAGGGGTTCATTCGACAGATATGGCCCGCAAATCTCAAGCGACATATTTTAATATAATTGACGATGTCAGCTTCCTTAAAAAGTCTGTAGTGCTCGAAATTACATCTGTGCTTCCAAACTCCATTATCATTTACAGCACCAAAAATCTTTCATTACAATTTGATTTGACTGAGTCTTTGTAAGAGTCCAGGTTTTGCACATCCATAAGTGAGAACAGGTCTTATGATGGTTTTGTTATACCGTAAATATATATATATATATATATATATATATATATATATATATATATATATATATATATATATATATATATATATATATATACGTTAAATCTAGTAAAAATAAAAAAGGAACTTATTAAACTATATTATAAGTTAGAATTACTATATTAGTAATTTTGCAACTGAGTAAATATTGCTGTATTATAGTAAACTTAAGTTTTGCTAAAATTAATATAAGTTCAAAGATGTGCTGTAGGAGTTTTGCAATCACAAAAATAATAAATATGATATTTTAGTATGATTATAAATTACAAGCATAAAAATATAAATTTGTAAGTATAATTGTATTTGCAAATTGGATAAACAAAAAATAAATGTTTTTATAGAATATATACTTCTGTACTAAGAAGTTATTCTTTTAAATAATAGCATGATTGAGACTTATGAATTGCATAAACATTAAGTTTTTGTGTTCCTGATGAAATCATATCTTTCAATTTCGAATCGTTCTTATGAATTTTCATATTTTAAAAATATTCTTTTAATGAGTATATGCTGTCATACGATTTCGACCCCTTGTGACTACGAAACAAATTGCTTCAAAAGTATGTATGATGGAGGTTCGCGAATTTTCTGCATATCTTTTTGTGCACATATAGTATGTGTTTACATATTTTTTGAAAAAAATAAAAGATTAAAAAAAATATGGTTCGTTTATTTTCAATACAAATTAAAAAAAAAACATTTTTAGAAAACCTAATGAGAACAATATTTTCTTTTAATTTTTGAGACGAAAAGTTGGCCTTGGAACAACTGAAAACGAATCGTGGTGCATCACTTTCTGTCAAGATGAATCACTCGCTGCTTACGAAATCTTAAATTTCAAGAATTAAAGATAATGATCTCAAGAATCATCGGTGACTGTCGTTTCTCTGTGCCAGACAGCAGTGTGCCAGCTCGGTAAATGAACACTCAGAAACGAAAGAAAAAGTAAGAAAAAATTGGAGAACACAGGTCTCTTTCTTGTTGGTTTCTAAAAATTGACACCGTTTTCTTGATGTCGCTGTTATTGTTGTTGTGTTCTGCTAAGTATTCTTGTTCATTTGTCTAATCTACATACTGGCAGATGAAAGAAGGGAAAGTCATTATTTGTTAGGTAGAAATTAATTATACTTTTAAATCTCCATTTTAATTTTGTTTTGAAAAATGTAAAAATAGATAATCTTCTAACGCCGCAATAAATTTTAGCTTATCTGTGAATAGTGTTCACTACCTTTTGATTTTTATGCTTGAAATTACAATCTGGCTTTAGCTTTGAAGCTATTTGTCTTGTTAAACAACGTTTAATGAGATATAGTAGATAAAAACACAGAAAAAAAGTTTTAAGAAAATCAAAATTGACAAATATACTAAATTAAAGTACTTTTCTAGTATCTTAATTCCTCGAAAAATATATTTATATGCTCTTACTCTATATGATGTCTCCACTATGAGTATTTTATATGATATTACTTGCTATTACGCAAATTAAGGGTAATTAATTGAAAGATAGGTTCAACAGCCAATAATCTGACGAGACGACATGATTGATTTATTTTGATAAATGAATTGATTTTATAAATTTCGATTTTTTTTTATCAATTTCTTTGAAAATAATGATTAATTTACGTATCGGTCACTGCTTGAAGTGCGTTAATTGCATGCAGGTAGTTGTAAGTGGTTGAAAGAGTTGAATTATACATCGTTGTTTACTAGGATCATGGATTCATTGGATTCATGAAAAAGGTATGTTTATTTTAACATATTTTAAATTTATTTTCAATTTCATTGCCAACAAATTGAAAATTTTCATTCAAATTCGATAAAATTTTATACTATTATTTAAAATCAAACAGTGAAAAGCTAAATAGAGTTCATTGTATTTTACACACTTACATTTTTTACCTGTGGGCCGTGGTTGCCTAATGGTTAGGGCATCGGCCATCGGCCATCGGCCTTCCGTCCTGAAGGGTGGGGTTCGATTCTCAATGCCGTCAAAGACCCACCGAGTACATGCGATATACGTGCTCGTTAAATCTATGGAATCGAAAGACCTGTGATCAGTGCTTGAGCAGTTACCATGGGTGTCATGGTCTGGAGAAAATTTCCCCCTTCTGATCAATGCCAAAGTTGAGAGAGTGGATCCTCTGGTGGTGCCATCTATCGGAGGATTTATAAAGAGCTAAGACGTACTTTCACCATTGTGTGCTCTGATTAAACGAAAGACGTACCCTGTTGACTTAAATTCGCATGGCCAAGGCATAACGAGCTTGTCTTGTCCAAGTGTAGCGAAATAAGTATCTTACCATTAAACTAAATGTCTCTATGGGTGATCCATATACGAGGGTCACTCTGAAATTTTTGAGATACAACTAGGTTTTTAAAGTTATACTTACAAAATTTTAGGTGTGTTCAAAGTAGTCTCTTTCAGCATCAATGCACTTTTGTAGACCAATTTTCCACAGATTAAATGCCTCAAGCCATTCATTTCTTCGAAAAGATGAAAAAAATGCATTTATAGCCACATCAATCTCTTCTCCTGAATGAAAACGACGTCCACGTAAGTTCTTTTTTAGATTAAAGAATAACCAAAAGTCGCACATAGCTAGATCAGGTGAATACGACGGATGTTCGATCACTTTAATTTGTTTTTGTTTAAGAAACTCAACTGTTAATCCGGCTGTATGTGAAGATGCATTGTCATGGTGAAGCATTTGTCCCCTAACATTCAGTTCTTGTAGAATTTCTGGAAGACATTTAGTGGTATACCAGTTTGCTGTTACTGTCTTCTGTCCTTCCAACTTGATGGCTTTGACCCATCCCGTACTTCTGAAGAAAACGGCATAGATCATTTTTATCAGTGCGCGTTGTTTTTTCACCATTGTCGGCGTGGGATCATCATCAAAGACCTATACTTTGCTTTCTTGACGTGTTGGAACGTCAAAAAACGGTATGTACGTTTCATCAGCTGTTACAATTTTAGAAATGATGCGGTGGCCACCACCATTCAGCATATTAAGAGTTTCTTTACTGATTCTGACACGCTCCTCTTTTTGATGCTCAGTTAGATTATTGGGAACCCAACGGCAAACTACTTTTTTCATATGTAATTCTTCATGAATGATTTTGTGTATGGCTGCGGATCCAATATTAAGTTCCTTCTGTATCATTTGAGAGGTACAGCGATTATCATCCATTAAAATTTTTTGTATGGCAGACACATTATCAGGGATTACTGCCGACGGCGGCCTTCCTGTGTGTTCTTCATCCTGAAGAAAATTGCGACCTATTCTAAATTCTCTAAACCATCTGAATACAGTAGCACGAGCTGGAGATTCATCACCAAATGCTAATTGCAACCGTTGAACGCATTCTTCTTGATTTAATCCTGCTTAGAAATCGTAGAAAATCATAGCGCGAAAATGTTCTCGCGTCAACTCCATTTTCTCTTCTGTTTAAAATTTATTCCAAGCTAAACATGTTGAAGTGAGTCAGTAAAAAATCGTCTTCTGTGTTAAAATGCTTTGTACTTTAAAATTAAACCGTTATTTTTATTTTGTAAATTCTCGTCTTCGCGTATCTCAAAAATTTCAGAGTAACCCTCGTATATTTTATGTTTTATTTTTATGAAATCGAACTTGCTTGATTTGAGGTTTTAAATGAAGACATTTAATAGACTTTAAAAAATAAAACAAATTATAAACTATGAAAAATCTGCAAAAGAAATTAAAAGACCTATTTTTAGAACACTTACATAATTTTTTTTTCTGATTTCAGATTTAAACCAAGTGATAAAAAATACGAAGTTAAATGAAGCAAATAAAAACTGTATTGTTTGGATTTTAGCAATTTTCTAAAAACATACGCAACAAATTTCACTTAACATTTTATTATCGAATAACACAAAACAAGCATCACTGCTAGTTCCGTATTTAGTATTTTGGGGGAATGATAACTAAGCTTACGGATCGAACAACTTTTGGATTTATAATGCTCGTTTCTATTTCTAAGCCTTTGAATGCGACAAAAGAAATCATTTTCTGTTTTGTTAGTTTCTCTTTCGACTTCATACCACATAACTCATGTTTTCATTAGTTTTTTCTGGAATTCACACAATGAATAATCAAAAAAGGTAAGTGTTTTAATATTTTTATAATTCTGGACGAACAAATCACAGTTAATGAAAAAGAAAATACATTTCCTATAGTGTGTAATTCAAGGCACAGACCAGAGAAAATTGCTGGTATAATATGATTAAAAAATATAAATTATTTATGAACACACTATTGTCTATTATACAAATAAAAATATTTTTTCCTGTATAAATCATGAGTAATCCTACAAATCATAAAATAAATTATAGAAATTGTGCATTGAAAGTTTTGTCATTTATATATTTTAATTTTTTACTAGGAATGCACATGAAATAAAATATGCTGACTTGTAAGGTTTTGTTATATTAAATAAAACATTGTTTTATATGATTATGGAATAGTTTTTAGAAAATTGCTAAAATCAAAACGATATAGTTTTTATTTGCTTCATTTAATTTCGTATTTTTTATTGCTTGGTTTAAATTTGAAATCAGAAAAAAACTATTTAAGTGTCTTAAACATAGGTCTTTTATTTTTTCTTTTGCAGATTTTTCATAGTGTATAATTTGTTTTATTTTTTAATGTCTTTGAATATTTTCTAGTTATGCATGAATTGATTGAAGTAAATAATATCTTCAAGTTTCAAGTTTAAATATCAATATTGACAATATATATTAATATTGAGGATGTTTTTTATTCTTAAGGAACATACATAAGGATTTTCTTAACATTTTAAATTCCCTATAGTTTATTAACTACTTTAGTTTTCAGCACACTAAAGCCTATTCTATCAAACCCTACCATTTGAAACTGATTCTGAATCATAAAAAAATTCTCGAAGTGAAACTCAAAAGATAGAATGTTTTGTGTGTAGGTATTCTCCTTTAGAATAGAGAGAGAGAGAGAGAGAGAGAGTATCATCTGAAGAGAGATTTAAAGAGATATATGTAACTATTATTCATAAAAGATTTACATACAAGCAAACACATATAACTATTCTTTTAATCAATCGAAAATGGTAAAAAGTCATTTCTTATATGATTTATAGATTATGTAGATGCTGTCGAAGGGATTTTTTTAATATGTTTCAGATTTAATAACATATATAAATAAATAAGCTTATTTAAAAACGACATTTGAGCTAATACTGTAAAATCTCAATTATTTATTGAAACACATAAAAAATATGATTAGAGGAAAACCCACTAAAGAATATAATTTTAAAGTTTTTTAAAGCAGTTTTCAGATTTAATTTCTATCTGTAAAATATATAATTTTAGAAAAGAAAATCTTCTCAAAAAGAAAGATCTCATAAAATGGCTGGATGGACGAAGCTCCATGTGAAACTCCTTCTTCAGTTAGGTGAAATTCGTAATTTTATAACAAAAATTCGCTTCTAGATTGTTGTAAATGATTAGAACTTTTTCTTTAGATAAGGAATGCTCAGTTGCAGGTCTTTTTCATAATATCACACTCTTTTTTTTCATTAGAAAATAGATAAAAATATTAGCCCAAATTTGCCCGCTTTTGTGGTCCATATAGCTTTCAGTGGTAAAGGCTATATTTTTCGGGAAAAAATTGCAACTTAAAAAAAAAAAAAAAAAAAAAAAAAAAAAACACACAATATAAGCCAATTTTTAAACGATATATATTTTTTTATTGTTTTCTCAGCTTTGTTCAAAATAGTATGAAATGAGATTTCTTATATCGATGAATAAACATTTAAGCAAATATGATCATGAAAATTTTCGTTCAATCTCCATTTCTTAGAGCGAGTTTATCCAATATTTAGTATTTAACATTTTTAATTTTAATGCTTATAAGTATTTTTGATTTTAATACATTTTTAATTTGTAATTTATGTAATAGAATGTACTGAATTTGTTAATTATTCTAACCGTGAAATATAGGGAATATATATTAAAAAGTATTGCATTTTAATACTTAAAAATATTTTTCCAATGAATTTAAGATACGACGTAATTTAGAATTCTTAATGTCTTTTATACTAATCAACATATATTTCTTTGCATTATTTCACAAATTCTTATTTTCAGAATGTTAAAAAATAAGATTTGTAAGCTGGGTTTTTTCTGATACCTAGTGCGAGAATTTGAATTCTATGTAAATTACATTTTAAATTTCCTTTCGATTTCATATCCTCTTGTATTTGTTAAGTCACGTTGTTCGTTAAGTTCGATTTCTGAATATTAATTTATTTACAAATGTCTACTGTTTGAATATACTACATTTTTATATGCAAATTTCTGCATAATATATTTAAACATTATAATAGATGCATTCTCAATTCATGCAATCTATTCTCAAATTTTCACTTTTCATTCCTAAGAGTAAAAAGCAATATTTGGAAAATATTTGACAATAGGATATTTTTTATGTCTTGAACATTCTAAATAAAAAATATTATTGTTTAATTGATTTATTAGCATCCGGGTCTTAGTGAATAAATCAAGGTATTCAGAGATTTTCTTCGAATTACTGGTTTTTGTTTAAGCAATACTTCTCTTCATAACTCAATACTTTATTTGTTTAGTATATGCATTTTTGTGTTATATCAAGTGCTTATGAAACATAATTTCGCCCATATACTATGTTAACATTGTCAGAGGTTTTATATTGCTCTTAAAACGATTTTTAATGATAAAATGTTAGTTATAATGATGAAAAAAGAAGTTATTTTCAAATTTGTAAATTCTTTTTGTCAATATGCTTTTATTTGTGACATTTTTTAATCCGATTTTTAAATATGAATAAATAATTGAGTAAGGAATTCAAAATGTAATAATCATAGCGTTAAAAAAATCCAAAGAAAAATAATAAATTTAATGTTTTTAATATAATTAATTATAACAGTAAAGTAAGAATTTGTTCATTAATAAAAGAAAACTGGCTATGAAATGTGTGACATTTATTTCTCTAAATGTGTTAATTTTCTGTAAATATTATAAGAACTTACAATAACTCCATGTTGTTATTTGTGTCGTCTATGTAAAGGAATAATAGAATAATCAATATTTTATGAAAGGATTAGCACACACAGTGGTTAAAAATAGCATTGTTGTTTGAAAAAGCGGAACACATGTATATAATTCAGGATGCTAAATTCCGAGTTGGGGATTTTTTTGGCGGATTTTCTTATGTAGCTGGAAACCTGATTTTTATTACGTTATAGAGACCTATAAAAATTATGCAGAAAATTCTCTTTTGATAACCCTAATATTTACGTCATCGCGCACACCACAATACGTCATCTTGGTAACATTCCTCATCCCCAAAAAAATTCAGAATTTTGCATCCTGGATTATACGGCATCTGTGCCGAAAAGCATCTATAGCTGAAACTAATGAATGGAATAAAGATAAAGTGACATTTCATACTGTAATTGTGTAGTGAATAAAGAAATAAATTCAACAAATTAAAAATATTCAACGCAAAAAAAAAAATGCTTGTAATGCATAAAGTAATATTGCAAGCAATAGTGCAAAGGAACACTCTTAGTTAAGAATTTAGCAAGGTTGGGGCATAAACTGGACTAATCACTACAATTGACTTCTCAAAATTTTATTCATAACAATACATTTGTTCAATGATTATTGTATGATTTTAAAGTCACAAACAGTAACATTTTTTATTTCTATATCTTGATTTATATTCTTTGTGCATCATTTCTTTGCGAATGGAAGAAATTATCTTTGCATCCTCCGAAACACATAAAGTATTTCCGATGTACTGATTTCTTTTGAGTACTAGTTACTTGACATTGCGTCACACACATTCTAACAACGAAGGCTGTTGTAGGGCATTGACATATCCTCACTTTCCTGGAGGAAGATTTATGAATAATGAATCATATTCAGGTGCCTCCAGTTAGAAACATCTGAAAAGCAAGCGTTTATTCCTAATAATTTAATACGACAGACGTTCCAGGGAATAAGCAGAAATATAACAACCATCACACATTGTTCAACACCCTTTGATAGTACAGGTATCTCGTCGTTGAAGTGTGGTCTTACTCTTTAGTTACAGTTAGCTTTTATTTACAACATATTCCCCACTGCGTGATGAATAGTCTAACATTTAAAAGTTCTTGCATGGCATTTGAACAACTGTCATTTTCTGTTTTTCAAAAGAACTTTCTGTGTATATTGAGCTGTATTTCAATATCAAAGGGAGAGTCCCCCCAATAAAAAAATCAACTACCCATTATTGAGTACATACCCTAAAAACATGCAATGCATAAAACAAAACACAAAATCAAATTTTCGTTGTTCAACATTGGATGTTTTCAAGTGTATACTTTTCAGGCCAATGCCTAATCATTTTACCAGGCCTAAATTCTACTTGATGGGAACAATAAAATCCCTGGCTCCTTACCACGAGCTGTAGGTGTCGCTTGTGTCCGGGTGACCACTGGACATGATTATCTACAAAGGCATCTGCATCGAATAGGTGTAATGGACTCTGCTCGTTGTCCATTGTGCAATCATGATGATATGGATGCTGCTCACCTCAAGAACTGTTTTGAAGTTTTAAAGTTTATGACTGACAACTCTTTTGAGGCTACTAAAGGACTTTATTCTTGTTTTTATACTTGTTCATCTTTTTATTGGACTGCTCGTCGATTAATGGCAGATATGCCGAGGACGGCCGTAGGATAAAAAATTTTTTACCAGGCCTTGGTTGAGCCCTTCTTCCTAGATATTTCATTTCGTGTAGATAATAGCTTCGCAGATGGGGAATGTTATGAGGCATTTGAATATTTTTTTTACTGGAAGAATTTTTTCAAAAACAATTATTTATATCACATATCTAAAAAGAAACTTTAAAACACAAAACATCCACCTTAAGAAATACAAAAAGCAGAAACATTTTATCTTTTAGAAATACAAAAAGCAGATGTTTTTTGTCTTTCTTAAGGTGGATTTCAATTCTTTTCTATTTTCCAAGTTGCTGTTATTGAACCTGGAACCTTATACGCTTCAGACCGCTGTTTCATCTCTACATTATGATAAATGCTGTTACTAACTGTTTTATTAGATGCTGGCAATTCTCTACTACTGCTGGCAATTCTCAACAGTTCATTTGGTTAAACGATTTGGTTTATGATTTTTCTTACAGAAATCAAGTTTGTAACTGTATGACCGAATCCTTTGATAATTTCTTAGAAATGTGGTAACCATCTTTTAGCAAAATATTAACTATTACCTTTCCTTTACCGATATTTGAAAGGAAAATACTCTGTATTGAGCAAAGAATCCTTCTGGCAGTGCTCTATTTTACATTAAAATTGTTAAGCCAAAATATGCTATAGCATACCAAAACATAGAAAAGATGGTATAGTTGTCAATTTTATCGAATTTTTGAACATTTATCAATACCTTTCCCCTAATAATAGTAAAAATGAAAAATTACTAATATTTTCAGAAAAAATATGAGCTTGTATTGTAATCATATGATTACTCTTAGAGAATATAATGTCATTCAACTGGTCATCGTGAGCTATTTAACATCCTTCAGAAAAATATGAGACTTACTTCCTCAAAATATTTTCCAAAACCAATAAGTTTCCATTTCTATTTAAGTCAGAAACATTATCTTGAAAACCAGTTGCTATTTATAAACTTTTAAACTTAATTCTTGCAGCTAGCTGATCTTTTAACAAAGAAAAATGACACAATGGCACGTATTTTTCGACAGTAATTTGACATAAGGTTTATTAAGCTATTGAGCTAGCATTGTATTGTTAAGTTACTATTTGTTGAGTTACTATTGTTAAATAATGATTTCGCTTATCCTAACTTTTATCAATATAGTCTCACTAAATTCTTTTCAATCAGATCACTTGATATTACAACAAGCATCAGATCTTTATGTATATTATAAAGTGTTTTAAATTTTCTCCAAGGCATTGCAGCAATGTACTTTTTAGTGTAGATAAATATTTCTGGTGATAAGTTAGCCATGATCTCTCTCTCTCTTCGAGATCTTGACTAACTTACCATATAATTATTTATCTTGACTTTGCACCAATGAAGAGGTCTTGATTTAGCCCCAATCAAGAGTCTATCAAAAAACTCCTGAATAAGCATAATAATGCTCATTCTAAAAATAAGAGAAATACTCTAATTTTCAAAAAGAATTAGTGATTCTAACTGTTTTGAATAAATTAGAAAAAAATCACATAATCTACCTAAATAGCCCAAATTTCTGCTTCTTCTTCTTCTTAAGGTTGGGTTTGTATGTCATTGGCACCTCTGCTTTAATCAGCATTTTGTACCATTAACTCCAAACCCAATGTTTCCTAGTTCCAGTTACTCGAGTCACCCACTTTATTAATAAAGTCCGATAACCCTTTAATGGAGTCTAGGTGTAACTCTCTAGTATGGATAATGCCTAAAGAAGTTAATCTAGGGAGGGCAAGAGCCTCGCATTCGTAAATGATATGCTTGGCCGTTTCCTCTTGTGTATAACATTTCCTGCAGATAGGGTCTTGCTGAAACAGTCCCATTTTATGGAGGTGTTTTCTGAAATAGTAGTGCCCAGTTATGAAGCCTACGATTAAACGTATCTTCTGCCTAGAGCATCTTAGAATTTCAGAGGCAATCCTCACTGATGATCCACAGATGATTCTGGTCAGAGAGTCATTCATGCTAGCGATTGCTTCCTGACTTTCACCAGAAGAATATGGTTTGGAGGTCACTTCTATCTCCTGTGAAGGATTCATTGCTGCTCCTTCACTAGATTGCCTCTGAGCTTCCCTTGTCTTTTTCAGCAAGGTCTACTTCAGAGGCTTCACCTGCAAATGCAGAAAGGTTTGTTATTTCTTGTGTCTTTTCAGCCACAAGATAACAATTAATAAGCTCAGGTAATATGACAGTCCACCCAGCATTGCCTGAGTTACTGGGCAAGGCAAATTACTCAAGAAGTTCGCCAGGCAACTAGAGGCTCCATTAAGACACCATTACCGCGGTGCCAAATAACCCTAGGCACGGGTCGCATTACACCAGGGTTTACGGGAGCTGGTTCACGGCTTCTGATTCTATATTCAAGGCTATCCTGTCATTTCTATAGGACGTTCGTCTATCCACCACCTGCCGACGCGCCTGGTAACTGCTCAAGCCCCAGGAAATTTCTGCTTAGATTGTAAATAATATAAACTCCAACTCATCTATGGTAGACATTTAATACATTATTCATGAAAAGCATAAGTATAAATAAAGGATAGAAATTAATTTTGCTGTAAAACTATTCTCGATATTTTCTCAGATTGCCTCCAAAATTTGGTTTCATTTCGTTCAATAGTTTTAATTGCAGGGCAAACTGTTTCATACCTAAAATATTTTTAAAACAGAAAAAATTAATTATTCTTCTGATTTTAGATGCATCAAAATTTGTATATTTTGCCAAATAGGTTGTAAGTGAAACTGAATTTAAATAAATTTTTTGCTGCTAAATTAAAAAGTTACTAATCCGAATAATGAAAAAATTAATTTAATGTTAATTTTAAAAAGAATTTTAAAAATGTTTTCCTTTTTTACTTTTTTTAAAAGTTTGAAAATTTTTTGATTTGTATCTTAGATTTATTTTTACCATATTTGTTGACTAATAAATAGTTAATTTTTAATATTCTCCATTGGGTTAAATATTCAATATTTCAAGTTTCTATATAAATTTAGCTTTGATATAAATTTTACAAGTAATAAATCTCAAACTTTTGTAAACATCTATTGAAGAATGCATATTTGGCCCAAAACTCTGAAGTGCAATTTCAAGCAGATAACTTGTCCTTCGTTTTTTTATTCACTTATGTAAAATCTATTGCTTTATATAGCCAAATTATGATTAAAACCTACTCTTACGTAAAGGAATATTATCATTATAGAACTATAGACTGGTTATTTTATTTGTCAACGAGTATTTTGTAGTGGATATTTTTGTATATTACGGATAGTGATTCGGATTAAGCAATTATGTTTTTTATAATTTTTATTTTATTTTCTTAAAATAAATGGCCCCACAGGAAAAATTTCGAATAAATTTTAAGATTACCTCTAAATCACAGACTATTTAATCTTTCCAATTTGAATAAAGTCGCAAATTTTAATTTATTAAAGTGATAATTCATTGTAGATCACTGATTAGCTTACTATACTGCTGGCCACCCAAATTGCAACACCGAGGAAGACCAGAGATATCACAACAAAATTCATTTTGTAGATAACATGATGATCAAGTATCATATGATTAAATTTATAGGCTTCTATGAAGTGTGGTTTCTGCCAAAATTAGTTGCTAGAGTGGCCGTCATTGTTGGAGATCACATCTGTGGTTCTGCGTCAAGGGTAGACGAAGCAATGGACGTTTTGCGGACAGACCACTCTGCTACAAACGGCGTCGAATGGTACGCGCAGACACTGGATGATGCGTTACAGACTGAATATGCTGTGCTATGCTTCGTGATGTGGCTGTGCGATCCGTCACTGCCATGCGCACAAATCCGCATTACAGTTGTTTGGTTTCGTCCAACATGACTACCGATTTCCCTGAAAGATAATCCACATTCTCGGTAGGCCACTATCATTCCTTTGTCGTACTCGGTTTGGTTTGGTTTGTCGCTCAACGGTCATTTTTTGCACACGAGGGCTAATTAGACCGGGACTTACGGCTTAAAGTGGATTCCGAACCACTACAAACATCCATGCCCAAGGTGGGATTCGGACCCACGAACTGTTGAACCGAAGGCAAGAGCGCTAACCATTCGGCTGCCAGCTCGGCGTTTTGTCGTACTCAGATACTTAATCAAAAGATGATTGCTGTTTTCTACGAGGCCTAATTAATCGTTAAAAAACAATTGCCGAACCTTTTTTCAGATTTTCAGACATATATCGTTAAAATCACCAAGCCTTAGAAAGCGCTTTGAAGTGTTGCCACAGGAGAGCGTGATGTGCATCTGCTCTGAAATTCTAATCATTTGCATATCTCACCCCCTCTAATGCATGTTGTAAATTTCACGTATGTATGTATCTTAACTGCAGTTTCAAAATTATGAACTGGAAAGAAAAATTACTATAACGAGGGTTTCAAATCCAAAAAGTAGCTTATTTTAAATAAGCAAAACAAATAAATAATCACGTCTCGTATAGTCCACCGGAAATAGTGGAACACACAAAATGAAGAACAATATTCCCAAATTGCTTTCCTTAGTACATTATTTTTCATGCTAGCACATCAAAATTTCTGAATCCAATACATGGAGGGTATTTATATGTTTTGCAATAAGTTTTGAGAATTATGTGAAAATGAACAAGTTTTTTTCTAATATGAGAAGTGTGAGAACTTTCCTGTGGAATACCAGTTTTACCTTGATTTCCAAGACATCAGTACTGTTTGTACGATGAATTGTTTCCATTAATTCTGCACAATTCTATTCAGGCCGATCTATGTCCTAGGTGGGCGTTTTGTATGAGTTTTTATTTTCATATATACGTATATAATTCCAAAGATACAATAATCCATGTTCTTCATATTGTAAGCAGCTCTGAATGTGAGTAAATAACATAAATTGTACTCTAATTTCCTGTTGCTTCTAGAAATACAATGAAAAACAAAAGCCAGCAAACTTCCATGAAGGAAATTTGCTGGCGTTGTCATGATGAAACTGCACATTTTGTGAAATAATAAAGAAAATTTTCAGACCATCTTTCTTAAGGACGGGTGTCATAGCATTATTTTGATAGTTTATATGACAAATTTTATCATTTTTTTGTTCTAATGAAAGAAATATTAGCAAAAATATGAATCTCCCTTTGCATTCAAATTAATCTATTAAACCAAATTTTTCTCATTTTCAGACATACATTTCAACATAAAATCGATAGTTTTTTTATTGTAATATTTTCTGCTTCACTAGTTTCACAATATTTTTTTAATTGCCTTTTGATGAATCCTTTGGATGAAGATTTTGTTTTTCTATCAACAATATGTTTAATTTTGAGACAACAAACTGATATTTCTTTGTTTCTATTAAATTCACAATTAAAAATTATTATTATTTTTATTTATAAACTAAAAAAATAATTAAAATTAATTAAAAAAATTAATTAATTTTTTTTACTTATAAATTAAAAATTATTGGCTGACGTAGAAGTATTCAATAAATTTGAGTCTTTTTATATATTTTTTTGAAACGGTCACCTGAATTTGCGAAATGCTGCATCACAAATTTATGGGAGCCTAAAGGGTTAATGTCGATAAAATGTATTGTTTTGGTGCGTGTTCGCATTTAAAGGTATGTAAATGGTCAATATACCATTTTAAAGCCATCATAATAGTCTTAATGTGAAGAAACATAACAACCAAAAAAAAACTAACTACATATAGATAGAATTTTTTTTAAAATAAGTTCTGAATATACTACAACGAATTCAGTTCACACTTTTTAAACTCCCCTCACAACAAAAATTCATAAAACATTTAGAAATATTTTAGAATAGTGATCTTCGTTTCGAAATCTATAATGAATCTAGTTCTTGATTTTATTAAATAAAACTATGTTCCAGACATGATATTTTATTTACTAATATACAAAATTGGGGGAGAATTTTTGAAGATACAAAATGAAATTTCTTAACGTTTTGATTTCTTCCTAGTTAACGAAATAGGGATTAAGACTTGGTTTATGTGCTTAACAGTAGAAGATACTGTTACTTACGTCTCCAGTTTAATGATTTTTAGATACAAAAAAGGAAAAACATTTAATAGTTATTTATACATATATCTACACATATTCACAAATATTAATGTGTATACACATTAATATACATACAGAAACAATGATATCGAGTTTTAGAATTTTAAACTGCGGGAATTTTATTAATGCATCTCAGTAGATTTTATTTCACTTTATTTTATAGAAACGTAGTCATCTTGCTTTGCATCTTTCAATTATGGACGATATTTGGAGAAGGAAAATTCCTACATAATAACAATTCTTCAAGGTACAAGAGGTCTCTTAGCATTTATTCTGAAGATAAACGTAAGCATTTATGAAGTTAATATACTGTTTCTTTTTTTTAATATTCTAAAACTCTAAATTATATACAAAATTTTTCCTTCTGCTGTATTTGAATTTTGGTTATCCCCATACCTCATACTTCACTAACTCCCTATTTCATCTAATATTTTACCTCAAGAATATTATGGAGTATTCTATGCGAGTAAAACATTGTAATAATTCCTTCTGAGTAAGCATAAACTATTCGCGAAAATGATAATTAAGCTGGACAGTATTTGATTACTGAAATTAGATTTCTCCATTCTAGTGACAGTGCAAGATGGTATATCCGTCATACTGAGATTAAACTCGGATTCGGACTACAAACTCTTAAGAGCATAAGCTGCTGATTTATTAAAAATTAATATTAGAAGTCACCGATAACTGGATTGGATAATGAAAAACCGATTAATGTGATGTTTTTGTGTGGTGTAGCTCTAAGCTGTATGATGTATTTTTTGTTTCCACAAAATAGAATGCTCTACAGTGGAAATCAAAAAGGTTACATCAGTTCCATAAACATGCTGAATCTTTTAATCTGAGTATGTTTCAAAGTTGACTTCTCAAATATCCTCTTAAATAGAAGTTCACGAAATGAGATTAGATAAGTGAATTAATAATTAGCCAAGTTCATTAAATCGCTTATGGTCAAATGAACTTGAATTAGATTTCCTAATGATCAAACAAGTTTTTGAAAAACTATTGCTCATCATTAGGTATTTCCTAGGCTTCAGCATTCAGAGTAATCAGAAAATGAAAAATGTGTATTTTGTAATGAACGTTGACCTGTACGGTTGCAGCATATTTCAAACAATCGATATAGGCTTACGATCAGCACTAGAAACTAAGGCAATACTAACATCACCGCGTGGGGATTAACTAATACCTTCCGAATTCAATGTAGTCACGTATTATATGCTTACAAAATTCCCAAGTATATTCAACTCCATTTGGTAAAAAATTTAACTACCTAATTATCTAAAGCTTTAATTTCCTATTGAGGTAGAATTCACAATGTTGTTAGTCCTTGCTTTACATTCTTCATGATACTGAATGCTCTTACCAAAGTTACGGAGTTTTTGTCATTCTGTAAAACAATTACCAGTGCAGTGCATATTTTCCACTTTCTTGTCGCATTGCACAGACGGTACATTTCTATGAATCACATTTCCCCCGTGTTACATTATAACTCATTGGTCACTTCTTGTTTTTTTAATTGTGTCAAGGTCAGTGTTTTTCAGGGTCTGTCATCGTAGAAACCACCAATTAAAGAGTGAGTAATAGGTATTGCGTAGTAAAAAAACTATTATTATGATCATCCTATTAGAAATATGCTTAGTTTTACCTCTTACACAGTGAAAACATGGGTGTGTTCAAAAATAATCCAACAACTCTTATTAAAAGTTTATATGCAATATAACGTATTATTTTTTTTAATTATATATTTTTGTGTTTCTGTTTCTCTTATTCAAAAAAATTATTTGTGATTTTAAAATTGTGGTTGACTAGTTTGGTTATCTCTCTACAGTTGATTTGAAATATAATAAATAAGAAAAATTAATATGAAAGTTTTGTTGAGCCGTGGTAGCCTAGTGCTTAGGGCATCGGCCTTCCGTCTGGAAGGGAGCGGTTCGATTCCCAATACTGCCAAAGAACCACCGAGTACATGCGATATACGATCTCGTTAAATCTGTGGAATCAAAAGTCACTCTGGTTGGTAGTAGAGCAGTTACCATCGGTGCAATGGTCTGGAGAAAAATTCCTATCCTTTCAGATCAATGTCAAAACTGAGGGAGTGGATCTTCTGGTGGTGCCATCTATCGGAGGATTTGAAGGGCAAATTCGTACTTTCACCTTCGTGATGCCCTGATTAAACGAAAGATTATTGACTTAAATTCTCATAGCCAAGACATAGCGAGCTTGGCTTGCCCAAGTGTCACTCGCAACAACATAACAACAATAACTTATAAGAGTGGATGCTAGGAAATTTCTCTCGTTTAATTCTTTGAAATATGCGAAAACAGCCAATTATCTGTCAAAAGTTCTCCAGGTGGCAATAGTGGCGAGCATTAGTGTCAAAGGTAATAAATACTCGATTTCCTTATTATTAAATGTTTTTTTTATCGGGTTGAATTTAAGAATTTATATAAAAAGGAAATATAAACGCATAGTTTTTAAATATATATATTCTAAATTTGTGGAAATAATACAAACTAACTTTGAAAATAAAAAGTAAATAATAATAATTGACTTGTTAAGAAATAAATAAACATTTTGAAAAATAAATTTGTATCGTATGCAAAAGTAAAAACATAAAATGGAGGCGTCCATATTGATTACTGGTTTTAGCAATTTTATGCAGAATAATGCCAAACACACATTCCGATGCACTTATGCAGAAAAGAGAAATCCAGTATCCATTTCCCGTCATAGTTTAATACATAAATACCAAGACCAAGATAAATACCAAGATACAAACTCATAGATGATCAAAAGTGGCTAGGACTGGATATGAAACTTTTCAATTTAAAAACCATGGTCAATTAAGTCACGTTGAATCCTGAAGAAAAGAATTATAAAAAATGTTTATAAGCATTCGAACGAATGGCTCAATCATGCTATTTCAATGAGAAAAAGGACCAGGTTACTTCTTTTTAGTGAAAAATTCAGTTAGATTTCGAGTAATATAAATATAAAATTTTTTGTACTTTGAAAACCAACTACAATACCAATAATGCTATAAAACAATAATCTTAAATTGTTGTGAATTCATCTTTTTATTATATAATATTTTATTACTTCTTTTACTCAAAGTGGTATGGTGGAATTTCTTTCGTTAGTATATTTATTTTTATCTAATCATGGCATTTGAAAAAGAAAAACGATTGGAATTAAAAAAAAAGTCTGTACACTTCTATTATTTGTTGGAATCAAATATAAGTCCCAAACATTTTCACTTAGAAAATTTATTTTTTGTTGACTTTCATTATATGGTAATATGTTACTGTGTAATATTTCTTTACTTTATTTCTATATCGAATATTTATAAATATCATCTTATATATTAAATCCTTGTTTTGTATTTATATGAATTTTTGTATATAAATTTTTTTTAATTGAATTTGTTTTTATATGAATTATCAGAAATCTGACTCATAGATGGCAGCACCAAAACTCATAAATCGTAGATTACTGCATAGTTGAGAGTAAATATCATTTTACAAGACAATAAAATAAACAGACATTCTAAAAAAAAATTTCCCAATTTTTTGTCACATTAAAAAGTGGGCAGTAAAGCTTTATATATTTTAAATAATGCTCTGTTAATTAATTTGAAATATGTAGAATTAAATATGTTTTAAGAATTTTTCCTTTTAAAAATTAGAATCGAAATATCTAAATAGTTACAGAAAAGAGACTTTCTAAAATATGTTTTTAATATAATCTATCTAGTTTTGTATTATTATTTTATTTTTCAACGTGTTACCACCTAAATGAGTAGTGATGTCACAAATAACTGGAGAAGAATCTCTTATTCTTTTTTAAACATTCTTATGAGAATATTTTCAATCAGAAATATTCTTCTACTCAGATCTATAAAAATATTCACTTCCAAATACAATATTCAATTATAAAATGACTGTTCAAATCGTTAATTATCCTGAACTTTTTGAAAGCTATAACAATTCACGTGATTATTAAAACTCTAATAATATTAAGTAATAATATTTTTATAGAAGCCTTTCAAATTAATTTTTATCTTAATTTCTTAATTTTTGAGGGTAATTTTATAGTAGTTTTTCTTAATGTTTTTAAATTAATAAATGAAATGCTTATTAATATTTTTCGTAAAAATTAGTCATTTCCTAATTATATCACAGTAAATATGAGCTATATTTTCATTAGCGTTTTTTACACTACTATTCCACAACTATAATTTTTATTAATACATTACTTCTGGTAGTCCATTTCATCTTATTCCAGTTTTTAAACTCCCTTGAAGTAAACAGACATTGAAATTTTCAATTATTTAAGTTTTTCTCATTAGTATCGTTTATTATACCAAGAGATTTGAAAATTCGATCATTTTCATGTTAGCTTCACTCACAACTAAAATTTATATAGCTTTATTTACTCCCCTTTTCAATAATGCAATTTCAATAGAAGAGAACGTTTTTAGAAGATTATTCGTTGAATATTCTATTTAAAATGTTTGGTATCATTTTAATGGTGGCTTTCAAAATGATTTGATCTTATACTCCAATAAGATTAATTTATGCATTCAATATTTTACTTTATTATTTACATTTAGCTTTACAAGAAAGTAAATTAACATAAACATTTAAAATTTATTATGTTCATATAGAGTCCTTCTTCTAATTCAGTGAACTATATAATTATTTGTTGCATAAAATACTACAATTTATTGAGAAATTTGAACAAATTGCAACAAAAATATGTCAGAAAATTTTTTACCGAATTTTACATGTATTAATTTATACTTCAATTAATAAAGAAAAAAAATTACCGTGTAAGCAAAAATAAGGCACTTTTATTACTGCATCATAACTTTTATTTTCAGTGATTGATTTAAATTTTATAATTTTAATTAAACATTTTAATCTATTAGATTAAGATTTTTCTTTAAAAGTTTTTTAATCTATTATTAAATTATTAGATTAAAATTTTTTAAATCTATTCATGCAATAAATAATTCAATTGTATCGATACTTGGGATCAACAATTGAAATAATTGATGAAATAAATATTTTCAGATTAAAATATAATGTTTTTTTTATCTCTTTGCTTAGAGCGATTATTCTATAAAATTATTAAATTTTACTTAATAGCTTAATTTTCATCGCAGGATGGAAATGCCCAGAACCGGTAAGGACTTTATGCTTCAACAAGTATTATTATGACTGTAACGCCCACGATGAATGTCCTGGGAAGAAAATGTGCTGTTTTTCTACTTGTATTTATCAGTGTGTGCATCCAGTAAGAATCCGAAAAGTTGTGGTGGATGGATATGATTACTATGAGTCAGTCGACACATACGAATTAGATTCATTTAACAACGAAATATCTGATGATTTCGCAGCTCACGAAAAGCCGAAGAGCAGAGTACATGTTCCTGAAGCAGAATCAATCAGTGAAGAGAATGAGATAGAGGGTTTCTTTTATCATACGAGCCCTCAAAACATCAGATCAGATTTAATGCCATCTAACAGCAGTTTTTACAGAAAATTCCAACCAATTATTATTAATGCTTATCCAATCGAAACAAAATTAGTATCACCCACATTGAATGTGCCAATTACAACTGAATTGAAAGAATACGCTTTAAGTTTACCTGCACATAATGGGAACAAAACTGATGAAGAAACTGGCGAAGCAAGAAATTTCCATGGTATATTCCAGCTGCAAACTTTTGATGATTCACAAAATCCAACCACTTCAGAAAAATCAACATTAAGTACGTTTATTACTAATGAAACGGAAGAAACAACTTTAAGTCCTGAATTCCATGCAACAGATACAGCAAGAAACTTCCATGGTATATTCCAATTGCAGACTATAGATGATTTACAAAATCCAACTACTTTAGCAACATCTACATTAAGCACACTTACCACAGAGACAGTGGAAGAATCTACAGTAAGTCCAAAAGAGGACATAACAGAGGCAGCAAGAAACTTCCATGGTATATTCCAGTTGCAGACTATAGAGGAGTTACAAAATCCAACTACTTTAGCAACATCTACATTAAGCACACTTACCACAGAGACAGTGGAAGAATCTACAGTAAGTCCAAAAGAGGACATAACAGAGGCAGCAAGAAACTTCCATGGTATATTCCAGCTGCTGACTTTTGATGATACACAAAATATAACTGCTTCACCAACATTAACAGTAAGCATGCCAACTAAAAGTGAAGTATTCACTTCTCCTGAATGGAATATAACTAAAGAAAATGATGTAAAACATTTTCATGGCATATTTCAGATAAAATTTGTAAATGCTACTAACTCCAATCAATACAGTTCAAGCACATCAGAAACAACAAATGGAAGAGAATTAAAGTTTCGCGGAGATAAAGTATCAAAATGTTTTCATGATCTTCCAATTATAAATGGTCAAGAAACAAACTCTATGGGTGAATCTGATTCAGAAATGAAATTTCCATTAAATTTAGACACTTCTATTTTGCCTCAGAAAGTGATAATGCCAAAAATTAAATGTAAAAATGA
The DNA here is from genome assembly GCA_037975125.1 of Latrodectus hesperus. Lineage (NCBI taxonomy): Eukaryota > Metazoa > Arthropoda > Arachnida > Araneae > Theridiidae > Latrodectus > Latrodectus hesperus. Next base: position 63,781,546 of record CM075862.1, read on the forward strand.
AGTATCAAGTGTTATTAACAAGAAGAATAAAACATTTACAAAAATGATTTCTGGTGTCAAATTGGTAAACATAGTTACTCCAAATCCAAGTTTTGGTTACGTAAATTCCGATACTTTTCATCACGTATGTGGTGAACATTTTGATGAAAAGTGCATTTTTATTTCAAAATCTTCTTCAGAAAAGAATTTCTCTAGGAGTGATGAAAATTTTATAACAAATAAACGAGAGAAGAAAAGAAAGAAATTCATGAAATTTCGAAGGAAAAATCACTTAAGGAAATATTTTGAGGAGATTGAAAGCAAAAAGAAAGAACACTATTTGACGAAAAGTAAATCAACAAAAACCAGTGCACCTTTTATGCAGTTTTACAAACCAACTTCCAAATCAAATAAACTAGAAAAGAAAAAACAAAACGTCAAAAAATTCCAAACGAAAAATCACTTAAAAAAATATTTGGTCGAGCCCGGAAGTAAAATGAAAGAATATCACTCAACGAAAAACAAATTGATAAAATCTAGTACACCTTTTGCATATTTTTATAAACGAACAACGAATGCATCTCAAATGATTGAAGGTAAAGTGACTAGTGAACCTAACACAGAAATGGAATTTCTGTTCTTTTTGCCCACTGCAAAAATTTCTCAAAAAATTAGGCAGCCAAAAATTGAAAAGATACAGCACAAAAATGAAATATCAAATATTGTTCATAAAGAATTTAAAGCATTCCCTACAATAGGATTTCGAAGAAAAATTCATTCAGGAAAATATATAGAAAAGATGAAAAAGGAAACGAAAAAGCATCATTCATTTATTAAAACTGTTCCAAATAATTTTGATACACCTAAAACTGAAGATGCTCTCCAGGGTGATTTAACTAAAGTTTTACATCCAAAACCTGTTCTTTTACATTTCCCCTTAGGAAAACATCCCACTACCACTCAAAAAACACTGGATGAAAATTCATATAAATCTTCAATTGGTTACTTAAAAAATCTAGACCCCTGGGAAGATATACTTGCGAACATAATTGTTGAAGAAAAAGAAAACGCAATAAATTCGAACTCCCCATCGATTAACAGAAAAGCGTTCAAAAACGAAAATATGATATCAAGGTATACCATAAGTGATGTATTGAATTCTGTACAAAATGGTACCAATTTATATTCAAGATTCAATGTCGATAATAGTATCAATACTGTATTAGCTATTCCTTCAGAATCAAACAAAGCTGTGGCTGATGAAATTCTCATGAATTCTAACCCTTCACCTGCAACTTTAAAGACCATATTCGACATACAGGGAGAAAAAATATTTCATAACCCTGCACAGCAAGAATTAGAAAAGTACAAAACAATTAGGAGATTACTTCTTCCAAATTACAAAGAAGCTATTTTAAAACAGAATTCTGACAAACATTCATTTGCTGAAAGAGAGGGTAAATCTTCAATAAAGACTCTTTATAGGTCAAAGAACAAAGAAATGAATTTTACAAATCTTCTTCCTAAAGATGTTAAAGTCAAAATGGATAACACGAAAAATTCAAATGACGATAATGAAGTGAAAACGATTAGCAGCGATAACTCTAACAACATAGAAGGAACAAAATTCATTGACTATCAAAATAAAAATATTTTCAATGATCAGTCAACAGATATTGAAAATGATATTTCTGTTAATGAAATAAAAAATGACATTAATTTTAATGAGGATTATACTTTGATTCATAAGATAAAGGTATTTACAGAAAGTCCTGAACTTATTGAAAGTAGAAACGATACGAAAAAAGAAATGATTCGCAACAAACTTCAACGAAAGTATAAAAGTCCAGAAAAAATTTACGAGGTTAGAATAAAAAATGGAAACTCTGCAATAAATAAGAGTTCTTATTTCGTGTTGAACGAAACAAATAATGGAAAAAAGTATAATAGTGATACAAAATTGAAACAAGATTCTACTAGCGAAACTGAAGTAAATTTGAATGATATTTTTCAAAGTATTATAAATGAAGAATTAACATCTAACACCAAAGATCTTCATGGAAAAAAGATATACAATAACAAAATACTTAATAATGAGATTAAATTGAAGCAAAGATCAACTACAAAAGCTGAAATAGATTTGAAAGATCTTTTCCAAAATATTATAAGTGAAGAATTGAAGCAAAGATCAACTACAAAAGCTGAAATAGATTTGAAAGATCTTTTCCAAAATATTATAAGTGAAGAATTAACTTTGAATTTTAAATCGAACGAAACAAGCAAAAAGCTTAAGGAAATGAAGGCAAACGATGGGAATGCGCAAAATAATTAAAGCAAAGATTAACTTTAAAATAAATTTGAATGATCTTTTTCAGATTATTATAAATGAAGAAGTAATTTACAATATAAATTGAATGAAATAAACAATCCTAAGGAACCTAGATAAAAATATCAAAACACAAAATAATAAAATAAAGCAAGAATCAACTGTGAGAGAAAAATGAAAAAAAAAATTGAATGATTTTTTAAAAAAGTATAAATGAGAAAGTAATTTCTAGTTTCAAATTGAACAAGACAAACAACATCAAAACAAACAGTAGTACTACAAAACTGAGGAGAAAAGGGTTAATTACAGAAGCTGTGTTAAATTTGTGGATCATTTTTTAAATACTATGCATAAAAAATTGTAATTTTATATAAATTACCGAATGAAAATATAACAGCTTACAAAACATACAATTAATCATAAATTTCTGAAAAAAAATTATTTTAATACTTATTTAGATATATACTGAGAATATATATAAAAATTTATTAACTCAGAGCTGTCTCTTTAGAAGTTAAATTTTTTTAACTTGAGTAATCCTAAATATTTAGAGAGATGCAACCAAGAAAAAAAAATTAAAAGAAATCAAGACAGAAAATGTAAATTTTTGTGATGTTGCCAAACTAAAATACATAAAAAATAAAATTAAAAAGAAAAAAGAAAAAAATAACCAAAGAAAAAGAAGTAAAATACAACCCAATTGTTATTTTTCAGAAATAGTATGTTAAAAATTTGATAACAAAATATCAGTATGTCTCAAAATTATAACTATTTTAGCATTTGATATTGGCTACTTAAGCTAAATTACTTTTCTAATTATTTCTCTTAACTTCAATCAACTTATCATAAATGAGGCAAAGTTAAAGTAATATCTAAATACAGGTATTATAAGATAAAATTAAACGTAGTTATATATATTATTACTCTTTCCTTTTTTTAAATATTAAATGGGTTAAAAATATTCCGACTGTAATCTAACTATTCATATTGTTTCTGATGCGAATTTTCTATTTCTTAGAAAATAAATAACAAACTTAAATGTGATAGAAGAGATAAATTTTTTTTTATCAACTCTTGATAGAGGCAACAAAAAAGTAACGTGAATATAACGCTCTCATATAAATTTTAAAATAAAAAAATAAAGTAGCACTTTTAGTGTTAAATAATTTTACTTATCGATAATAAATGAAATTAGAGCTGGAGTTAAATTTTTGCTTGTAAAGAAAACAAACGATTAAAAGTCAGAATGTGGATTTATCTGTGTATTTTTGTAAATAAAATGTTCATAAATTACTAGGAATTTATTATTTCTACAACACTACGATTAATTTAAGTTTACATAAATTAGGTTTGTTTGTAGTTCATACAGGACTAGCATAAATGATTCATACATTTTGAAAAAGAAATATTTCCAAATGTATTATTTATACGCATATGTAATATTCGTGGAAACAACTACAATATTTAACGTGCTCCAGATGCCTTTAGCGAGCACGACAGATCCTTGGTTAAACTGGGATTCGAACTTACTACCTTCCGATAGTGAGAATGACGCCCTAATTAACCAGACCACCACGCCCACAAGCGTGCCGTGTCACCAAAAACATAATGAACATGTGTATAGGATATATAAATTTGTTAAGATTGTAATTCTTTTCATACATCTTTTATGTAGATGCGTATAATATTTTCAAAATGAATGGGTCATTTATGCTAATCTGTCTAATAATAATGAACTACTTTATTTTACACACATACTTTTTACGTTACATAGTATGAAGTTTCATGTAGCAAAATTAGTTATGTATCATAGTTTTTGCTAAAGAAGAAAATAATACATATAATAGTTAAATATGTATACCGCACAGAAACATCAGTATTTTAATTTCTAAAATAAATCTCAAATGTTTTATAATTTTGCAATAGAATGATATTAAAATATACACTCAAAATTATCAAATATTATAAGATAATATTGCCTCACACATGTTCGATAAAAAATCTGAATTACTTCATAAAATGCAAAAATTATAGTTAATTTAAGTAATGTAAATGTATCAATTGTAAAATAATTTTCCCTATTTTGTGTGTTTTGAAAGATGCTTTACTTTTGTTTCACATTTCTTAAATAAATTTAAAATTATTTTGGAGTACACATTCAAATTTCCACGAAAAATAATAAAAAAAAGTCCGCTGTATTATAATTTATGAATAAGCTGTACGTTATTTGTTGAAAGGAGTGCTTGTTTTCTAGGGGGAAAATATAATCCTCACAATATTGAACTTACACGATATAATCATGAAAACAATTCGCAAAAATTGGAGAACGTCAGTAAGAAATACTACTAAAAGTATTATACTTTTATCTCTTGAAACTTTGATATCAAAAGATAAAAATGAGTTAATTTTAATAGATTTTAAAAAAATGAAACCATCAACAATAATTAAAAACATAAAGAATCAATTAAAACTAAAGATGGAAATTTTAGAGTATATAACAAAGATTAGTGCTTGGTTGCAGAAAACACTTAAAGTTGTTAATTACATCGTTTTAGAAAATTTATGGTTTTTCTATAAAAAAAACGGTAGTTTGATTGTTACACACGTTAAAATCTGTTTAATAATGAGCTCTCTTTAAAAAAGCGTATCTTCCAAAAACTTCATTAATTACCTTAAATTTTTATAAAAAAATGTTAAATTTGAAAAATAAAATATTGAAATAACGAAACGAAAAAAAAGTAAATTGCAGTTATATGAGCACAAAGGGATTAGGATAAAACTAAATCAGAAAAAAATGGCGACATGTTCGAAGTCGAAAAATAAGGCATAAATAGAACAACAAGAAGTAAGTGCCAGAATCAAACCACCTGCATTATACATAGCGAGAAAAGTGTCAACCCTTTCTGTATTAAAAAGTAAAATATTGTCAAGGTTCTGAGTCACACGGTAAAACGTGGGGTTAAAACTTCTGTCGGGAAAAAAAATTGGAAAGAACAGGCGTTGTTCTAAAATAACTTTGCTTCTGTTAGAAACCGAATAATAGCAACATGGCCATGGGCGATGAGTCAGGATACCCCTTTTAGATGCACACATAATTTAATTTGTTACAATCTTCTATTTTTAAACTCTTTGATGGTCGCCAGTTTCAGAAGTTGGTAAATTTCACACTCTTTAGAGAGAAACAATGAAATTTGTTTCTGGTTCCAGCTAAACACTTTTTATTTTGCAACCATTCATTAGTTTTTAATACCAAAGTGTATAATTAATAAAGAAATACAATAAACAATGTGAAATTATTATTTTAATTTTTGTTGCAAATTTATTTTCAAAAGCAAATTTCAAGAAGGTAAGTAATTTCGCATTGTAAAATTTTAGCTGCATCAAAATTTATATAGAAGTAATAAAAGCGAGGTAGCATTTTTGTTATTAATAATTTTATAATTTCAAGATATTATAACATGCTTATAAAATAAAATTTAATTGCAAGGAAATAAAAAAAAATTGCAATTAATGTAATAAAACTTTATAATTTTGATGTGTCATAATTATAATGATTATCAATATTAATTAATTACTTAATATATTTATAATATATGAGTAGAAAATGTCATATCATTTTGTTTTCTTTAATAAGAAAAGATCAATCACAGATATAAAAGTAAGTCGAGTAATTCCGGTCAATTTAATGCAATTGGTGAAGTAATTTTAGATTTAACAATGGAAATGTGTTAAATACCTAAATTAGTGATAATCATTTTTATTTTACGTTTGCTTATAGTAAATAAATGTTTTGATTTTACAGATTATCTGTTACTTTTACCTTTAAGAATTATAAGTTTTATATGGGACATTTCCGTTAAGGTATTACTAATTGGTTAAAATTTATTAGAATTTGTTAAATATATAGAAAATTTGTCATTATTCCTTTACGTTCGCTGCAATTAATTACTATTTTTAATAACTATTTTCAATTTCAAAAATTAAAATTATATACTTTTTATTTCTTATTGTATCCTCTATTACATGTTTTGAAAGTTTAAATCAACTAACAAATGTAGTATTATATTAACATTGAGATGTCATCATTAACGAAATTAATACACACTAAGATATTATTTTCAAAAAAGAAATTCACCATCTAATACATACTGTGTATGTGAGCTATAATTTCAATTTTTATAACTTTCCGCTACTAATACGTTTAAATTATCTATGAATTTGGGAAATGCCTACACTAAGATTTGTCAGCTTCTTCCCTGTATAATCCATAGTATGAATCATCATCAGCAGCAGCAATGGAATGACAGCCCTTTGTGGGCCTTGGCCTTCTTCAGAAGTCTCTGCCATTCCGCACCTTTTCTAGAAATCGACCTCCAGTTCTTGACTTTAAGTATGTTGAAGTCTTCTTCCAGACAGCCCTTCCATCTCTTTTTGGGTCTTCCTCTTGGTCTACTACAGAAAGGGGTGGTGTTGAAGACCTTTATTGGTGTTCTCTCTGTACTCATTTTCATGAGGTGGCCTACCCATCTCATTCTAGATAGTTTTATTGATTTAATAATGTCTTCTTCTTCATAGATTTTGTACAGTTCAAAGTTATACCTTTTTCTCCAGGTGTTATTTTCCAGGACCGCACCAAAAATAGTTCTTAGGACCTTTCTCTCAAAAATCGCCTATGTTTTCTCTTCCTTTATCGTCAAGGTCTATGTCTCTGAGGCGTAGGTTAGAACTGGTTTACCATAGTATAAATAATTCAGGGAATAATTAACGCAAGATTTTTGTACCATGACGTGCTTTATATTCAAGTCATCATCAGATATAACCGTCATTTTTACAAAAAAGTGAGAGAAGTATCTGTACTTGAGAGTTTATAAGAACTTAAAACTACAGAAATAGGTCTGAAGGTTTCTACTTTGTTCTTCTCAAAGAGTGTTCAATATTTCTTTTTCCCTATCATCTGTAATTTATGTCAATAAAATGGAATTCATCTATATTAATTTGAGCACCAGCAGTTTTATGTGTTTCCGTCCGAAGATTTCCCGTTGTAAGCACATTGACCATCTGTTGCTGAAGAGTAGATAGTGACTGAACATTTTAAAGTACATCTCTGAGCGAGACTGAGATGCCGATACTACTGTCCTTCGTAATATTTATTTCTAAAATAATTCTAATACTGAATCAATACTGCATTATGAATACCAAATATATTGTTACGCTTCTAATACTAAGCTCCAAAAGCTCGAGCGGGTCCAGCTTAGTGGTGCACGTATTATTACGGGTTTATGTATCAGTTGTTACAATGACATTTTCCTTTTTTGAAGTTGACTTAGGGTTTCACAAAGAAACTCAAATCTGGTAAAATAGTGTAACAAACTACTCAGCTTTGGTTCCGTCACTCGAACTTCTGCTTACGTCTTTCAGGATTGGTGCAACAATCAGAGACTCAAGAAAAATTGTCCATTTATCCAGGTGATCGGAGATGATATGTTATACGGAGGTGTATAACCATATTACTTAAGTTCACATGTATTGATCCATATAAAAATCTTTCCCGTATTTTTTTTTATTCGAAATTCATGTCATTCTGACAATCTGGCATATCTGAGTCAAACTGCTCTCGAACTAATCAACAATATTCCAAAAACGGTTACTCTTATTTGCACAGATGGTAGAAGGAATGAAAATTTTTGTTTTAGAAATGAGGTCTATATAAGCTCTAAAAACACCTCATCTCATATCATAATGAGAAATCAATATGAGATAAGCTGTTCTATCTTTCGTAGTGAATTAATCGCCAAAGAATCTGGACTCAATAGAGTACTAGTTCGAAAGACATCTGTGTTGGGAGAATAGCTAAAATGTTATTCAATATCCTTCAAATTGGCATGGCGTGAGAGACACTATTGCCGGGGCTATTTTGAACAAGCTGAAAAGTCTTTAAATCATTCGTGAGACTAACTTTCAGTGGATTCCTTCTCATGTAAACATTGCTAGTAATGCAATTGCAGACAACTTTTCTAAAAATAGGCTCATATTCTCGACTGCCTTAACCTGACTTTAGAAGATCTCTATGAAGATCTGCTCTATGAAGTTGATATGCTAAAAGCTGCGGGAGTCATGGACTTAGTTTAGCTTTTCTGACAGTGGCGACTGGCAGCAACAACGACATATTTGTTCCTGTAGTGTTCCATAATCTAAGTCAGGGTTGGGTAAATTTTTCAGGGCCATAAGTTACTTTTCATTTTATTATTAATATCTTGATTATCTTTAATGACTATCAGGAGTTAACAAATATATTTTTAGGTATGCGGATCATAATATTATACTCGGGATCACCTAAAAATGTGTTAGTGGTCTACCGATCGTCTATGCCACATACCCATGGTCTATGCCACAAAGAAGTGTAGTAGTAGGAATTCCAAATGTTCAACTACACTTTTTCTTACACAAAATAATCTCATTTTTCATCTACAGTCATTGGAACTTTATGTTGTTCATTAGTTAAAAATTCTTTATAATATTCCTCACATTATATACACTGCTGGCTATCGTAAATGCAACACCCTGAAAGAAGCATGCAAATAACATGAAATTCACAACATGCAATAGTGGAGGTGAGATATGCAAATGATTAGAATTTCAGTGCAGACGCACATCACGCACGCTTGTGGCGCCCTTTCAAAGCACTATTTAAGGCTTGGAGATTTCGACGATTTCAAGTTCGCCAATTATTTTTTCTTTTGAGATTTTTTTAAAAACCATCATTTATGCCTTGTAGAAAACAGCGATCATTTTTTGATCAAGTATCCGAGTTCGACAGAGGAAGGATAGTGGCCAACCGAGATTGAGGATTACCTTTAGGGGAAATTGGTAGTCGTGTTGGATGAAGTCAAACAATTGTAATGCAGATATGTAATCTTTGGATGCAGGAGGATACGACGGATGCAGGAGGGTCGCATCTACCTTAGTGCACCACTTCACGTGATGACAAGAAAATTGTGCGCATGTCAGTGAGGGATCGCACAGCCACATCACGAATCATAGCACAGCTTATTCAGTCTGTAACGCATCATCCAGTGTCTGCGCGTACCATTCGACCCCGTTTACAGCAGAGTGGTCTGTCCATAACACGTCCACTGCTTCGTATACCTTTGACGCACAATCACAGATGTTTCCACCGTCAATGGTGCGAAAAGAGAAGGATGTGGAAGGCAGAATGGAATGAAATTGTCTTTACTGACGAGTCACGCTTCTGTCTGCAACACAATGATGGCGTCATTCGAGTCTGGAAACTCCGTGGAGAGAGGATGCTGAACAGCTGCTTTATGCACCACCACGCTGGTTCTGCATCGGGTATTATGGTATGGGGTGGTATTGGATATCACTCTAGCACTTTTCTAGTACGCATTGTTGGTCCTTTAAAGACCCAGCACAACATCTCCTAGCGTTGGAACCAGTTCTCTTTCCTGACGTTCAGGGATCTTTTCCGCTGCTAAACTTCAACAGGGTAATGCGTGACCACACATGGCACGCATTGTCCAGATCAACTTTGGCTACGTATGGAAGCTGCTTGGTCTGCTGTACCCGAATAACACATCCAAAGTTTCTTTAAATCAATGCCGAGCTGTGGCAGCAGCGATTTCCTACAATGGCGACTACTCTGCTGGCTACTGATTTTGGCAGAAACTACTTTTAAAGAAGTCTATAAACTTAATCATTTGATACTTGGTCAACATGTAATCTACAAAATAAATCTTTTTGTGATATCTCTTGTCTTTCTTGGTGTTGCAATTTGGATGACTAGTAATGTATATGGAGTATGTTAGTATAGATGCAGCTACATATAACTAACATATTCGAAGTATAATTTTTGATGGTCTTAGAATACACAGATAAAGGTAGATTTTAAGATATAAAATAATCTTACGATAAAAAACTATCTTGCATGCTTACTTTTAGCTGCTGCTGAAAGCAATATACTTATGAACCTTTATATCCATATGTACGATGAACTGTAATTAAAATGTCTTAGACGTTAATTACGTATTTTGACCACTAGCTATGTTATACGTGCTTAAAAGCGATCATAAATATATTAGTAATCAAGAAAATAGAAATATGCAATACTATTTTCTGTCTTTATATTACTTTAAATACATTAATAATATCAGTGGCATACAGAAAGAATTTTTTTCACAAATAAGATCGTATTGTTTTGTATAAACGACATAATTTTAAAGACAAAACCAAATGATTTTCATTTTATAAAAAAATGCTCTGTTTGTTTGCTCTGAAATGAATTTTTCTTAAATAAAATCACATTTGTTTAAAAATTATGGACACATTATTTTGTTCCCCATATTTTCTAGGAAATTATGTTCGTTTTTCTTAAAAAAACATTATGATTTTTGTTGTAGACAAAATTCATTCTTCTTGATTTTTCGTAAAAAAATTTAAATTATAAGAAATTAAATACCCTAATGAAAATTTAAGATAAAGAATACAAGGAAATTTTGATTTAACTGCCACAAATTTCAACTAGGAAGTAACGACCATGAAGCTATAAAAAGTAAAAAGCACAATATTTATTGGAAATAAACAATTCTATAACACGTATGAAACTTCCTTCACTTCTTTACGTAATCCCCTCTTATACTTAAAAATAGTGTTTCGTACACAGTTGCAGAATTCTTATGTTGTACTCTTCTGCCACTAGTTCATTAAGCCAAAAAGTCTCTATATTTCATGATAAAAGTAGTCAAGATAGAAAATCAAGTCTTTTTTTTGATATTCTTAGAAAACTACAGACGAGATATCAAAAACAGGTGGTTAGAGACGGTTTCTGGATGAATTAGGCCTCTTCATACCTTTTATCACAATCTTATTGCTACTTCAGCTCTAATATTGATGGATCGATGTAGAAGGAGAGATTTTGATGGTTCAGGCCCTATTTTTTTAGAATGAGTTAAGATTTTTTTAAGACTTTTTGATAAACTTTTAGGATTTTTCACCTTTTACCAAAACTAAACAAATTTCTAAGTGACAAATTTTTGGAAGTAAAAAAAGTTGGAGAATGGAGTGTTTGGCTTAATCAACTGACAGTAAAAAAATATAATGGGAACAATGCTATAAGTGTTTGAATATAGGAAATAATTTTGTAGAGAAATGAAGGAAACTACATCTATGTACAAGAGTTCTCTCTTTTTCTCAATAGATATCGTACTCATTTTTTAAAATGTAGGTAGGTAGGTTATAGCGGACACATTTGGAGCTTTATGCTAAATTGCTTGTAGCCTACATTGAAGAAGATATCTGAAGATGATTTCCAGTCACTTGACTAACATTATTTAAGAAAAGTCTATTGAAAGCTTTTAATTAATCTGTGAACACACACACTAAGAAAACACGTCTTGACATAAGCAGATAATTCGCATTATCAAAATTTGTGATAGAGGACAGTTCAAGGATTTTAGCTGTAGCAAATTTCACTTTTTAAAATCTTTTTGATAGTCGTAGAAATTCGCAACAAGCAAGAATTTTTAATTCTAGATTTGAAGATACTTCAAATACCCAAGAGAATGATAATGCTCCTATTCCTGATTTTTTCGTAACTGGTTCCTCAGATGTTCGCATAAAGGAGAGTCTAGGAAAATATGATCTATGGTTTCAGATTCAACGCATTGACAACGATCTGTATGCCAGAGGTTAGACCTAAATAGAACCGAATTGGTAGGGAAAGATCTTGTTCTAGCTCTGGCCAGCCATACGTTTTCCAGTCGGGATTCGGTTAACAGCCTATGATTTTTGCGAATAGATGTGAGATGAGTGAACGCTTCAGCATACTTGCAATTTTTCCATTGATATGAGTCTTTCTTTATTTTTCTAAATTTAAATGATCGTTATTTCCTGGATGGTGGATCCTTGTAGTATGAGAATGAATTTGCCTGGGAGATTTTAAAAGAAGTTTCATCAAATGATAACAAATGGAACGGATAACAAAGAAGAGATTTTTATATTCCGTTTGCAGAGTAAAGATCTTGCAGTAAAATTAAGTTGATAAAATATTACATGAATTCATCATACTAGAATAATTACTATTAAGAGAAAACTTAAATTTAAATAAAAATCATAAAAATAAAATGAAACATTTAGAAATATGTGCCATATATCAGCTGTCGTCCTTAAAATCCTAAAGATTATTTTTTTATAGAATTGCGTATGTATTATTATATTTGTGTGATTAATCATTTGTAAAAAGAGCTGTTCAATTCTTTCTTCCTAGTAATATAATTTTACCATCCACTTCTATATTTTGAATTCTATTTTTATTAAGCATTCATTAGAGTTATAATTCTTTAGTTTTTGGATTTCTACTGATGTTCAACTTTCTTAAATAGAAAAATGAGAGATATCAATTAAAGTTTTGTATAGGTTAAATTTTGTACAAATAAGTTTTGTACAGGTTGGTAGAATAATTTCTTGGTTGTTCGGATCAATTATCTAATCTACATGATTGCAAGGTAAATTACTCACCAATAAATATTCATTATGAACAAATGGAGAAGAATTTTGAAAGTGATTTGGTTATATATCATAGCAGCATTTAAGGGAATAAATATAAATAATAAAATTACTATATAAAAAAGGGAAATTATATATATATATATATATATATATATATATATATATAAATTGAAAATTTAAATATAAATTCATAAATATTTAAATACAAAGATTAACAATCCCAGTTAACTGATTATTAACATTAACCTTTATAATTAAATATTTACGAACTTATATTTTCTAACAGTGATCCATTCTCAACAATTTCAAAATTTCGGAATTATCCAAAATGCCAAAATGATCAAATGAATGATAAAACCAGTAGTGTAGCTACCATTGTTGGCTATAATCATTGCCACATGTCTATGAATATAATCAAATAAGCCTTGAAAGCATGCAGTCCACATGGCTTCCGCATATCGTCAAAGTTGATGTGGGTGTAACAGCGGATGTATCCTGGGTCAGTGGTTGAAAAAGCATGAACCACGCGTTATCGATTGGCCATAGATTGGGAGAAAGCAGGCAAAGGAAGAAATTCAATTTGATGGGTAAAGAAGGAATATTGAACATTGCCTGCCACGCGTAGTCACGCATTATGCTGTAGTTGTTGCACCAGCATGTTTTCCTGTACTGAACCGTGGGGTTCTACCTGTTAGAAGCAGCTGGGTGGAATCTTCGTGATTTTGGAGGAAAGACCAAGCAGAAAACCTCTAATATTTGACCTGCAACCCCTAGAGGTATCTTTTCCCTTGGGGGACATTGAAATCATGACATATTTAACGTGTCCACACGCCTTTAGCGAACACGACAGATTTTTGGTTAATCTGGGATTCAAATTCACTATCTTCTGATAATGAGAACGACACCCTCACCAAACACGCCACCATGTTTCATTAACTAACCTGTGAAATATGTGTTAAATATATGGGTAAATCACGGGTTCCAACACCCCAGAGGTGTAGCGTTGCCTGTTCAGTGTACTGACAATGCGTTTTAACAGGATAAGGGAGGAAAATTCAATAGCATCGCAAACCATAATACCAAGTACAGAACCCAGGTGATGTTGTTGAGGAATCCAGAACTGCCATGCGCAGAATATACCTATCGCCACGTGCACTAATACAATGAGATGTGTGTGATCAAACCCATTGGTCCGCTGTTCCTTCCGATATCCCGGTATTTCAGATGTGGAACCCAGTTGCTTGGTTTCATTTAGTATGAGCACTGGATTCTAAAAAAGACTATTTCCAATCCCTGTAACCAACTAATCTTTCTCAGTAGAACATATAACTTAGCTTTGAAATATTTCGATGTTTTTACGAAGCATTATTAAACCGTCAAAGAGACTTTGGAGAGAGAGAGAGAAAGGAGAGAAAGAAAGAGAGAAAGAGGTTCGTTTCACACAAATGCTTTTCGGAGAATACTTGCAAAAAAGTTTAAGCAAATGATGAATACATTTTTAAAAAGAGGTGTTGTTGTTACTTATGACACTAGGACAAGCCAAGCTCGCTATGCTGTTGGCTATGAGCATTTTAGTCAGTAGGGTAAGTCTTTCGTTTATACCAGAGCACCACGAAGGTGAAAGTACGACTTTGCCCTAAACTCTTCCGATAGATGACACCACCAGAGGATCCTCTCCCTCAATTTTGATATTGATGTGGAGAGGAAGGAAACTTTCTCCAGACCATTACACCCAGGGTAACTGCTCAACGAACGACCACAGGACTTTCTATTCCACAGATTTAACGAGCACGTATATCGCATGTACTCGGTGGGTCTTTGGCGGCATTGGGAACTCCGCAGTTCCGGACGGAAGGCCGATGCCCTAACCACTAAGCTGCCATGGCTTTTTTAAAAATAAGTTAAATTAATATATAATTGTAATTATTAAATTTAAGAAAATTTCTAAAAGCTTAAAATTGTTTAACCTTAGATAACTAAATGCGGTTTTACTTAATTTTAGGTCATTAATTATTTAACGCTTACTCTGAACACAATAACTTTCAAATATTGGAGTTGCAACAGTAAAAGCATTGAAATATTTAACACGAATTCACAAGCAGGTAAAAGTGGTTCGATGGATAAAAGTGAATATAATATAAACATGATCCTGTTGAATATGAGTTTAAGTATTTTATTTCTTGCCAAAAGCTTATAGAAAATTTTTTTCTCTTTGATCAAAGCAAAATATCTGATTTTTGGTGCCACCTAACAAATTTTTTGGGAACACAATTTTTAATTATCAGCATGTAAAGAATATAATAATACTGCAAATAAAACTAGTTTAAATTACATATCATACTTTATCAACCATCAGTAATTGTAGATATTATTTAAATTTTCAGTGCTGTTAAATGACAGCTAACGAAATCTTCAATTTAAGTTTCATCAAGTGCTATGCGCCATTTATATTGGAGACATGGACATCATCTCGGATTGAGAATGTTATGCGTGAAATAACAGTTTATTGAAATTAACTTATTAATTATTCGCACGAAAGTGTTAATTAAAAACAAATTAGGTATAAGAACTTATTGTTTTACATATTTAATATAATTTAATTGCAAATAAATTATTCAAAAAAGCAAATTTAATGAAATTATTACATAATAAAAATGTATACAGTCCTGTTTAAAATTGGAAATTTATTATTAATTTCTCTCTCTCATTCTTGATTAATATTTTTTTGACATTCATCAGATTTTCAGAATTATTTATTTCCCCAATTCTTTATAAAATGCTACATCGAAATATTTTGAATTAGGAAGTTCATAGCTTTTAAATTTTTAGAAATTTCCCTTATATTTAATGCAAGTGATTATTAATAGTTCATTTATATCGAAGAAAATTATTATATTCACTTCTAAAAATAAGGAAATTAAAAACTATCAGATTCGATTGCACTAATATTGACCTTTTTATGAATGAAAAATGATTTTTATAAAAAAAATTTATTATTTCAGTCATTTAAAATCATTTGAATTTGAATTTTAAATTAAAAATATTAATAAAACCAAAAATGAAAATATTAAAAAAATGTCAATGTAATTGAACTTAAATATTTATTCACATTATATACAATTAATGTTTTTAAAAGAAATACAAGTTAAAACTTAAAAAAAAATTTCCTCGTCCCAACAATTTAGTACTCGTAAGTGAATCAACTCAGCTAACCAAATCACATTTAAATTTAGCACTTTGCACTTTAATTTAACTACGTGTTTTTTAGAAGTCGGAAGGGAACATTGATTTTTGATCCAGATACGTGACCAACTATTCACCCTTTCTATTTTCTTCTCGTTAGTACAGCACATTTTCTGGTTCTGCTACAAAATAGGAAAAGTTCTTCCAACAGAGCCGAAGTTAAAAGTTTTTTAAATTTAATGATTGCTGTGATTTGTACAGCTTAAGAATAAGTAAATACTCGTTTATAATTTTTTATATAAAATATTTATAAGAGGATCTTAATTATTTCTTAAATAGTCAAAATAATAAATGTTTTAAATTAATCTCACATCTTTTGTCTAAACAAAATACATGACAATACGAAATATTCTTGTACATTTCTGAAAACAAATAAAAATAACATATATTTTTTAATAATACAGCTTAAAATTTCTGTAAAATAAATACATTTTTTAAGTATTATTATTTATGGCAAAATATTTAAACTAATTCTGATAATATTACATTTAATATACTGAAACAATTATTTTTTATTTAGTTAATATTTGTTACAAAATTTACAGTTTGAGAATATTTGAATAAAATTTCTTATTTGAATATATTTGAATAAATATTGCTTATTTGATCTTCAATAATATTATTTTTAAGGAATTCTAAAATTATTGACTTTCTATATATATCTTTCAAGCATTGGATAAAGTAAAATCATTTTTATGATACGCGAATTCATTTAAGAAATAGATATGCAAAATAGAAAACATATTTATTGAAAAACCTACACTGCTGGCCACCCAAATTGCAACACCAAGAAAGGCAAGAAATATCACAACAATATTTATTTTGTAGATAACATGTTGACCAAGTATCAAATGATTAAATTTATAGATTTCTGTGAAGTGTGGTTCCGGCCAAAATCCGTAGCCAGAGTAGCTGCCATTGTTGGAAATAACTGCTGCCACACGCTTCAGCATTGATTCAAAGAGATTTTGGAGGTGTTATTAGGGTACAGCAGACCAAGCATCCACACGTTGCCAAAGTTAATCTGGTGTGGCAGCTGGGGATGAAATTTGGGTTAATCGTAGAACAACCATGGACCACATATTTTCTATAGGTGAAAGATCCTGATAGCGAGCCAGCCAGAGAATCAATGGCAATTGACGAAGAACCTTTGGACAATGCGTGCCATGTGAGGTTGCGCAATATCCTGATGAACTATGGTTGTGGGCAAGTCCTGAAGGTAAGGGAAGATAACTGGCTCTAACATCTCGGAGATGTAGCGCTGGCTGTTTAAAGTGCCGACAATGCATGCTAGAGTAGTACGAGAGAGATAGCCAATACCACCCCATACTATAATACCTGGTACAGGACCAATGTGGCGGTACATAAATCAGATATTCAGCATTCTCTTTCTACGGTGTCATCAGACTCGAATACGTCCATCGTGGTGTTGCAGACAGAAGTGTGACTCGTTAGTAATCATCTAATAAACCGTCCCGCCCTAAGGCATTCGGCATTGACTCGTTAGTAAAGACAATTTAATTCCATTCTGCCGTTCACATCCTTCTTTCATCGCACCGCACCAATGGCGGCGAAGATGTCTGAGTTTTTGCGTCAAGGGTAGATGAAGCAATGGACGTCTTGCGGACAGACTACTCCGCTTTAAACGGAGTCAAACTGTACGCGCTGACACTGGAAGATGCGCTACAGACTGAATGTGCTGTGCTATGGTTCGTGATGTTGCTGAGCGATCCATCACTAGCATGCACACAATTTACTTGTTACGACGTGAAGTGGTGCACTGAGGTGGATGCCATCGAATATGTCGGTCTGTCTCCTGCATCCAACGATACCAAACAACGCATTACAGTTGTTTGGTTTCGTCCAACATGACTACTGATTTCCCTGAAAGATAATCCACGATCTCGATTGGCCATCATCCTTCCTCTGTTTAACTCAGATACTTGATCAAAAAATGATCGCTGTTTTCTACAAGGCCTAACTGATCGTTAAAGAGAAAGAGAGAAAGAGAAAGAGAGAAAAAAAAAAACAATATCCGAACATGAAATTGTCGAAATCTCCAAACCTTAAATAGCGCTTTGAAGTGGCGTCACAGGCGCGCATGATGTGCGCCTGCGCGGAAATTCTAATTATTTGCATATCACTCCTCTGCTTAATGTATGTTGTAAATTTCATGTTATTTTCATGCTTCCTTCAGGGTGTTGCATTTACAGTGGACAGCAGTATATATGGTTATATACAAGTATATGTAAAGCTTCTTTTACTTCCCTACATATTTATCTTCAAAATTAAAAATTTATCATATCTGTTCATCAACCAATTAGAACTCCCATCACATCATATGAAGCTTCTTTTACTTCTCTACATAATTTTCTCCAAAATTAACCGTATATCGTATCTATTCATCTCAGCCTCAGTATATCTTATATATAGCCCACTTTTTCTAGAAATATTCTTTCATTTCTCTATATAATTACCTCCAACATTAAACATTCATTACATCTATTCATCCCCCTCAGAATTACCAGTCTTCAGTCACCAGTTAATTAAGCGAAGTTAATATTTCGGTTCATACTGAAAATTCAGTTCATAGGATAGGGTTAAATCTTTAAAGTTACATTCTTGAATAAAATATTAAGAAGAAATTACGTGAAAAAGCAAACTTTCTTATGGAAATCGCTCTCTCTATGATTTCTACCCGCTTTCACATTGCTGATGCAACGTAGGAATTATTAAAGCAATTTGGAAGGTAAAATTTTTACAGTTCGGTTCTTTCGCTTCCAGTAATTTCATTTTAGCTAGGTTACATGGAATTCAGCTCGGTTAGAATTTCTGTTTGATAACATTTTGAAAATGATAAAAAAAATTGGAGAATGCAGTTTAAACACTTATGAGCTTACTGAAATTTCGATAGGAGAGTATAACATAGGAATTCGGATACTAGAGTGATTAAGGCTTAAATGAAGCGATAGTGTGAAATTGTGAAGAAACTTTCATGTTTATATCATATACCGGGTGATCCAAAAGTCAGGACTAACTTTAAAAATGAATAATTCGAAAACGAATCACGATACAAAGATGCGGTTTGCACCAAACGGATGGAAAAGAAACCGGGTTTTGTGTGGCAATGAAAAAAGAAATAGTTCTGTTGGCGACCAATAGATGGCGCTTTAGTGTTTTATTGCAACAAAAGATGTTTTACAAATGAAACAATGATTAATGAAGTCAGATTAATTACAGTTAATTAGTACTTACTACAGTAAATGTTCAATGTGCTGTCCATCATTCAGAAGTAAAGCTGTGAGATGAGTCACCACACCATTCACAACATTTAGTAGCGTTTCTTGCGTTATGGCAGACACATTTTGGCGGATGGCATCTTTCAGTGCCGCTAGTGATGCCGGTTGGTCGCTGTACACTTTTGACTTAAAGAAGCCCCAGAGCCAAAAGTCACAGGGTGTGATATCGGGAGATCTTGGAGACCATGCGTGATTAAAGTAGCGACTGATAATACGATCCTCCCCAAATGTTGAGCGTAGCAGGGGTTGCATAGGCAGAGCAATATGAGGTGGTGCTCCATCTTGCATAAAGGTGACTGTTTGGAGTGCCTGTCGCGCTTGCAGTTCAGGAATAATGCTGTTCTGTAACAGTGCTAGATATCGCTTACCGGTGACAGAAACTGTTTGGAAACCTGTCTGTGTGACTTCCTCGAAAAAAATGGACTAATTATGAAATCAGCAGTGAAGCCACACCAGACTGTCACTTTAGGCTGTTGCAAGGGTACCTCAACAAATGCATGTGGATTTTCTGTGGTCCACACTCGACAATTGTGGGTGTTAACAACGCCAGAGAGTGTGAAATGTGCTTCATCTGTCCAAAGCACAGTGTGAAGCCAGTCGTGCTGCTCTTCCATCTTACTGAAGACCAAATTCGCAAAATGTTGGCGAGAGTCGAAGTCAGGAGGTTTCAGTTTTTAGTTATGTTGCAATTTGTAGGGATACCGTTGCAAAGTTACTCGCAGCGCTCCCCAGACACTTCCGTACGACACTCCTGTCTGCCTCGAAACTTCTCGAGCACTGCACTCCCCATGTGCAGCAACCGCCGACATGGCTTGCACCGTCTGCTTCTCTGTCGTGGCAACAGCAGCTGCAGTTGAGGAACGTCAACTTCTTTGACGTGATGCTAAAGAACCTGTAGCTTCAAATTTTTTCACAATTTTGTTCAATGCAGAAGACGTTATTGGTCCTTTGCTATCTCGCATACCCTTCATATAGCGATATGCTCGCAATGCCACTTTCCAAATTCTTATAAAACAGTTTAACTAAGAGGGCTTTCTCAACTATGGACAGCATTGCGATGCATACCAGCTTTGACTACCATTACCTGCTGCAGTTGCTTCTTTTTATATCGTTTGTTGCTTTGCATAATCCTACATCAGAAATCCGACAGCGCCATCTGTTGGTCGCCAACAGAACTATTTTTTTCATTGCCACACAAAACCCGGTTTCTTTTCCATCCGTTTGGTGCAAACCGCATCTTTGTATCGTGATTCGTTTTCGAATTATTCATTTTTAAAGTTCGTCCTGACTTTTGGATCACCCTGTATATAACAAATTTGTTTTTCCTGTAAATACTGTATTTTTTTTATAATAAACAGTCCTTACCTTTTGAATAATTTTCTTAAATGCACTAATAACTTACTATCTGATACATTATGTTTTAAATAAATATACTTATTTAATTATGTGAACATTCTTTTTCTCAGCTCAAGTTAAACCCAATAACCCAGCCTTATTATTTGATTACTACTTAAGAGTGTTTATGGACAAGATTTTATTATTTTATTATTTTCAACTTTCATTGGAATACACCATTATTTAAGAGTGTATCTATGAGAATTTAATTTATAGTTTATAAAAATATTCATCCACGCATCTTTGAAAATCAGTTTCACTCGGGGTTAAATATTCCTTTCCCTTGTACCATTATCAACTATCATAATGATTTAAATATATACACATTAAAAGTAATATTAAATCGTCTTACAAAATGTTTTATGCAATATAATTTTATTTATATATTGTAGTCTCAGTATATGGTGTTAAGAATTAAACGTGTGAGTGTATGCAGGATTAAGGAATTTATCAAATAAATCGTTGAGATATACACGATCAGTAATAGCGAATTCGCTTTTATAGAATTAGAATCTAAGTGCATTGAATGGTGTAAATTCTGGGAAATATTGGACGGAATTTGTAATTGAGTAGTATTATAATAATTAAATAATAGGATGCTGGTGAGAAAAATAGTGAAAGATAGATATTATATGCATTTCAACAATGATGGGAGAACAAACTTGTAATTTTAAACAATTCAAAGGAGCAAAGTTTAATACTCGTTCAGTACAATATCCGCAAAGGAGCTTAATAATGGTAAATTAATAAGCATTTGCCACAATTTATGACCTTTACCTTAGCTGAACATTAAGTTACATAAGAATCATAAGACAACCAACCTACCAGGCTATAGCATGTTCCTCTCTTTCTATAATAGTTTTCAGTTTCTAATTTATTTACGATTAACTTAAAATTTCAACTAAGCATCTTCAATGTTAACTCAAGAAAAAATGTTAACAATAATACCATGAAAACTTTTTTGACATATACGTGAAGAATATTAGTTTTTTTAAAAAAACTGAAGAGATCGTGCCTTTTCTTATATCAGCAGTTGACGCATTTTTGGATAACAAATTAAGAGAATAAAGTATTAAAATCCATGATTTGGATGGAAAATTTTCAAGCCAAGAGGGAAATTCATCGGGAACGTCATGGGATTACGTAAACTAACGTGAAAATAAGTAACCAAAACAACTGCAAATGAAAACCATTCTGGTTGGCGTGGCCTCCACTTTCTTCAAGGCAGCTAAAAATTTCAGTGATTCATTGGGGAAGACAAAGACGAATAGAAGGTGAGGGTAGGTTAGGGAAAGCAAAACACAAGCTGAGATTTAAGAGAGCTATTCTATCAGCTATGTTTGTGGCAATTTTCTTGAGTTATTATTCGAGACCTTCCTCCTCATTTTAAGAACTTAGCAACAAATTTAAGACCATTCCCTTTTCTCGTATACAGCCATTTCGCTCTGCTTTCAGCCGGTAAGTTCTATTTCTCTGTCAGGAGAGTTTTACAAGTTGGATTCCATCCAGTATCAGCCAAGGGTGTATCCATTTTCGGTTTGTTTGCTTAAGTATCGCATGCAGATTCGAAATCTCGCAGCAGCAGGAGGCAACTTCCTTTGTATCGCGAGAAATCACTGAGTCACTCAAAAAATAAGATTGATTTATTCGAAGTTAAGGTTGAGAGAAAGTAGATCCATTTAGTCATCACGAATTTAATTTGCCTTGCAATCAACTTTAAAAAAGGGAAGTGATTCTTAGTTTTTTTCCTGAAATTTGAATCCTATCCAAAATTTTGAAATTTCCTTGAATTTTATGAAAATCTTAAATATATTTTTAGTTAATTACGTGATGGTAGTGCGTGAGAATAGAAAGTAACATCGCAATCACACCCATTACTTAAAATTTTTGTTTAAAGTGTATTCAATGAAAAACGAATATGAAAAGGAAATTTTCAAATACACAGCATGAAAAATAAGTATAAATTCGTAATTAAGTTGAATGATTAAGTTCAAATGATTTTAGTTTGATATTATGATGAAATCTTCATAATTAATACGTAAGTTAATTTGGTTTATGTTTTTTTAAATTAAATCTTCTTTCAATTGAACATAAGTAAAACTTTAAAATATCAATTTATGCAGTAATGCATTACATCTTAAAATTTAAACTAGTGATACATTACTTCATAAAATGTAATTTATAAATTTACACAGTGATACATTAGTTCATAAAATTTAAGTAATAAATTTGCACAGTGAGTTGGATTAATTCATAAAATTTAAGTTATAAATTTACAGTGATACATTAGTTCATAAAATTTAATTTATAAATTTACACAGTGATGCATTACTTCATAAAATGTAAGTTATAAATTTGCACAGTGATGCATTAATTCATAAAATTTAAGTTATAAATTTACAGTGATACATTACTTCATAAAATTTAATTTATGAATTTACACAGTGATGCATTACTTCATAAAATTTAAGCTACAAATTTACACAGGGATTCATTAATTCATAAAATTTAATTTATAAATTTACACAGTGAATCATTAGTTTACAAAATTTAAGTTATAAATTTACACAGTGTGATGCATTACTTCATAAAATTTAAGTTACAAATTTACGAGGTGTGTGACTTTATGAAATCATAAAAAAAAAAAAACAATTTAATTTCAGAATGATCTAAGAGGAACAATGGGAAGGCAGCAAAAAAATGATAATGAGCTTAATGTTTAAATTTCCTGAACTCAACTCTCAAATATATATATATATATATATATATATATATATATATATATATATATATATATATATATATATATATATATATAATCTGAGCTGGGGCATTTAATTAAACTCTCATGTCAATCTTATCCTCATGGGCTATGATTCACTTCATATGATTTATGATTCTATAATATCTTATTGATGGTGAAAATTTAATTTAAACAATCAACTCAAAATTAAGCTAAATTAATATTTCTTTGCCCTAACAAATATAGTCATATCTTAAATGAACAATTAAATTAAACTAAAGTGTTTCATTAATTAATAAAATTTTAATTAAACTATCATTTTAGCAAATTCAACGCTAGATTAATTATAAACATTTTACGAAACACGATTGGATTTGTAGCTTTTAAATAAAAAAATGATATAAAAAATGTGTTTCTACTTACATACTGAACATTTCCATGCCATTTTCTCTTCAAACATCTATACAAGATTTTATTCCATCGATTAGCAACTTCTCTAATTCTTTCTTTGACTCACTTTCTCAAGTCAGACACAGTCTACACACATAAAATATTTGTTTAATCCCTTTTCTTCTAATGGTATAGTGAGTATATTAAAAAAAAGTTAAAAATTTAATGTCGCTACTCGATAGTGATTGAAAATAAGGAGCATTTGATATTGGTGGCACGTAACCCATTACTAGCAAAGCAAAACACTTATTGATTAATTCCTGATTATCAGTTCAGTAGTTTGGAGTTTCAATTCTCACGTCAAATGTTGAAGTTTGTAGTGATTGGGAATCCACTTTTAAACTTTTTTTGTCACTTGTTTTCTATATGGTGTACATGAGAAAGGACAACAACAAGCAGAAATAGAGAACATTTATTGACGACGAAGACGATGACTCCAAAAAGGAACAAGATGGGTCCATGCGTTTTTTAAATGGCGATTCATTACTGGCAGAAAGTCCGATATCTTCTTTAGTTTTACAACCAAAGCTTATTCGGGATTCGAACCAGAACCGGTCATAATTACCATATTGGCTGGGTGGAATTTTTAAAATGTGTCCAGTTCAATCATACTCGCAAATTCGAAGAGTTTCAAGTGACCTACCAACCCATCAATACGTCGACAATTTGATAAAATATAACTACTCTCAGATTTATTTTGAATCTATAAGTGAATATTTACCTAATAATTAGATGCTTAACAGGTTTGCCAGTTTATTTGTTTTTATAGATTCTAAATTAATTAATTCGATTTTTCTCTCATTTAATGTTTGTAGTGCTTTTAAGCTCTGTTTAGAAATCTAGATGATGCTTTAAATTCCCTAAGATTCTCTATTTTAAGAGCTTCTTGGTGCTGAGTCTTAGAATTTTTTACTAAGTCTAGGGCATATTTTAGACTATGTCGATAAATTTGCGCCATTTAGCAATAGCTTCAACTCTTCATTATGTGATAAACAGTTAGGGAAAATAATGGTTTATGAATTGATCTAGTTGTGAAACTGTGGCAAAAATGTGGCATTATGTACAGATGTATCTTCAGTTGTGAATTAAATTATTTTTAACAGTATAATTTCATATAAAATAAATCAAATAAAATATCTCTATTAAAATAAAAGATTCATATACGAATACTCCATAATCAATGAATTAAAATATAAATTTACTAAGGTTTAAAAAAAACATGAAAAATATTTTTAAATAGATAAAATTTTTATTTTCCCTATGTTTTTTTGGTTTTAACTTATAAATTCAAGAGGAGTACTTTACAAAAAAGTTATAATACTCATAGGTTATTATATCAGCAAAAGAATCCCACAAACACACACAAATAGTTTCTTTTGGGATACTTAATCTTTATAACCCAATAACGTTATTATAAGTATGAAGGAACATATATTATACTTCTTCTATATAAGTTTTAATCAAATTTGAAACAAGTTCGAGAAGTAATATAATTATTCTGCAAAACATTTTATACTTCAAATAACTTTTGACTTTCATTGTAGCTAATAAGTTTTCCTTTTCAAGAAAAATGCAAAATAAGGAATTATTTCAGTATATTTTCTAAAAAGATATCTTAGACTGACATCCATATGCCTCTATCATATAACTATCAGCATTCACACAGTTTAGTAATCCTATAAACTTTAACATATCATCCATGGTAAATTGTCTCTAAATCATGTTATGAAAGAATAAACTTTATACGTTTCCTGGAATACTCTGTAGCGCATGAGAAAAGGCATTGTTCGTTATCCATAAAGGAGCGGGTTTGATACCTTATTCAGCGGAAGACCATAATGTTGAAATGGCTCGTATACACTGCTGGCCAAGCAAATTGCAATACCAAGAAAGACAACAGATATCACAAGAAAATTTATTTTAAAGATAACATGTTGACCAAGTACCAAATGATTAAATTTATAGACTTCTGTGATGTGTGGTTCCTGACAAAATCAGTAGCCAGAGTAGCCGCCATTGTAGGAGATCCCCGCTGCCACACTTAAAGGCATTGATTCAAAAAGACTTTGGATATGCTCTTGGGGTACAGCAGACCAAGAAGCTTCCAAACGCTGCCAAAGTTGATCAGATGTGGCAGCTGAGGATATAATTTGGGCAATCATAGAACAACCATGGACCACATATTTTCTATCAGCGAAAGATCCGGAGAGTGATCTGGCCATGGAAGCAATTCAATCTGGCGATTGAGGAAGAACCCTTCAACAATACGTGACACGTGTGGTTGCGCATTATCCTGTTGAAATATGGCTGTGGGTAAGACCTGAAGGTAAGGAAGGACAACTGGCTCTAACACATCGGAGATGTTGTTGCACCAGCATACTTCCTTGTATTTAGCCCTGAGTTGGGCTTTACCAGTTGGACAGAAGCAGCCGGATGGAGTCTTCCTGATTTTGAAGCAGGTACCAAGCAAAAGACTCCCAAGACTTGACTTGCCATCCCCTGCTGTTTAAAGTACCAACAATGCGTACTAGAGGAGTGCGAGAGTGAATTCCAATACTTCCTTATACCATAATACCTGGTGCAAAATCAGTGTGGAGGTGCATAATGCAGCTGTTCAGCATCCTCTCTCCATGTTGTCTCCAGACTCGAATGCGACCATCGTGGTCTTGCAGACAGAAGCATGACTCGTCACTAAAGACAATATCATTCCATTCTGCCGTCCACGTCCTTCTTTCATCGCACCATTTGCAGCAGAGACGTCTGTGGTTCTGAGTCAAGTTTATACGAAGCAGTGGACGTCTTATAGACAGATCACTCTGCTGTAAATGGCGTCAATTGATACGCCCAGACACTGAATGATGCGTTACAGACTGAATGTGCTGTGCTATGGTTCGTGATGTGTCTGAGTGATCCGTCACTGCCATGCGCACAATTTGTTTGTCATCACGTGAAGTGGTGCACTGAGGTGGATGCGATCGAACACGTCGATCCCTCCTTCATCCAACGATCACATATCCGCGTTACAGTTGTTTGATTTCGTCCAACACGGCTCCTGATTTCCTGAAAGATAATCCACAATCTCGTAAGGTCTCTATATTTCTTCTGTCGAACTCGGATACTTGATCAAGAACTGATCGCTGTTTTCTACTAGGAATAATTGTTTTTTTATTTGAGAAAACCACAATTGCTGAACTTGGAAAATTCCAAGCCTTAGATAGCGCTTTGAAGTAGCACAACAGGCGCGCGTGATGTGCGTCCGTGCTGAAATTATAATCATTTGCATATCTCACCTTCGCAAATGCATGCTGTAAATTTCATGTTATGTGAATGCTTCCTTCAGGGTGTTGCAATTACGGTGGTCGGCAGTGTACATTATTTATATAAATAATACTCATCTATTTAATAATATAACCGACAATAATTTAACAAAGTCAGATACGGTTTTTTTTTTTAAAATCATATTCCGGAAATTTTTGCTACTAAGATTTAAGAAGTACTTAAGATATTCTGATTAATTTTTTAGATTCTTTAAATTCATTTAGCTTAAACGCGAATATTAGAATTGATTTTCTTTTAAGCTAAAAAGTTCAATTGTTTTTTTTTAAGATTATATATAAGTGTAATGTGCTCTTTATTATATGATTTAATATGTGTTTCTTATATATATATATATATATAAATATATATATATATATATATATATATATATATATATATATATATATATATATATATATATATATATATATATATATATATATATATATATATATATATACATATATATATATATATATATATATATATATATATATATATATATATATATATATATATATATACATATATATATATATATATATATATATATATATATATATATATATATATATATATATATACATACATATATATATATATATATATATATATATATATATATATATATATATATATATATATATATATATATATATATATATAATTAAAACATTTGTGTGTATACTCTTAAATAAAACATTCTACTAATCTCATGCTGGTTGTCTAACTATAATTAGCTTGTACTTCTAGTTTATTATTGTTAATAATATTTGGTTTGCCTAGTTAATAATTTAATATTTGCTACTTATAACTTATTAATGATTTTGTCAAAGTCTTCAACTCATTTGAAAAATAAAGATATTATTTTATATAATTTTTATTTTATAAAATGTAAATAATAGAAAATTATATAATTAAATAAAAACAATTTGAAATTTTGTGTATTTTTTAAATGTTTGTATTATTTGATGTTACAATCCAATTATACTAAAATTTGATTTTAATTATGATATTTGTTTAATTATCAAACAATTTTATGCATATGTTTTAGAACCATAAAAGATTAACTGTATACTATTTGAATTTATGTATTTTTATATTTATGTCTTAAAACAATCTTTATGAAATTTATTTTTTAAATGCATTGCATAAGGAATTTCATAAAATTGAAAAACCAATTTTTTAAAATGGTAAATTCAAATGCTTTTAATGACATTAATGAAAATTTAATTAACTCAAGAAAAAATTTCTTTGATATGTTTTGTGTAAGAGTGAATTAAAATATTATGGTTTACTTTATTACAATAACAATAACATGCTTTATCATAGTTTGAAATGTCTTTTTAGAAATATATAATAAATAATTGTCGGAATAAAATAATTTTTCATTTTTAAATAGACATTCTTTTTTTGAAATCAAGTAAAATTATCAAAATGCAATGTGAAATAACTGTCTAAAGTTTTGTTGTTAGAACAAGCTTTTATAGATGTATTTACTTTTGATTTCATCATCAAAAAAAAATCAATGACGAAAATTGGTTTTATTCATATAAATTTTCTCAGTAAATATAAGCAAGTATTATTGAACATTTCCAATTAAAACTTTTTCACCAGTTTTTTAATTCTAACGGTAAGAAGGGTATTTATCGATTATTTAGTTTTTAATTAATTAATTCCAATCGATTAATGTTTTCATTTGCTAAAAAAATTGGCAGTTAATTGTTTCCACTCGATTACTTTTTTATAACATTTTAAAAATATTTGTTCACTTTTAATTGTGCGTTATTCTGTTGATAAATTTCAGATTTTTGATGACTGGATGTTGCCCATATATTATAGATGCTACACATGTGGTGTTAATATCTTACCTCACCATGTTTTTCTAATTTAAGTAATTCTATTTTCCAAACAAATTATCCAAACAAAATATATAAATGTATGCTGTTAATATTTTTCTAAACAAAATTATGTTTCTACTTATTTATTTATATATTTGATTAGAATACTTTTTCCGTGGATTTGAGGCCAATGCTGATAAAATTACTTCTTCTTTTACTTTTAGACTTCTTCTTTTACTTTATCTTTTAGAATTAATATAATTATTTTAGAATCAAGAAGTATTTCTATAATTACAAATACATATACACACACACACACAAACACACACACATACACATATATACATACATATATATATATATATATATATATATATATATATATATATATATATATATATATATATATATATATATATATATATATATATATATATATATATATATATATATATATATATATATTATATATATATATATATATATATATATATATATATATATATATATATATATATATATATATATATATATATATATATATATATATATATATATATATATATATATATATATATATATATATATATATATATAAGACAAAAATATATTAATTTCTTGGTTGAATTTATATTCCTTGAACAGTAGTATTTTCATCCAATTTTTTTGGATAAAAATTCATTATTCATATTTCATAATTGTTGCGATACTAAATTTTTAGATAAAATTATATCTTGTTCTAAAATCAAGTATTTATTTTAAAAAATATAACATTTCTCAGTGCGTTATAAATAAAGAGTACGCAAAACCCAATTATTTAAAAAAGCTTTTCCAAATTCTGTGAAAAAATATTAGTGCAATAAAAAACCCAGAAAATAAGAAGATACATTGATTCAAATTAGGAAAATTTATTGCAAATCAAAGAAAAAGCAATGAAAATTAAAAAAAGTTGATTTTATTTTTTTCTACTTATCGTTTCAAATAACAGATGGCGCTGAAGAAACTAAATACGTTTAATGTAATTTCAGAAACACTTATCCGTTTTATTGTGCTTTTTTTATTACTTATTTGCTTTTAATTAACACATTTCCAGAAATTATAAATAACAAAATTTCTGTATCAACACGAGAAACTAATTTTTTATACTGTAATGAGATGAGTAAAAATTTAATACACTTCTTAATTATTTAATACTTTTTATTCCAATATAATTGTAGAAATCTACTTAATAATTTGAGTTTTTTCTTCTATTTATATATATGAAACTTTTAGATATTCATTAAAGAAATGAATATACACTTTATTATGAATTTAATGTAAAGTTATTTAACGTAATAAAATCAATGCACGATTAGACTTTAAACCAGTTCATTTGGATTTTGTTTCAGATATTATATATTTCTTATAAGTTGATTGACCTTCTTCTAAAATTAAAATACATGCAATGAATCATCGTATTCTCTAAAATTCCGTATCTGACTAATGGAAAGTAGTTTAGTTACGAATGGTTAATACGAATACATTTTTTAAGCAACAGCTGCGAACCAGGGCTAGAGATACTAAATGCCAACTATGAAAGCACACCGTTGCCAATTAATCTTACCAAGAAAGCAGGATTTTCGGAAAATTAGTTACCTCAGATACATAATTGTACAAATATTTTAAGTGCATTTCTTCACAATTCTCAGCATTTACGAGCGCTAATTCAAAATTTTATAATACTCTAAACTTGTGAACAGAAAAAGATCAAAAGCAAGAAATTCAACCTGTGAGAATGGATTCTTCTGCTTATCACCTCTTGTCATATTTATAAAAATGCATTCATAATGTTTCTGTAGCTTAATATAAAATCTATCAGTCGTTGTTTATTTGGGAAAAAGCTTTTTATATAAATTTTTTTCTTATGCAGTAGTTCATAAATATTTATGGACCGAGATAATACTTGTGAAGCAATCCAGATATTTAAAAACAAATAAATTTATTCATGATAATTTAGCTGATTGGAATTATCTCCTCATATAAGCCGACTTATTTCTCCATACGATAATATTACCATATTATCAGTTATAGTATAGTTATTGATACAAGATCGTAACTATATCTTCGTATTGGGATTATAAGTGTATGTACTAGTTAACTAGTTTGAGTTTTGAAGGGAATTTTTATTACTATATTTAAAAACAAAACTCTCTAAAAATTCTTTTTTACGCTCATACATTATATTCTACACTCTTTTGTAAAAAAAATTAATTCGGCATCCCTAAAATATTTTTTGATTATTTCGAAATTTCGTATGCAGATTTCATTATGAATAACATAGAATTTTGCCAGTAAGGGTTTTTAGAGTTAACTGGAGCATTTCAGATCGGCAGAATGTGTGAAACTGAATGTATAAAACCAAATAATTGTCGTTTATCTGCATTGTATTGGAACTTGTATTGAGAATTTTTGATCCATTAGCAGCATACAGGCATTGTTGTTTATAACAAATTACAATGCACAACTTTTACACGACTATGAATAAGTATGGCAGCAATGTTCGCCGAAAAGTATCAGTCGATAAAATGGAGTCTGTGGATGACCAAATTGCACAAATACGAGATGATTCTGTTTCAAACTCTCCGTCAATCATCATCAATCTCAATTCCAATATGCTACCATCTCTTCGATGTCATCCGTATATCTTGACAACATTTCAAACATTAAGTTGAGAGCAATTGATTACTCTATTTAACAGTTTTCATTGCTTTTTAATCCTACACCATTGGATGGAGTATCTTCAATGGTTTCGTATCCAATCATATCTGCCAGAAGATTGGCAAAACATAGTGTTCAATGATGAATCCTGCTTCTATTACTCGAATCAAATGAACTATCGCATTTGTGTATAGGAAGCTTTGCAACGGACGTCATGTAAATTGTACATGACGCTATAATTTAGCAATCAAATTAGAAATAAATATAAATTATAACATTTTATTATTTGGTTGATTTAAATATTTTAATGCAAAAAAAAACTTGTGCATTTTTCCATTACTTATAATTTTAAAATAATTAGTTTTTAATTTAAACACAATAAAAGCCTTCCATTCAATTCTTCTAATATATGTATACTGTCTACCAATAAGTATTTGATCACCTGAGATAGAAAAGAAAAACTAACTTTATTCAAAATCAATATTGGTAGAGCCTCCACGAGAGGCAGTTACAGCGTGAATCCTCCGGGACTTACTTTCCACAAGTCTTTGTATTACAGCTAGTGGTATTGTCTTCCACTCGGCTTGGAGTAGATATACAACTTCCTTCACCGATTTTGGACGTGTAGTGCACACCTTAATTCAGCAATCCAACTCGTCCCAGAGGTTATCGATAGGGTTTAGGTCTAGGCTCTGGGCAGGCCAGTCCATTCGATGAACTCCATTGGCACCATACCAAGCCTTGGTTAACCTCGAAACATGACAACTGGCATTGTTTTCCTGAAAGTAACAGGTGTCCAACCCGTAAAACTGCCACAACGTGGGAAGCCCATTGTCATCCAAAATGATGCAGTAGGCATCGGCCTACTATTGGCTGTTGGCTTTTAAGGTGTTTTTATTTGACAGAGACATACATACCGGTGTGTTGGTGAGGGGTGCTCTCTCCTGAGAGAGCAGCTCACCTCTACTCATTCTACAAATAACAATAATATCTCAGTGATATCCATCCTGTATGCAGTTAATTCCAGCCTGCGACGGGTCCTGTAATTCTTCACAGTACGTCATTCTAAGGCTAGTTCTGTCAAACACCCTTACGTGAATCACATAATGTAAAGCTAACATACTATAAACTAACTCTATCTTATTAATAATCGTCTGTAGGCCAGTAAGATTACCAGATGTTTCGCCAGTCAAAAATGTCTGATATATGGTGAACTGCCAAATTCGTACACCATAAATTATCAGAGATATGCAGCAACAATTGATGAATGCCTGTCTGAATGCATTTCAGAATGAGACCAAGAATCTTTATCATTCTTTATCTAGATGTCTAGAAGTATACATCTCTGCGCGAAGAGGTTCCACTCACTGCTGATTTAAATATTTAATTTTTCACTTATTTATAAACCCTATGACTTGATATTTAAATCTTCCCATTTCTGTATACGATTTGGAGTGGAAAGATTCGCGTTCGATTCTTGGTTAATTTTGAACAATTGGAGATTATTTTTGCGTTTATACTTTCTGCCTGGACGTCTGTAGATGATGTAGTTGGGAATTTTCCAGGTTTCTTCCCTTGCAATGTATGAATAAAGATCAATTAACTGTGAAACTCTTCTCAGAGCACAATAACACGTAGTGTATATTAGAAAGTCCTCGTTCATTAGGCTGCACTTGAAAGATTATAAAATTATCTGCATAAGAGTTGTAAATATATTTGAAGAAGCTGTCCAGTTATGTTCTTCATAGTGTTTCTCTCCCTTTCCCGCCAAAGAATGTAATTTTATGGTATAATATTTTAATATGCATACTTTATAATAATTAATTTATAATTCACAAAATATTTTATCGAAGAATTTCAAATCATTTATTTATAAATAATTTAATTCTTGGTACAATCATAATATGTCTCATAATATATAATTTCTCAAATTTTTGTATTTTCAATCAATATTTAGTAAAATTTGAGAAGAGATCCTTCTATTACAAATTAGAATTGGAAGGAAATAATAAAAGCGTAATTAATTTTACCACGTGAATTATTAAATAGAGTTCTGATCTGTAGATATTAAAAAAATTATTAAATAGAGTTCTGATTTTTATTTTATATTTAGTACATAAATTGGAAAATATTGAATTTTTAATACATTATGGTATTAATATAGAAAATTTTATATACATTATAAAAATTAAGTAGTAAGTAGCTTAACTAGTTTCTTAAAAAAAGTTTCTTTTTGGTTTTCATCTGTCATGAAAAAGAAAAAAATACTTTATTTTAAACTATTTTTAATAGTTAAATTATTATATTTTAATAGTTAATTATTTATTTTCTATTTTTTATTTTTTGATGAAGTTTTAAAATATTAAAAGTTAAAAATATGAGGGTATTTAAGTGTTGACAAATTAAAATTATTTTATTTTATTTTATTTATTATTATTTATTTTTTTAGAATTTGAATTTTGAAAGAGTTGAAGAGAGAAAAATGAACTATGCTTAAAGAAGCTTCTTTAGTTTTGTTTAAAATGTGCAGAGTTTATTTATTCATAAATCCCTTTTTGATGATCTATTTTTGATAAAAATGAAAATGCTTATAGATGAATTATGTGTATGATTTTGATGAAAAGAAGACGATGTAGATATTTAATTTCTGTACAGCATTAAATTTTTCAGGGAAATAAACACCGATTTTTTTCCAAATTTATCCACAAAATTGTTGATACCGAATTATTACGAATAACTAAGTTACTAAGTTCACATTTACTAGCGCACCACTACTTAATGTGAAATTTATGGATATAACATTCATTTGAGCTAATAAGCATCATACCTAGATAAATTGTCAGTTGTTAATTTTACACAGGAATTTTTTGAAAATTACATTCAAATTGAAAATTTTATCTCTTATTTTTATTATAGACTTATTAGTTAATTAAATACTAATAAAATAATATTTTAATCAATTTTTATAGCAGAAGAGCGTATCTTTTCATTTGGAAGTGATTTTAATGCATAATTATTTTTAGTACCATGATTTATTTAAATTTAATGCTCCTACTTCTTAATTTATATGAGATTAAGAGGCTTCGAAAATTATTCCAGTTTTTTCCTTAAATCTGTATTTGGAATTATCAAAAATTAGATTCATCTGAAAGATATGCCAGTCTTAAAAATTATTAATTGCTTTGTAAAACTATTTATTGTATTAATAAAAAATATTTTTAAAGATATCGGTTAAAAAGTAAATTTTTAACATTTATGTATGCGGGTATGTTTTTGGTTGATAAAATAATGCAAAATTTAAACTATAATAATTTTTAAATAAATAATTAAATTAATTATTTTATAAAATGATAGTAAAGTATATGAATTTTATTCTTAACTGTAATTTAAAGTGCCGTGTTTAAAAAAACTCATTGATGGCAGCAATTATATTTAAATATTATAATTTCTATTGAAATGTAATTGTTCCCGCAAATAAATTGTTTAAGAAAAGCTTTATAAATATTTTATAAAAAAATATTGTGAAAAATATTTGGATTATTTAAACATTTGCATTAAATAACAGCAAGAATTTTTTAATATTCTAACAAAAATATTTTTACAGTAATTTATATTCAGCATTCTCGTAAAATCTACAATAGTTTGTAATGTATTATAGAAATCAATGTTAATTTTTTATAAGAAAAATAGATGAAAATCTTGATAAAAAATCCATCTAGATAAGATAAATTCCATATAAAAGATTAGAAAATTATTTTTCAATTTTCGTTTCCTTCGAAATGCTTACGTTATCAAAATAAATATTTAAATTTTCTTCTAACTATTTTAAGTAAAGGATAACCAAAGTGCTTAAATAGAGTGAATCCTTCTTTTTTAAATGTATAAATCCTAAACAGACATAAAATTTTTCTACAAACATGAATCCAATGAAAGAAAAACGAATCTCTCTCAATCTAATTGCATCTTTCTTTGTTACTGAATAATGAAATTGTGTTCGTTGCTTGTTTTAAACGGCACAACTGCCGTATAATCTAGGATGCCAAATTCTGAGATTGGCTATTTTTTGGCGGATTTTTTAAGGTATCTGTCAACCTCGTTTTTATTACGTCATACATCTGGAGGACCTATCAGAATTAAGCAGAAAATTCTATTTTGGTAACCCTAGTATTTACATCATCGCGCTCGTCACGATACGTCATCTTGGCAACATTTCCTCATCGCCAAAAAAATTCAGAATTTGGAATCATGGATTATACAGCACCTGTGCTGTTTTAAACAAAACAGCATAATATAGTATAGAAAGTCATCATCAGATTATATACCAGTTTATCCTACATTTTTTTTTTATTATTTATTATTATAATTTGATTTTAAAATGGTAGCCGGTACTTTGTATTGGCTTTTTCAATCTTTTGAAATTAAACATATTTATATTTTAATATTCAAAAATAACGTAAAATTATAGCTATATTAATTACTATGCATAATCGATAATATATTAACTAATAACAGTTTATAAGGCAAAACTATAAATACGTGCGTCGTGGAATGTCTTTGGTACCAATAGACACATTTTGATAATATATTGAAGCATAATGCTCTGAGAAATTAACGCATCTTTCTTATTAAAATATACCACTTTCCACAATTGGCAGTGATTAGTGGGATAAATATAATCAAACATTACTATCTGTAAGCTAAGTTTCGAAAGTTGATTGCCTGTACTCCATTTCTGGGCCTTTTGTAGATTATTGTTTATATTGTTAAAACGTTTTCAGAAATCATCTTGTTGAGATGAATGATGAAAATTCACTGCTTAAAATTTCAAAATGGCATCTTGTACTAGGGCAAATAATGCACTAGTTCAGATGTCATCCAGCTTCACGTGTGACAAAAGGACTCGAAGGCCTTGGTGACCTGGTTGTTAGGGAGTCGTTCTCATTATCGAAAGGTAGTGAGTTCGAATCCCGGATTAACCGAAGATCCGTCGTATTCGCTTAAGGAAGGCTGAGAAATGTTAAAACTGAATGGGGTCGCAATGTCCTCCAAGTGAAATGATACCTCTGGGGTGGCAGGCCAAGTATGGAAGGTTTTTGCTTGGACCTTGCTTCAAAATCACGAAGGTTGCTTCTATCTAACTGGTAGAGGGAAGCATGCTGGTGCAACAACAACAAAAGGAATCGATTTCTGTTAGAACACTAATTAAAGCACCTGTTGATATGTTTTAGAGAGTAACATCTTGCAGTTTCATTGTACTACTCTGATCTAAAAGTTGCAGATACTTCCTTAATAAAAGAATCACTTTTGAGTACTTTTCTTTTTCACCAAAGAGCCACAATCTTAGAAACTCCGCATTTTAAGTATACTTTACGAGTTAATTTCCCTCTGTTGATGTTACGGAACTCATCACGGGATTAAAATGCATTTCATTTAATGGAACCGCACCTATTTCACGCTTTGCTTGTGCTGAAATCGTAATCATTCATAGTTCAATTTTAAACGAATTAATATGCAGTATCGAAATCACCTTTTTAAGCCGTGAATGTTTGAATCATTATTCAAAAATGTGGAGGTGATGAAAACAAAATATCATTTAATGGCTTAACACACAATTGAGTAAATATAAATACAAAAAACACCAATAAAATAAAACAAAATAAACATCAAAGCCTTTTTTATTCTTTCATATTAAAAGGTCAAGAAAGTCAATCAGAATAATGAAACTTCAATCAAAAATATATAAATAACGGCACATATTATCCCACACTTTCTTTTTCTTGAAAGAAATTCACCGGAAATACATGTCCAATTCCAAATCATTCATGACCACTGAGTTTTTTGATTAAGGAAAGTTTGAATGAAAAAAATGGGCGGTTTCTCGCCAAATTGGCGTAAGTATTGAAAACAATCGCGAAGGGGTCAAATTTAAAGGGCAGTTTCTGGGTTACACCCGCCATCGGTGAAATTGGCATGAATGGGCATCTCGTTCTTTTTTTTTCATACTCCCTTTTTATTCCAATGGTGTAGTAACCAAAAAAGATAAGATTTAAAGCTACACATTTAACGGGTGATAATAGCTTGTAAATTGAGTGTAAAAAATAAAAGAAAAAATCGCCTACAGGTAAGAAAGCGGACTCTGCCGCTGAAGTGAAAGCTTCTCTGTTTTCTTTCTCAGTTGAAATAAATGTAGGTTGCCATTCAGTTGATAAATGGATAAATGCTATGACTCACTTTTATGAATGAATATAATTTTGTTTTGTGTGTGCCATCTAGAATTACTATTATTTAGCCATATCCTAACATCTACAACCAATAACGACTTTCTCTTTACTTAAGTTGATAATCAGAGGAAAAATCTAGTTTATTACTCAAAAAATATTAAGTATGTAATAGATCATACCATGCAAATAAATAAATTAAACAATTAAACTAAATTATATCTTCTAATGCATAAAAAATATTTTGAATTTTAATCAAAATTTGTGATTGAAGGGTTTGAAAACTATGTCGGTAATTGTTTTGATCTGGATTTAATAAAACTTTTTATGATAATGAAATCTTAAATTTTGTGCACAATAATCCCATAAATATATTTTTTGAGGCTCAACCAATCTTTTAAAAATATCACTCATTTTATTGCTATAATTACATGAACATTTTTGAATGAGTTTTTTTACTTTAAACAAGAGTAAAATATTTATTTTCCGTTTGTCAGGTATGAATAATGCCATACTGTATGTATAAATGTTGATTTTATTTTACAAACATTTTTCCTTTTCATCGAAAATAAACAAAATCTCATTCTTTTTATAATGTTAAACTATATTTTTACAGGGTTATAATAATGATTTAACTGTCATCAATATTTTTTTTGTAGATTTTTTGCTCCCAGCCATCTAAAAGCTGCAGTAAAATCACAACTTAAACTAAATAAGAGATTTCATTCTCCTAATTATGATTCTGACTTAGCTGTTGATCTTGGCGATTTTCCACTGAATAAGAATGCCAATTTGCTTTTTTTAAGCCAACCGGCTAAAACCTCATCTAACAGACGTAGTATAAAACAATCATTTATTTGACAATTTGATTCCTCAATTAAATATCTTCAAGTGAAATAAAAATTTAATTGAGGACATGTGTAAAAAGGTAAAAATGAAAAACGAAAAACTTTTCATAAAAAAATGCTCCAGGTTCTAAATATGTTTAAAATTTTCTCGAATTCAAAAATCCCCTATAACTTTGACAAATAGAATATTACTGCAAAGTAAAACCGTTGCTGTTGATATCAAATCTTTGCGCGAATAATGATTTAAGTGGATTTTCTCGCGTTTATAATTAATGCAACTATATAAATGGGAAGATTTGGTGGACAATATTTTATAGTTTTCTAACGTATAAGTTATATTCAAAATATTGTGTGTGTAATCACTGAAAATTATAAAATAATCATGTAAATTACTTCTTATATTTAGACAGGAAAATTACATAAAAATTAGATACATACGATACACATATAAATTAGCTCGATATGTACTTAATATAGTTAAAAATAATTAGAACATTTATTATTAAACTTTATTAGTTCGGCCATTCTTGAATATAATTTCGCATATTATTGACCATCTGGTAAAAATTCAAATATTATATTTGTGCATCATTATGAATATGTATTTATAATTATTTTCAGGACTGTATTGAGAAAATACATGGAAACCATAAAAATTATTATAAGGGCAGTTTAATTAAATTTTTAAACCTTTGACGCTCAAAGAAAATCAAAATCCTAATTGCACTGATGTATTACTATATCTGTGCACTAAGTGCTTACATATATATATATATATATATATATATATATATATATATATATATATATATATATATATATATATATATATATACATATATATATATATAGTTTTAAGTGTTAATTTGCCAAAGTTTTTTTTCCGATTTAAATATCTGAATTTTAGGGTTAATTATTTAGTTCTTAAATTTTTTACTGTCCGATGGATTGTTTTCAAGGATAATTTAAATGAATATATCTAACTTAATTATGTAAAGACATCAAATTTAATTTTATTTTGTTTGTATTTTTTCCTTATTTCGATAAACGCACAATTTATGAGAGAGATGAATGAGAAAGATATTCCACATTTTAAAGTGAATAAAGTGTTTTTTACCATTAATAATGAAAGATTTCATTACTAAGCAACTTTTTTCATATCTGATTTATGTCAATCAATCGCAGCTTAGGCAGTATTTTTATAATGATTCCCTTTATTATTTGATTGCTTTCTGGTTTCAGCCAATGATAGC
Source organism: Latrodectus hesperus (assembly GCA_037975125.1). Classification (NCBI taxonomy): domain Eukaryota; kingdom Metazoa; phylum Arthropoda; class Arachnida; order Araneae; family Theridiidae; genus Latrodectus; species Latrodectus hesperus. Next base: position 63,821,677 of record CM075862.1, read on the forward strand.
TGGCGATTTCCAAGCGACACCAAAAAAAATTCTCGAACTTGTTTGTTTGTTTGCTGTACTCTTCCAGCTGCCTGCAGACTGAAAAGCCTTTAAACACACTTGATCTCTTCAAAATTTTGAGCCACTTTTAGTGACAAGGTCGATACTTCTCGAACTTGGCAGACGAGTTGACAATCCTATTATTTCTCTAAAATTTGGCTTCTGTTTCATATACAGTAGAACTAAGGAGTATGGAAATACCATTTAAAGGAAAGAAATCAAGTTTCCTTATATTTTTTTTACTTGTTTGCCCTCTTCTTGACTTTTTAGATAATTTTTTTGAATTACCATAAAAATGGAGAATTAATTAATTATGTATCAAAACTAGCAATCAATTTTCGTTCGATCAAGCTTTTCCATTAATGAAATGAGTATAGAACAATTTATCTAAGATTCCGAAAGCCTGAAATATATCTAAATCATCTCTTTCCCCTTCTTCACTCTTTAAATATACTCTTCACTCTCACTCTCTCTTTATTGGTTTGTTTGTTGCTCAATGGTCATTTTTTGCACTTGAGGATTAATTGGATCATGATATACAGTTTAAAGTGGACTCCGAACTACAACAAACATCCGTGTCAAAGTGGGATTCGTACCCATGAACATTCAAAATGCTAATCATTCAGTTGCCGAGAGCTTAATTTAAAAATATACTTAATATATACGAGAGCTTAATTTAAAAATATTTTTTCACGAATGCCCATTTTTTTCGAATTTTTTCTTTGGTTTTTCATCTAATTTGAAAAATATTTTTATCAACTTAATATTTTATATTTCAAAACTGAAATAGAAAAATGGAAATAAAATCTAAAATATTGTTTCCAGAGTAATAGAATAATTAAAAAATTAATTATAAATAAATATAATGAATTCTAATTAGACTATGAATTTTGAACCAGCAAAAAGGGTGCTTGTCCAAAAAACTTGTTTATAACCCCAAATCCAAAATTATGTACAATTTATACGTATTCATTAAATTAAAATATAACTAATTTTGGTATAAACACTTTCATTTATTACAAATTTATCGTTGATAAGCATGTATTTGAGATGTTAAATTCAAATATAATGAATCTATTAACACTTACTTAAAACGAGTAAAATTATCTTGAATTCTCACTTTTAAAAGTCAACGAGACTTCCGACGCTTGCTTCTCTCAAAGCCTTTGAACAATTAAATGGGCCCTTAATTTTAATTTAAATTATATTATTGTTAACTCAATACTAATTTCCAAAGCAGTTTTCATAAAAATTTCTAATGTCTTAAGATTTAGAATAATTTTAATGAAGAAGTTGAAATATTAAAGTGTTTCGTTTACATTTCTATCTTGTGTAATTACAGTGAGAGAATAGAATTTTTCTCTAAATTCCAATATTATTTATTATTCATTTTACATTTTTATTTGTTTTCCTTCAAATAATATAGTAATTTAAATAAGTGAATTTCATTTTTATTTTGTTTTGTTTTTTTAATTTTTGGCTAAGCAATTCGCCTTATTTGCATTGATAGGACATTCCATTACAGTTACAGTCAGTTCTAAGCGGAAAATAATTTGCCGAAGCCTCATTGCCAGATTAGCCATTGTTAAATTAATATTTTTTACTCTTTATGTTCTTTTTCCCCTCCCACTGATTCCAGCAAAGTGTGAAAGTGGTATTTATAATGATTATCATCTAAACGACGTTAAATGTCACTCACTGTGGACGATGATTATGATCGCAGGTGTTCTTTATTTTGAGTTCGAACTTTTCGCCTTGGCACGGTGGCCTCGATTTTTTTTTTTTTTTTAAATATTATCGTTTGTTTTTATTTAAAACGCAACTGATCTTTCTGCGCATGCTTTTGTAAAAGAGAATAAAATTTTCCTTTTTCCACTACTTTTCAAGGATTTTTAATTTTTAAGCGTTATTTTCTCTGCATAATTGTCTCTTCAATTTCTAATGTCTTTTTCGTTTGGAAGGTAGAACACGATTGTTTCCAAATTCTTAGAGAGCGGTGCTATCCCTCAGTTCTTTTGTAGTTAAGGCTTATCATTAAAATTTGAGAGTTTGTACAGTAATTCTCTTGTTGCTTTTAATTGCAATTTTGCTTTTAAATTCAAGAACTGTATTCTACTGTCGCTAAAATCAGTTTTCAGAGAAAACTCTGCAGAACGTTATACATTATTTTACCAAAAGAATAAACTAATCAGATTTATTTAAAAAGATTTTTAAAAAGAGCTATGTTAATTGAAATGCTTGAATAAATCATTGTTTTCTTTTGAAAAGTGCAAAACTTCATATTTAATTTGAAATAGGATAAGCAATTTTACCAAGGCTATATTTAAATAGTCAGAATTTATTTCTCAATAACAGTTATTCATAAGTTTTCATCAAAGAAAGCCGTCCCATAGTTTATGCAATAAGTTTTTCCTTTTAACTTTTTTTCTTAAACCATTATTATAAGTTTATCTCGACATAAGTATATTAAGGAATACAAAATTAATATCCACTAAAATACGAAATATGCAAATTGTTTTAAGAGAACAAAACTAATAGAATAATAGAATTTTATATTTTGCATTAAAAGCTCGAAAATAACCCCATTTTGACTTTTTTTTATTTGTGTTAATTACAAAGAAAATAATCTCGTCGAATAAAAGAAACATCTTATACTTTTTAAATATTCAAAAATGAAAATTCTATTTGAATAAAAGATTTTAAATATTTCCCTGAATGCGTAAAAAAAGTTTTTTTTACAACTTTAAACCAAAAAATAGTTTTTATGATTATCGAGTCAAACGTCATATCTTTTGACTACTTTAAATTTCAAAAAGTTTTTAGAGATTCGTATTTAAACAATTTATTGGAAAAGTTTTATATTTATTTTTAAATACTCTTGAATGTGATACATTAAATTTAAGGATGTTGCTTAATTATTTTAAGCACATACCTGGGATTGTTCATAAGACATTATACTGATCCAAAACAAATTATTAAATAAAAATAAGCTCCGATATATTTGATAGCTCTTTATAGTTCACACACATTTAAAATAAAAATGTGAAACAGTGTACAACATGGTTTATATAAATAAAAACAATTTTATTTAATACTAATTTTGAGAGAAAAGAATATTTTGAATTGTTCACAAGGTGGAAGAAAAAACTTTTTTCCACCTTGAATAATTTTAAAATATTAAGTAATTTTTTAAAGTATGTTGAACACACATTTGTCATTGATGATAAATATTCATGTTTCTAAATTGAATCCTTTAATTTTGGAAAACCAAATACATAGTTATTACTTTGAATAAAAGTTTTTACGAATGATATTTGGTGAACTGTGGTAAGGGATAAATGATTTAAATTAATTTTTTTCATTTGATATTTATACAATTAATAATGTTATCAAGATATTAATTTGCTATGATTTAATTTATTGATTACAATTACACTAATTGCAGTCACAATATTGACAAACAATTACAACAATTAAATTAATTGTCTGTGACCGATTGTATAAATATTTTACATACCGTAATTTCTGGAAGAAACTTCGAGATGTTTAACCTCTTAAAAATTAAATTTTCAGCAGAACAGTATTTCTGATAATAATGATCTTTTGAAATATACTAGCAATTTCCATCGAAAGTGCAATTTTTTCAATATTTCACACTGAATAATCTAATAATTCAAAGCTGTTTTAGGGGATTTTTTTTAACATTCACAATGTTTTTTTTTTATATTATTGAAGTATACTTTAAAAGGACACTTATTCCAAGAGAGAAAACTATGAATTGTACAATGTATGTGCTGCGAAAAATGTGCTTGCGAAAATTGAAATGCCATATCCACCTCTCGTTATTCAACAATGGCGATCTTGAACTCATTCCAAAAAGCACGCTCTTATATTTGGTATAATAAGACCAAAATATGATATTAATGATGCATCCAAATTCTGATGCAAGAATAACGTTCATTCTTTTATAATAATTATTATTATTATTATTCATAGTGGCTAATTTTAAGAGTTAGGGGGAAAAAACTGAAATATAATGCTGCTAAAATGACTATCTATAAAAAATACTTATATTTTGTGTTTTGTACCAATAAATTTATAAATCTATGTACATACACACATACATACACACACATATATACACATACATACACATACACACACATACATACACACATACATAAACACACATACACACACATACATACATACACACACATACATACACACACATACATACACACATACATACATACACACACAGGGAAGTATGCTGGTGCAACAAAAATAACCAATAACTAGTTAAAATTGCTAAAATATGATGAAACCACTTTTTTTTTCAGCTTTGCTTAAACTTACGTGTAAAATTTTTTAAATTTCAAATATATTGAATATTTGACAACTTTTCTCATATTTTTTGAAATTACGTAATATTTTTAAATTTTTATTTTCAAGTGAAACGATAAAAAAAAATAGTGATAAAACTTTTTTTGATAAAGGGAATAATATTGTATGTGGTCCGTAAAATTTTTTATTCCATTACTCATTATCCGAAATATGGAAATCTTTATAAAGAAAACATAAATGTAGGTGAAAGTTAATAAAATAACCACTCAAAAATTCTGAATCTATTATAACACCTATTAAATCAACACTATATTTTACATTAACACCTAATTAAGATGCTCTTCGAAGCAACATTAATGACAATTTTGTATCACAAAATTTCAATTCAAGTTAAGAGCTCAAAATGTTAGGCATAAATTTGTTGGATTGAAATGGAAAATTTTGCAATTTAAAAAGGATTAAACAATAAACATTATTTTTAATTCATTTGTCCGTTTCAAGTTTTGCTGAGATATAGTATTGTATACTCAATTTACTCTTGCTAATTATGGACCTTTTTAATAAGCATTTTTTCATAGTACAAATAAATTCATTTCCAAATCTGTGATAATCCAATAAGAAAGGTACCGATCTCCTGTCCAGAATGTAACTGGTTCATAAATTTGTATTTCTCTATGTAATTTACACACACACACATCCAAAAATTAAATTAATGAAAAATATTTAATTTTTATAAAAATAAATTTTATAAAAATAATTCAAGCAGATTCAGTTTTTAGGAATTAGATTATCTTTATGTGTCTTTGTTCAGATTTTTGATAAATTATGATAAACACGGGAAAATTATTTTTAAGTACATGAATTAATATCTATTTTTCTGTGGCCTCTTTTTACTGCAATTAATAATAATTACAAAAATATTTTTTTTTATCCATTTTTGGTAAATCTTTTAATTTACTTATTACTGAGACTATTAAAATTTAAAATCATAAATAATGTCATTTTTTTAGTGTAGTCTCCTATATAAAAGCTCGGATATTTTAAATTATCTGGATTAAAAAAAAGAGTCGACTATATGAAAAATTTATTGAGGTAAAACATCTAAATTATAATATTAATTATGGCTTACCTAGATTCAATATCTTGTGAGATCAAGAAAAGTCTTGAGATTATAAATCTGATTTTTTCATTTTACTTTTAACTAAATACTAATAATATAAGAAGTAATATTTTTAAATAAAACATTATTTTGTTTAAAATCATTTATACATTAATAGATTTGAGTCAAAATTATTTTGATAAAAGTAAGACTTTTGTAAATAAATATGAATGCATTTTTAACTTAAATTGTGTATAACTATGTAAAGAACACAAACTATAAGTAAATTAATCGAAAGTTTTGCCATGACACATCGTCTTAGATTTATGTATTATAATGTTAAATTTTTTTTACTCTATATTTATTAAATATTAATTTTAATAAAATTTTCAGGAGATTCTCAAACATAAATTGAATTACAAAAAATTTAATATTAAATATGAGAGAAAGGGTTTCAATTAATTTCATTTAAATTCTTATACATTATTTTGCAATAATGTTCAGTAAATGATGAGTAAATAATCAAAGAATATTACTAACAGTCAACTATAAGGTCTAAACGTCTTGAATACCTTATTCCTAATACGATTAACTCTCATTTTTTAAAGGAAATATTTAATAGATTACTGTTTACAAAACTGAATAGTTTTATGTGAAAATTTCTGCTTAGGAAACTTTTAGAACACTAGATATTCTCCAAAATAATTTTAGCGTCATATATTAATTTTTTAATATTTTTATTTGCAACCAACATTTTAAATTTAGATTAAATTAGAATCGCTTCAATGTTATTTCTCCTTAAAAATTAACTTTTAGTTAAAATCGGACTAAAAAAGGCAAAAAAAAGAGAGGGAAACACACAAAATATAAATAAATCTTTGCAGCGCCCTCTATCGATTTCGCGAAAACTCACCTCGGAGTACAAAGAGTAGAAAAATAAGGTCAAAAGTCGACCCTCAACTTTAGGGTTGTGGTAAGCATCTCTTCTGTGTAGAGGGTGACAGGGTCGTGATCTTTTAGCGACCCTCCCCCTGCCTCCCTCTTCAATGCCGACATAGTTTCCACAATGGCGTAACCCGTTCGAGCACCAGAAATCGAAACTAGGTTCGAAGCTCGTTTGTTACAGAGATTAACCATTAGTTTGTTAGGGAATTTCGTTTCTTTCCAAGATCTATTTTTTGTATAAAAAATAAATTTAAATACCTCGATGAATTTAATTTTTTTTATTTAAAAGGTTTTTTGTGTAGTCACTTCGCTTGGAATAATTAATCTTTTACTTCTGGATTCGTTTTAATATTTTCTTATGAATATGTATGGCCATTTTGTACAATAATAAAAAATCTTAGTTTTAATTGTAACACATGAGAAAGACGATATTTTCGTTTCAAGAAATTTTATTTTTTATTTTTTTTTATATGTAAATACCGAATATATTGTTTTTAAATTTGGGCAAAGTTTATTTTATGAGAGCATTGGACAAAATAAGTTTTGAAAAAATTGGATTAGAACAAAAATTATATAAACATTTGTTGGAAAATGTGAAATGAAATTTATAAACTGACAATGCTATGAAATTAAACTTAACAAATAAAGTTTTTTTTTTTAATGGCGGGCACAAGAGGGTTGAACCCTATGTCACAACAATGCCAGAGATTGCTACTCATTTGTAGTTACCCAGCGGGCACCTGTGAACCAAGTCACGGAAGCGAGTAGCGTTACCGGCGCCATACCACCACAAACCCGTTTATAGGGCTGGCCACATTCATACAACAACACAGGAGAAAGGACAGAGAGAACAGAAACAAACATGCCCGAACCGGGAATCGAACCCGGACCCAACAGCTTAGGAGTCAGGAACGCTAACCACTCAGCCAATCGGTCGGCAATAAATTAAAAGTAGATAGCGCCAATATTTTAACCACAGGAATAATATTTGTAGGTTTACCCGTATTCTTTCATATGTCAAGCATGTTATAATCATAGAGATTGCTATAAACTTTATTATTGGGAGAGATTTTATTTGAAGTTGTCTTATAAACTAAAGTTGTCAAAATAAAGTTATCGAAAAAGCTTCGCAGTATTTTTCCCGAAACTAACATTATACCAAATTTTATGTCTGTAAATTATGCTATATAAAGCAAACTCATAATTGATCGATTGATTTAAGCAAGAATGAAAAGAAAATTAGTTTGAATAATATGCAAATAAAATTTTAAAAAATGACACTAACAAATAAAAATTACAGAACGATGGACCAACTAATTAAAATTATAAAAATATATGTTATGTGATATTTTTAATTAAATTCGAATTGCAAAGCAATTCATTCTTATTTCCCTTGTTATATGTTTGTGTTCTAATTTTTTGCATTTCGAAAATTAATTTTAATTTTAATCTTAGAAATTTTGTTAACATAATACTATATAAAACTAGTTATATAATTTTTGGATAATGCAAAGTACTATTACTTGTGTATGCGTTACAATTGTTTCTGTTATGACAATGACTACTTATCGAAACAATTGTGATGTTAAAATGTAAAAACTGTTAACCAATAAATAAGTCACCAAATTAAAGAACTTTTCATAAAAATAGTTTCATATATGTCAAAGATAATAAAATCTTCAATAAGAACGAAGTGAAATCATAATGGAATGCAAAGTGCAATCAGAACAAGTATTAAGAAGTAAAATTTAAGTATTACTCTAATAGCATGCCATTTATCAAAATAGCATATCGTTCATCTAATAGCATATCATTTATCAAAATATCACCAATGTTAGAAATTCCATAAATTCACGCAGCATTAAAACATTTGTTAAAAGCATCATTATAACGTTATAAATATGCATTACAAATATGCGTACTTATTAATTAATTTAAATGTAGTTATGCAGTTTGTAAAAAAAATAAACTTTAAGCCAGAATTTGTTGGAGCAAATTTGATATTTTGGTGTTCTTTTGAAATTGTTGGGCTAAGTTATTTGGATGTTCTTCAGTTAGCTCCATATTGCCAGTTCTAAAATAATTATGGAATGCAAAATTCTTATAACTTCTCATTTTAAGTCCCAAAAATTTATAACACCACTTTAGAAAATCAGACATTTTGTCAGACAAATATCAAAGTTCAATTGATTCGTCATTTTCCGAAGCGGATGACAAATATATTTTTTTATAACCTCGAGAGAGTAAATATAGCCTCGAACCTGAAGTTTCCGCAAATGAAATTTTCCCAATATCCGTTTCCGATTACGAAAAAATTTGTTATTCTCGCTCCTTAACCTACCTAGAAAAAGGAAACGATTTTGTTTATTCAAATTTATTTTAGATAAAATGTTTGTTTCTTTTCAATCGGAAGCATCTAGCGATAATAAAAGAATGACTAAGAAATTTGTGATCTCTGTTTTACCCCGATTTGTTTCTATTTTGGGGAAAGATCCGCTTCCTTGCGGCTTCGAAGTTTGTCCGCGGATACGCAATAATGCGGTTTTCTCCGCACTTCTGACTCACAAGAACTGATGATTGAAAAGATTCCATGCAAATTAGGGCAAGCATTATTTTCTTGAACTTTTGTTAATTAGTACGAAATTACATATTAATATTATGTAATATTACGTTAATTTATACCGGCATATATATATTTTCCAGCACAATAGGTAATGTGGAATACTTTTTAATGTCCTACCTTTAGTAAACGGTCGTTACTGAAATGAGCAACAGAGGGCGCTGTAAATCATCAACAAACTTGGGATCAAAAATGTTTTTTTTTAAAAAAAGACATTTTTGTAGTTTGCATGTATTTGTTTTTAGTTTCAAATGAAGCACGTAAAACAGATGGCAATCACAATCTGCATTAATTGCAATACAAAAGTTAGAAAAAAATTAATTATTTAAAAAAATATTACTAAATTACGTAATTTGTTATTTTAATAGGCAGAAAATAAGGTTCCTTAGTGAAATAAATCTTACCCTTATGTAGACATTTTTATTTAGACTAGAATATACTTATTTTTTAAATTAATTCCCATATTGAAATTAAAATGTCTTCCAATATTGTTTACAAAGGTACATTGCAAAAATCAAATTTTGATTAACTTTCTTTCGAATTTATAAAATCTTTCAATATATATATATATATATATATATATATATATATATATATATATATATATATATATATATATATATATATATATGTATATATATATATATCTAATTTAACAAAGTTTGATTTATTTTCCAGCAACGGTAAATTTTTAATACTTTATACGATAAGTTCAACGAAGTTTTGTAAAATCTAAAACACTTTTGTTTTTATTTCGATATATGTATATAATTTCACATTTTGAAATTATTTTTTTATATTTTTAAAAACTGCATTTTAATATTATTTCAAATGTAAATTTTTAATATCACATTTCCAAAATAATTTATGACTATAAAATGGTAACCCGAGAATAAAGTGCAAATTCTGATTAAGTAAATACGGCTAAATTTATGTTAATAAAAATAATGTGAAATTTTGAATATACAAAAAAGATGATTTCCATAAATTAATGCTTTTTAAATAATTTATCATATGCGCCGTTTTCTTTGGTATTAAATAATAAATAATGCGTACTTTTATATTGGTATGAAAATATGCTCCATTATACTCTTAAGAGTTTAGATAATATGGTCATACTCGGAAAATTTGCGAATAATTTGTATTTCTTCAATTATTGGTAGTAAAGAATTTACTTTCGGTCATTTTAGTTTAAAAGTAATTGTACACTGGAGCATTTTACATAAATTTTAAAAAATTCTAATCGGAAGATATAGTTTTATGAAAAAGAAAAATTTGCACATATTTTATACATTCTTCAAGTCAAAATACAATCATTAGTAAAATATTACTCTTATACTTGTTTAAATCTTCAACATAATTTGAGGGTAACCAAGTAAGAAAACCTCCTGGTAACCAAGTGACGAAATCTCATGGTAACCAGGTGACGAAACCTCCTGGTAACCAAATGACAAAACCTCTTGGTAACCAGGTGACGAAACCTCTTGGTAACCAAGGGATGATACTTCCTGGTAGTCAAGTGAGGAAACGCGTTCGAATTTCCCTTTTTACATGAGTGCTGTTTCTCTTTCACTTCCACTAGCACACTTTACGATTGCTTTGTATGGAATGCATGAATTCCAAGTTACTAAATTTCAGTTTAGATTGCTGATAACACAAAAATTTTTTACGTATAAAATGTAAAACATATTGATTTTGTGTTTCTTAATTTTCCGATAAGTGATTTCTAATAGTGCTAAAAAAATCATTTTATTATGTACAGATGTGGAAAATGATTCAAGTTACAAAGTTTATTGTCTTTTTTGAAAATTTTACGGACAAATAAGTATTTTTAATGTGATATGTTAATGTAGCAAAAAAATTTATTGTAATTTGCGCTTGCTGTAAGGGTTGGAAAAAAAAAAGAAGTAGGTAAACACACTTTACTGGTAAACCAGAAAAGAAACTGATAATGGTTTTCCAGCACATGATTTCTTATGATTATGACATGGTCGGGTATAGTGTTAATAAAAATCCCAAATATGCCATACGCTTGTGCGGATGATGCTGCTTATTATTTGTGAATTTCGCAAGACAAAAGATGGCTAACATTTTGGGTAAAGGTGAAGATCTGCAGTAATCTAAGCATAATGATGATGTAGTTGCCAGCTAATCTAAAGTGGATAATATTTAATTCATGGGTAATTGGTTATAAAAATTATTGGTGATAAATTTTTAACTTATTTGAGACATGGGTTTACGTGTACAGAGAAACTGTCACTTATGAACATTATAAAACCTTTAGACTGAACAATAGTTTGAAGGCACTGGCTGGAGAAGATATTGATTTAAAGGCTAAAGCAAATAAATTTGGTTATTTAGCTTAATGGATTTGTACCCAGCAGGATAAAATAATAATAAACCAGATAAAAGAATCGGAATAAAACTAAGCTTGAAATAAATTCCTTTTCACTATAAGGAATTAAATCATTAAGCTCAGGAAGGGAAATTATAATATTTAAAGATCTTGAATTGTCTTGTTACAAATTGTAGAAAATATTGATTCTTATATGGTTGAAGGCAAGATATAATCTGATTTAAATATTTTTATAGTGCATGGAAATGACAGCACACAGTGAATTTTTTTAACAGTCGAAATTTTGTTGAGTAAAATATGTTGCGAAAGAAAAATGTTGCGAAAAAGTCGAAATTAGAATAATATACTTTCTTTTTTTACTATATTGTTGAAATTGATCTTGAAAATAAATATTTAAAAATGAATTTAAAATTAATATGATAACCATAATCTTCAACAGTTTATTTATTTAAAAACAAATAACTATATAATTTTCCAAAAATTTAAAACATGTAAAGAACATTCGTAACTTTTGCACTTCATTAAAATCAGTATTTCTTTAAATACATTAAACTAATAATTTATTATTTTTCAAATTAAAAAAAAGTGCTGCAACATAATATTGCCATGACATGCATTTTTGCCATTTATCCGAGGAGGCTGAGACAATGTCACAGTTTTAACCATGCGCGCAGCATAAGAGTAACATTTACCCTTCACATAGCTTTATCTTCTGTTTGCCAAGTTTAATAAGATCTGAAATAGATGCCTGACGTGAATAAATCAGAAAACGAGCTAATGCTGGATCTCTTCCATTACTAAATAACTTACTTCTAAAACCTGGGCTGACCCTCGTGCTCACCCTTGGTACTTCCAAAGACATCCTGGAGCCACCACAACATTTAAGGGCTCCAGAGTACATCAGACGACACTGTCTCGACTTTCTACTGGCCACTTGAAGTGTATGATCTTTGAAGACGGTGAAAGAAAATACCCAACATGCCCCAAGTGCGACAATGCTCCGTTTTGCCCGCAACACATCTTGAAGTGCTTGGGGTTTTCTCGTGAAGAGGCTGTGAAAAGTCCACATTTGCTTTTGGACTTTTTGGCTATCTATGATTTCATAGATCTGGTTTAGTTACACTAGACCAGATGGGGATTAGTCACTACCACCACCACCACCGCTAGTGCTGAATTCTGAAATACATTTGACAAATAATAAATATTTTTCAGAAATGTGATACAGTTCTGACTAAATATCATAGCAAGTAATTAATTAAAATGGTAACTAATTCTAAATTAATAACATAGTACTTAAGACTAAATTGAGATTCAAAGTATTTTAGAAATTCTCAAAGCAATATCATCGTAAAAGTTCTAAATATCTAAGCAACATTTGTTACAAATGCAAAAACTAAAAGCTGTTTTATTTAAAATGGAAGACATCAAAATCGTGTATTATAAGAAACTCATTGAATTTTGCTCTTTTGTAGATTGCAACTTTTAATTCATTACTTATGGCCTCTATAAGTGATGACAAATTAAAAGTTCTGCTAAATACAATGCATGAAACAAATTTCAGTTAATACGAGTAGTTAAACTTGGCAATACCAGATTGTGGTAATTATGATGTGGTCTATAATGAAGGCCTCTACCAGGCGTCAATTGTGAAAATATTGGAATGATAGAGCATTTTAGAAAATAAAGGATAATTGTTTCTTACTGTTTGAATTTTTTTCTTACTTTTTACAACTTGATGCACTATGGTCGATTTTTCCAGATCTAAAACTAGATTAATAATTTTAATTTGAATAATTTAATTAACCGATTATACAATGCAATTAAAAAATTGCGAATATTCTTCAAAACACTTTAATTTCACTAACTGTAACCATGAATTTCAGTTGTAAGCATAACTTTTTTTAGAGTATTTAACTTTAAAACTCTAATTTTTTCAAATAATCATTGCACTGTCATGAATATTCTTTATTTTTAGACATCTCAGAAAAAATGTCTTACGAGACCCTTCCATACCAGATGTCATGTCATTCTCAATACCAGAAATATTCTCCCCTAGTGTTCATTGACTGCAGATTCTGGAGTCGCTAAATGTGGTTGCTGAAATTGTTTCAAAGATTTCAAAATTGGAGCAATTTACTTTTTTTTAATTCTTTATTTGAACTGCGATAAATTTAAATTTCATGTTAACTAGAATTGCCTACATTTACATTCATTATGCATTTGCTTACTCTAAAATACACACAGCTTTTTACTGACAAAAAAAAATCATATATTTAAATGATGGACTGAATTGAAAAAATGGTGGAAAAAAAAAAAGAAATAAGCCGTGTTATTTATTTATCGTGACACAGAGAGCCCCTTCTTTTACATTACCCTTTTTTTATATAAAAGAGCAATAAAAGTCCACATTCCCCACTTTATTTTAATAGAAAGAGAATGCAAATTACCCACCTATCGATCGGCTGTAATAGAAATAAAAAAAAATACAACAAAGGGGGGAAAATAAAGAAAAAATCCCTCAAGCTTCCGCCCTGCCTATCGGTCGCGTCTCTTTTCGGACTTTGATATGTGCCGCTCGCTTCAGGTATTTAGGTCCAATAACATCCTATGAGCAGGGACAAAGGGCAGCGACATATGCGGCCTCTAGACGTCACTTCCGCTTCTGGCAAGCCGGAAGAAGTAGAAGTGGGAGTTGTTTTTTTGATTACGCTTGTTGGTTTGCTTAAATGAATGAAGAGAAGCAGTGAACGTTAAAGCTCGACCGATTTAAAGGGTGTGCCGCACTAGAGATACAAATCTGTATATAATATTTGGAAAAGGTCAAAAAAATTTTATGGTTGAAAAAAGCATGAGATGCTTATGTCTTTTAGCAGACGACTTGTTAATTTGTCAGAAGCAGTCTTTGTTGATAACTAAAAGGAATTTGAATTAAAGGAATCGCGCGGAATTCTTTTAATTCCGATTCATGTTGATGTTAAGTTTTATTTTTAGTGGACCAAATTTAAAGAATTTTTCAGCAAGTACAGTGTAGATCCAGAATTTCAATTTGCAAAAGGGGTTCTTTTAATTCCAATTCATGTATAAATGTTAAGTTTTTTTCTATTTAAGTTACATTTTTAGTGGACCAAATTTTAAGAAGAATTTCCCAGCAAGTACAGTGTAGATCCAGAATTTCAATTTGTAAAAGGGGTTCTTTTAATTCCAATTCACATTGATTTTAAGTTTTTTTCTATTTAAGTTATATTTTTAGTGGACCAAATTTTAAGAAGAATTTCCCAGCAAGTGTACAGTGTAGATCCAGAATTTCAATTTGTAAAAGGGGTTCTTTTAATTCCAATTCATGTTGATGTTAAGTTTTTTTCTATTTAAGTTACATTTTTAGTGGACCAAATTTTAAGAAGAATTTCCCAGCAAGTACAGTGTAGATCCAGAATTTCAATTAAAAGGGGTTCTTTTAATTCCAATTCATGTTGAAGTTAAGTTTTTTCTATTTAAGTTATATTTTAGTGGACCAAATTTAAAGAAAGATTTTTCAGCAAGTACAGTGTAGATCCAGAATTTCAATTTGTAAAAGGAATTCTTTTAATTCCAATTCATGTTGATGTTAAGTTTTATTTTTAGTGGACCAAATTTTAAGAAGAATTTCCCAGCAAGTACAGTGTAGATCCAGAATTTCAATTTGTAAAATCATCTGGTTTTACTAATTTAAGTTCGGAGTACAGTCAGAAACCAATAATCATTAAAAATATCACGGTTGATTGATTGTATCAGTGGAACAAAAGTGCATCCTGATACACACAATTTTAAACATGCTAAAACTTGTAAAACTGCGTACTATACTAGAAAGCAGAAATTTATTTTTTATTACTCATTTCAAACACATTGGTTAAAATACCTGTAAGAGGAAATATTTTGTGTGGTGAATTTTTGTTTCATTATAAATTTTAAAAGATAGAGCCTTAAGATTGTATAGAGTGCCTTAGCATTGATCACAAAATAATTACCAAAATAATTTTTACACAAAATGTGAGGGATCATTCCTATTTTCTTATTTCTTGTACTCATTATTGTTGCCCTTTTCAAGAACCATCTTCAGTCTTGTACTCAGGCCTGATTCTTGGGGACAGGAGTCTAAATTACTAAATATAATAAAAGCTGTTTTTTTTTTGTTAAATTACCATGAAATGAAATATGATGATTTGGAGTTCTTTGATTTGAAAGTTCTCCATATGCTCTTGCAGAAGTAACTTCCGTATTAATCACTCTTCTTTTCCTTTCAGTTTCATTCTCTGATAATTTAATTTTTTTTTTACTTTAATTTTTTATCAGTATTATTTTTGAGAAACTATTAAATTAATTAGCAAAGTTCAGAACCTGTAGAGAAACTTCTAGATACACAGCGCATATTAGATATCTTTTTTTTTTGTGATTATCATAGACAAACTCTATAAATACTGAACGCTCCGCGGATTGAAGAGATTGTTTGGGGGTGAAGGAAGTGCAATAATTAAAGTAATAATAAAATGTTTAAATAAAAATAACAAAATATACCGCAATTCAAAATCATAACAAAACATGTTAATTATAACACAGCCCTAATTCTTCTACACTTTCAAAAATAACAGAATACTTATGCGATTTCTGAAATAAAAGGAAAGCAATAATTAAAAGCAAATATTAGGGTTTACTTGCTTTTTTATTTTCTGTTAAAATTAGCATTATAGTCTAGTCACTAAGTGAAGCGAAAAGTAATGATATATTTAATGTTTTTCCAATCTTGCATATTTTTTTTAAACCTTTATGGTTGTTAGCCTTTTTTTGTAAATTCTGTTTTCACTTTATGATTTGTTGACTTTGTAAGAATGTTTAAATCATAATCTATTATCCCTTTTCAAAGTTACTAAATGGAAAGTCTTTATCAGTCAATTTATTCTCATTCAATCTTTTATTTCTTAATTTGATCTATAGACCATGACAGTAAATTTAGCAAAACAGTATGATTCTCAATCAAATTTACATATTATCCATTCGTTTCATCGAATCTATCTTTAAAATTTATATTTGCTATCATATGGAATATACATATGATGACACATCAAAATCTAAAAAGAAATCCAAAAGATGCATTTTAATGTATGTAAATATAATAACGTAAATAAAGTGTAGTTAAAATTTGGACTGTCTCGTGTTTTGGTGATTCGAACATATTATTCTGCACAACAAAACAACTGAATTTTGTCTTAATTAGCAATATATACATGCCCAACATTGAAAATGCGACATCAAGAAGCAGCGGCTACAAAATTATGCGAATTTCAGGGTAGATGCACCTTACCTAGTTATGAAAATGAAGAGAAATGCGCAGGTCTCCAGCGCACGTAGGAACAAATATAAGGTGAGAAACCGTCATAATGAACAATATACGCTCCGTTATTGCTGCTTGGAAAGTAATCGTTGAAAGTTTGTTCTTGTCGCAAAGCACGCCTGTAATTACAGAGATTACCAGGCCATCGTTGACGGAGTCAATTCCAGCAGACACACGAGTTTAAGAGGGGAAAGATGATCGGACTGAGCAGGACAAGTTGGTCCTTACGGCAAATGGCTGATGACAGATACCTGGGTACTCCACAGTGCACCGGCTGGGACGAAGATGGTTGGAACTAGGAACAGTGAAACATTTGCGGGTACCGGTACGGCCAGATAGACGTCATCACGCGTGGATCGACGGGAGGTGGTGGCAGCCTCATAAAGCACGTCTACGGAAATTCTGCAGCACGTGCAAAACTACCAGGATGCTCCCATATCGAGCAGAACCATTTGCCATCCACTGGTTACTAGTGGCCTCAGCCTGTCATCCCTTCAGTGGGTCGATTAACTGAGTACCAAGCATGCTTGGGAACTAAACACTGGGGGTCTTACGTTAGGCTGACCACATAACTGGGACATATGCTTCGCACCCCAGGGCCCTCGGTCATGAAAACAGGTACGGGCACTGTAGGCCTTGGCTCACATGGGCTGTCGTGCCATGGAGTTTAGGTTACTAGTGGCCTGAGCTCATGGCGTTACTTAAGAAGATTGCCATTGACCCCACACAATAGACGTCAACGTTTGGTATGGTGCCGGATTAGAGTGATGTGGATCGCCTTCTCAGATGAGTCACGCTTCTATTTCTTCAGTGATAGTTGGCATGTACGTATGTGGCGTAATCGTGGAGACATATCGAATCCTGCAATAATTGTGGAACGCCCAACCGCGTGACAACGCGGCATCATAGTTTGGGGCGCCATTGCGTAGATTTCAGGTCACCTCTAGTTCTTATTCACGACACTATAAGAGCCCAACTTTACTTATGTGATGTGCTGCCGTCATTGACACTCCCCTACTTTCAGGAGTGCCAAATGCCTTTTATCAGCAGGATAACGCCCGACCGCAATTGCTTGCATCAGCCAATATGCCCATCTGCTTCCTTGGACACCGTGCTCACCAGATCACTCCCCAATCGAACACATTTGGGATATGATTGGACGCTATTTGCAGACCCTGTCATTGCCTCCTTCAGAAGTTGCACATTGGCAAACGGTTGACCATTCTTCACAGGACGCCATCCGTACTCTCACTGACTTTGTGCTTAGATGTGTTGCTCGTGTATCGCTGTCCATGGTGTTCCTAAAACCTACTAATCCGACTTTGTTGTCGCTTTATATGATGCATAATATTTCGAAATAGAGATCACTTATTGTTCATTGCTGTCTCTCTCTGTTCACCGAGTTTTGTCACTTTCTGGCAACTCCTTCTTGGTGTTGCATTTTCAATGTTGGGTAGTGTATATATATTCTAAGTACTCTTTCTCTCGTTTAATCAATTTAAATGGGTATGTCAAAAGTATCTCGTTGTATCAGGTTCGCAATATGAATATAGTGCTTAAATACTTTTTCAGCAAATAATCAGTTTTAGAATGGTATTTAATTGTTAGTGGGTCCCAATCAAAAATTGAAAAAATCAATGCATTGAAGATGTTAAAAGGGTACCGATTGTTAATGCTGTAATCAAATAAAGAAGTGAATTATGGAAAGAGGAGTAATTAAGTTACTTTTTTTTAATAAACAGAAGAAATTTTTTGAAAGATTATTACGAACTGTATTGCTAAATGTTGCAAGTAATATTTTATGATTTTAAAATTGTAAATTAACACTTAACTCTAATTAAGATCCACCAAGCAATTGTAACTGTCAGAATTTAATCATTTGTTATTGTTTAAATAAGCAGAAATAACAAGTTAAACTTTTTTCTATCCATTGCAAATTTTTTCTATAGTAATAGAGCTTGTATGCTAAAATTTCTGAATAGAATCTCACTGAAATTTTGAAATGAGGAAAGCAAGTAGAACCTCAAATATTGTCTCTTTATGTGACTGGGATGAAATTTAGTTGCGGTTCAGTGTAAAATTAGTTGAATTCATAATTTTTGGTTGGAAGAAATATATTGAGAATAACACAATAAAAGACTCAAATTCTGTTGTTGTTTATTCATTTGTCATTTTAAAATTTAGTTGTGATTAACAGCAAAATCAGTTGTAATGACTTCCAGCAAAAATATTGGCTAACTACGTTGGTTGGTTGGGTTTTATGGCGCAATGTCCAAAACAGGACAAGCTGCGCCAATATTTGCTAACTACATCACGCAATTAAGGACATTTAGGTCGCCCAACTTGTCTAGTGGTCAGCGTGCCTGACTGCGGATAAGGAGGTCCTGGGTTCGAATCCCGATTCGGGCATGGATGTACTTCCTCACTCTATCTATCCTGTCTTTGTCCTTTCCTTGTATGAATGAGGTGTGAATGGTTGCCTACCCTATAAACGGGTCCCTATGGCATGTGTGTAGAGCAAAGTCGTACTTTCACCTTCATGGTGCTCTGATTAAAGCGAAAGACGCTCCCAATTGACTTAAATTCGCATAGCCAAGGCATAGCGAGCTTGGCTTGTCCAAATGTCATTAGTAACAACAAGGACATTTAAATTCTGGCGTCTTTTGTTAACTTGATGGATTGAAATTTTGTTATGATTAACAGTAAAATTATTTGTGCAATGAAGTTTTTTTCTATTTTTTTCAAAACTTGATTTTTAATTTGTTGATATAAGCTACTAATAAGGCAATGCATTAATAAAAGATGTTTAAATTCTGCTTTTTATTTTGCTATTAACATTACTAAAAGATTCTTAAGATCGGTGAGGTTGAATGATTTTGAAAAATTAACCTCACCCATATTAACAATTATTTTATTTTCATTTTGAAAGTAGTTTGAGAAATTTGATCAAGTTTGGAATAAAACACTGCATTTATTTAATTTAATAACCTAAATTTCAGATCCTTTTAGAAATCACAAAAGTTTATCGCATCCATCTAGTGCATGAAAATTCCAAATTCTTTTACTATAATTGAAAATATATAGGCACATTCAGCAATTAGTATAGTCATGACTTTAATAAATAGTTAAAAATTCCAAATTTGCCTCTGTTATTATATAATATTCTCTTCTCTCTTGAACTTAAAAAGAAAAAAAGCTTTAATTGATCGGAAACTACACAAAAAATATATAATTTATACACATATCCCACATTAAGATTAAATCATGTTCCTTATGTTAATAGAACAAATGCTTATTTTGAATATTACTTTTGTATTGGTTTCAGTTTATTTTATATTCATAACAATTATTATACCGAATTAAAATATAAGACCGTAATTCATAGAAACTGCAGAGATAAATATCAATCACCTGTATTCAGATTCTTTTTCTTTTTGAGAAATATTCAAAATATATCATTATGTTCCTTTCAATACTGCTCAACGCATATTCAATTATTTCAAAATTTCTGACACTTCATTCTTCACTTCGGATTTCACGTGCGAACCTCGTTCATAAAGTACCAAAACACTCCTGCATTTTCTTGCATAAATTTCTGTTCTTATGCAATTCGAGTCAAGAAAACATTTAGGAATTTTACTCTAAAAATAAAGACCTTATAAAATATTTCATATACGTAGTAAAAATTAAAAAAAAAATACGTGCGCATGCCTGTAATATATGATATTATGTTGGAAAAAAAGAAATCCATTATTTTTATATGAATTTCGAAACTAACGATTCACTTTGTGCTAATGTTTAAAACTGTTTTATGGTTGATTTTTAGCCCGTGGGTGACGCTACGATTGCAAACATGCTGGTCAACTTTGATAATTTCTGTGATTTTATCGTCATTTTCGACGAAGAGTCTACCTTCGCGAGGTGCATTTCTAGCATAAAAAATATTAGAACGGAATTTGTAAGCAAAAATTGAACGTAATTGGCTATTACAGTTATTTTTCAAGACCATAAACATCAACCCCAATTTCGACAATTAGTTTGCATCTTCACCTATCTCAAAGAAAAACTGTCAAATGTACCGAATTTTTTTTTAACTTCCATTTTTAAAACTGTGCAAATTACAACTACATGGGCTGAGCCAAAAAAAAAGAAGCCAATATAATGTTTTTTAAATCAAAATGTCTCCTTTCCAACAAACAAAAATGTGTAAATATTTGATTGATACTTTACCAGGTATTGATCTCTATTGCTATCTACCGAAAAAAATAATTGGTATTTCTTTTTTCTTAGTCTGAAATTATACTTTTCTTAACCAGCAATAATTTTGAAATTTTTTTCAATTTTTTAATTTCGTTGTTCTTTTTATTCAAATTATAGCAACTGTAGTATGTTTTTGCTTAAAGAGATAATTTAATACGCAATTTAGTGATTCATAAAACTGCCTAAGGGCTTATGATTCCTTTCATGTATCAAAGGAATGAATGAAATATAAGTTAACGTATAACCTGTTTTATTAAACTTCTAATTTTATTTGTGAGTAATTCATTCAAAAAATCTAAATAACTCAGAGTTAAATAGGGTTATAGGTATGAACCATAGATTGTGAAATCTTAGCATCTTTATTGCCGTTTTTCCTTGTTTAAGAATAATTATTTTTAAAAACGGAAAAATACTGATGGAATTTCTTGAAAATTCTTAATTTTTTTTACAGCAAAAAAAAATTGAACTGTAACGATGCAACTTCTAAGTAGTGATAAAATTTAGACATAATAATAAGTCATTAATGATATCTACAAATTATCCAACAAATGAATAGACGCTTGATTACAACAGTACGCAGCATATTTCTATATTTCAAAAGCTGCGTGGTCATTAACAAATTAAATTTATACTAGATTCCTTTCTTAAAAGGTAATAACCATGTAAAAACTGTCCGATGGTTAAGAAATTCATGTAACAGTTTAAAAATTACTGAAAACTGCATCTTTTTATAAAGGGTTTTATTTTATTTTTTGCCATTAAAAGAAATGACCAAATTACACTTAAGAAATGACAAAGTTACGCTTAGAAAATAACAAAGTTTACATTTTTGATTTTGATTTTACTTAAATAAATAATACACAAATTTTGATTGTGTATTATTTATTTAAGTAAAATCAAGTAAATCAATTAAAATCAATCGGTATAGTTGTATTAAATAAAATATGCACAAGTTTTGATTTTGTTGATAACAAATGTGATTAAATGAGTATTTTCCGAACGAAATAAATTGAATAATATTCAATCTATCCTTTTGTAGCTTTTACACGATGCTAGTCTTTGTAATATATATATATATATATATGTATATATATATATATATATATATATATATATATATATATATATATATATATATATATATATATATATATATATATATATATGTATATTAAACTTATGTTTCTGAAAGTTCTGAAGTTACTTATTTTTATCACGTAAATAGCAATAATTGGTATATTTTTGGCTAATATTTTCCATTCTTTCATAATCTTAAATATTTTTTTCTATTTTTAATTTTTATTTTCGTACTTTTTTTTTATTTCTGATTCATCAATTTAATTGCTTTATGTAAAAAATCGTATTTTTCCAAGATCTTTTAACCATTTGAGAAATTTAGAAATAGTTTATGCTAATAGTTTTCGCGGGAATGGTTTTAACATATACATGTGTTTAACTTTTTGCTAATAGCGATGTAAAAATTTCGTGTGTGTGTATTTTTCAAACAATTTTTTTTTATCTTCAAATAATTGCTGAGTAGGATACACTGAAATATATTCCGATTCAGGTTGTTTATTTTGTGTATTTAATGCATAAAACTGTATACATGTTAGAAGTATTGTGAAAATCTCGATTTCTTATATTTAATTGAATACTTAGAGCTCCTTCGCTTCTCTTACACAAGATGCTATACACCATTCGAGGGACTCTTTTATTGAACTGCTTTGCTTGAGATAAATTGGCGGAGGTATAAATTACTCTGTAAATCGCCTCTCTCCATCGAATTATTAACTAAAGTTGAGCTTGTGAACTTTTCTGACTTTGGTTAGCATCTATTTCCTTTGTTCCCTTTAACTAAAATCGGAGGGGTTGGGAGTTACAGTCGCCAGCCAGCGCGGAACCCAATCAAGTGATTATTGCACTGTCACGTGACAAGAGAAAACGAACGCGATATTTAACCCTGCGGTGGCTAATAGGTGTCGAAATTAAGCCCGAAAAACAGAGAGGACAGCGGGGACAATGAGCCCTGCAGACGATCTTTAACAGTGGCGCCCGCGAGATTGCAGGGAACAATGGGGCAGACAAGGCATGGGTGTACGCCGGCAATAACAGCGCGCGACTGTTGCAGATTCCCACCTATTTTTACGTGGGCGTTTTGCAGGCTGGCTCTAATGAAAGTAAGGGGGTGGGGAGAAAAAGACACAACCCTTGAATGCAGACGATCATTGTAACGGACCTTCCCGCCCTCACTCTCTCCCACGATGAGGGAGGTCAAATGATAGGTTGACCACGAAAAACCCGATTACTTTCTGTTATTTCCAATGCTACTTTTTCGAAGGTGCCCATTTGGGATAATGCTGGGGGGTAGGGGGATAATTCATTATTCGGCTAATGCTGGGTGTTGTGGGAACGAAATTAGCTTAACTGGTGAACAGGCGGCAATGCGAATAACGGTCTTCAGCGTTGATTGCAGTTAGGAACCATTTTTAAATCGTTTTCGCGACATCAGATTTTAGCTTGCAGAAGATAAGATGTTACTTTGAGGAAATAAAATAACAACAATCAGACGCTAAATTCGAATAATGTTCTTTCTAATTGAAATCCAGGATTGAGAAAAAAATACTTATAATGTTAAAAAGAAATCTTTCAGTCAAGTAAAGTAATGGTTATATCATTAAAAAATAATTACGTAGTGACATAAATAAAATTACATAGACAAAAATAAAATTATATAAATGAATCTAGTTAGATTGTATATCAGACGGTGAGATCAATTTTATATCTTATTTTTAAAATTCTTGCATATAAGTTTTACGTATAGCATTCAGTTTGAATAAAAAATATATTATCACTTCATTATGAAGAATATTTTAATTAATAAAATTAACTTATAGGAAAAAGTTATTACATAAATTGTGTCATGAGTTTCAAAATAATTAAAATTTATTTAACTGCTGGCATAATTAAAACAATTTTAATTATATTTTCAGAGAAGATAAAAAAAAATAAATAAAAAACTCACATCAGTTTTTTAAAAAAGGGGTACCTATTAAGCTGTTAAAATTCATTCTGATAGCACTGCATGTATCTGCTAATGTTATAGTTAACTTAAACAAAAAATTAAGTGTTGTCTACTCAATATTTTTATTATATTCTTACCAGCCGGATATTTATCCAATTTCAATATTTTTCTTCATATTTTGTTGGCTGATAATATGTGTACACAACACAGGAGACAATTAGTTTTTGAGTCATAAGCATTTTCAAAATATCCCGATATTTATACTTGAATGTATATTTATGTCGAAATTTGGGTGTACAAATATAAATATGATGAATAAATTGAAAATATATATTTTTTTCTCTTGGTAAATTGTTAATTACATTGTAAAAATACCTATTTATGCCAAAATTTGCGTGTACAGATATAAATATATGAATAAATTAAAATTACATTTTACTTTTGGTAAATTGTTAACCACAATGTAGAAATTAGAAGTTCAAAAGCTTATTATCTTCAGACTATTGGCTTCCCGATAGAAATACAATAGCGCCTATCTTTTACACCAATTATTCTATATGTATCGCTATAATCAAAATAAAGTAATCAAATATTTACATTTAATCCAGTAATTAATCAAGAAGATGTGCACAATGCTAACATTTGTTTGTAAATCTGGCATGATATTCCTTATATTTCAGTCACAATTTCTGATTCCTATATTCCTTATATTTCAGTCTTTCATTGACACGGAACTGTGTCTACAAAATTACGTACAAAACTCGTAAATTTCAATGGATGTTCTTATTTGTAACCATTAAGCTTTCAGGCGACATACTCCACAGAGCTGATGCATTCGTTGATATAAAGCCAATCTGGCAGCTTGCTTTAGTGACTCTTTAAATTATTCATGAGTTCAAATTTCCAATTCCATATTAAACCGTAGCGTATCGTTCCAGTCATCTCAGATTTAGCAATGAACTACTGAGGATTTTAATTATTTTTAACATTTCAAAACATTTTAAGATCACCTTGGCTAAGAAGAATAGAAGATGATATCACACACTTACTCCAATGAGCTTTTCTAAACATTTAAATGTTTCATTGAAGTAAATGAAGTCATGTTCTGTTAAACAACAGAAATCAATGCTACAGAGGTCAGTGTAGGGAAACGTTTCTTCTTGTGACAAATGGATATGTGTGTTCAACTACTTATAAAAATCTTCCGAAAAGACTATTGATACTCAAAAGTTTTATAAGTAGTAGATAGCCTTTCCATTGTAAGATTATCTATTGTACTTTACCAGTTGTTATAAACTAAAACTAAGCAAAGTTTATAAAAATTTCTGGAGGAGAAAAATATTAAAAATGTAATTTTTAAAGACATAACTAAATTACTTTAGTAAAATGCAAATTCCCAAAATGGATTCATTTAGGTAGAGAATGTTAGGGTTGGGTTTTTTTATTGCTCTCAACGATCCCTCTCTTTTTCTCTATCAATCAATCACACATACATACTCACACTCACATACACACAGGGCGTCGTGCTCATTATTGGAAGGTAGTCAGTTCGAATCCCGGCCGACCGAAGATCCGACGTGTTAGCTAAAGCGACTGGTGCACGTTAAAACTGGGCATTGTCGCAATGTCCTCCAAGTGAAATGATACCTCTGGGGGTGGCAGGCCAAGTATTGAGGTCTTCGGCTTGTGGTTCCTGCTTCAAAATCGAAAAGACAGCACCCGGCTGCTTCTACCTAACTGGTAGAGCCCAATTCAGGGCTAGGTACGAGGAAGCATGTTGGTGCAACAACGGGAGTTACAACTTCGAAAAATACCATATTTTTCTTGCATGGTGAATTCATGCTTAATAAGATTATTTTTCACGACGTATAGTTAATTTTTCTGCGTAATTACCCGGCGTATATATTTTAATTGGCAATGAAATATTCTAACTAGGTAATTTAGTAGCTTAGTTTAGTAAAACTCTAAAGGCTTATTCAACATATAATAATGCTGTTGTAATGTTATACTTTTCTTTTCTCTAGTATTGGGTCTATATTTCTCGAGTAAATACTAGAGAAATATAATTTCTCTAGTATTTACTAGAGAAAGTAAAGACAACTAGTACTAGAGTATTGTGGATTAAGACTAGATTAAGTATTGGGGTCTTCTACTTGGTTCAAAACCTGCTTCAAAATCACGCAGACTCCACCTGGCTGCTTCTGTCTAAATTTGTAGAGCCCAGCTCAGGGCTAGGAACAGGGAAGCATGCTGGTGCAGCAACAACACAAACAAGCACACACACATTTTTTTATGAAGATAGTTGGACTAAGATTCTACAATTTAAAATGAATTCTAAATAACCTCAAATTAAATTAATTATCTTACAAAAAGTTATGCGAATCACGTTTAATAATTTTTTAGTTTAAGATCTATTTTATTCGATGTAAAGAGGATTTATAAATATTTCACAAGATTCATAGTTTTAAAGAATTCGTGGATTAAAATAAGTTGTTCAGGTTTATATTTCTTCTTCTTCTTCACAAGCTCAACAGCCTATTGCAGGCCAAGGCTGACTCGCTGATCTTCTTCCAGCTGACTCTATTAGCCGCAACAGCCCTCCATCGGTTGACTCCCATTATTTTGAGGTCTTTTTCAACATCGTCCAGCCACCGCGTGGGTGGACGTCCTCTACGACGAATCCCTTCGATTTTTGAGAATGTCACTTTTTTGGTGGGAAAAGCATCGGTGCATCTGTACAGGTGGCCCAACCACCTTATTCGTGATGCCTTTATAGTTCTTACAATATCGGTCCCACCGTATTTGCTATATTTTCTATTGATTTCATGATTGAATAAAATCCTCCACTCATTATTCACTTGGATGGGTCCAAAAATCTTCCTCAAAATATTTCTTTCAAAGATCAATAGCTTTTCCTCCTCTGTCTTAATGAGGGTCCAGCATTCACTACCATACAGAACAATTGGCCTGATTAGGGTTTTATATAGGTTCAATTTTGTATTTATAGAAATTAACCCAGATTTGAATTGGCTTCTGAGGCCATAAAAGCATCTATTAGCAAGAAAGATTCTATTATTAATTTCGATTTTCATTGTTACATGAAATCAAAGTTCCTAAGTAACTAAACTGTTTTACTGAATCAAAAGTATGATCACCTATCCTCAAAGGTGTTGGGTCAAAAGTTTTATTTGTTGCAATCAGAAATTTTGTCAGGTTTATATTTAATGAACAATTCTAGACGGTATCTGGAAAAATTAATAAAAATTTTCTGTTAAATCATGATTTTTTTTATTTTATTTAAAAGTACGTGAGATTTGAATTAAATGTATTGATTTCAATTCTAAATCTTTCATGAGATTCGGAGAATATGAAAATTAATGTATTTAAATTAAAAATGTTGAGATACAATTCTTATTTAATGCGTAATTCTCTTATATAGATGCCAACAAAATTATTTTTTTCCAAAATTTTGTTCCATATACAAGACATGCATAAAATAATTCTGTAGCTTAAGATAAGTCTTCTGATTAATATAATGATTGATATTGATTAAGAATCATCAGATTCCAAATAAAATTTAAATTGATTCCAATATCAAATATTTCACAAGATGCGAGAATTGGAAAATATTTCTGTATTAACATTATAAATTTTGACATTCTTATTTAATATATGGTTTTTTTTAAAAATGGGAAAGTATTCTTGGAAATAAAAAATTCTATTTAATAACCCATAATGGTTTTACAGATCACATTTGAATCAAAGATCTTGATTCGAATTTTGAATGGTTCATAATAATCATTGATTTAGAAAATTCAAGTGACATGTGTAGAATAAAAAATGAAATAAAATAAATACTGAGTTAAATAATTTTTACGTTTTGGTGTTTTCTTTTTAACGTTTTTTTTTCTGTGAACTTTCCCACATAAAGAAAGGTAACCAATAATTCCTATTCAAATGAGGCAACCCAAGACGACGCTTTGAGACCAATTTCCATTTCAATTATTTTTCTGTGCCTGCTTCCTCGTGTTTCTTTTTCTGAGAATCTACATGGAAAGTTATGCAAAAGTCCACCACACAATAGCCAGGCATTTATAATCCCATGCATCTCCCCAACACAAAATGACAGTTCACGTTTTTGACTTTATTTTTCACGTGGAAAAATTTGAAAAAGAAAAAGAAACTTCGCTCTTTTAAAACATACCTGTGTAGGCATTCCGAGATTTTTACTATTCTGTAAATAGCTATTCGGTGATAGTTTCAAGGTCTGAACGGCGCTTACAAATTCATACAAAAGAAATAAATCAGTTGATTGTGGGAAATATCTCTTCTGATTCTAAAAAAAAAGGTTGAATAATATAGATGAATTCAATTAAAACAGTTCAAGAAATAATGCTATTGACATATGTTTCTTCTGCATGTAACTTGGTGTTTTGATCACCACATCATTTTTCAAGAAATATAGCTTTGAAGTAAGGACGTAGACAATATTTCTTTCATTTTAATAAATAATATTTCCATCATTTAAAGCAGGAATGGGTAAACTTTTTCGGTCGCAGGCCAAAAATAAAAAATAAATAAAAATATAATAAAAGTTGGTGGGCCAAGATAATTTTTAAAAATTTAAAAAACAGTATATAAGTTTTACAATTTAAATATGTTAAAGAGATGAGTGAAACTGCGATTTCTCTTGTAAAATTTCCTTATATTAAGGCTGGAAGTGAGATGTACTGATTCTAAGAAGCGAAGCTAAATGCTTATCTGTCAGTCTACTTCTGAAATGATTCTTTCTAAGGTTCACAGTTGGAAACGCTTGCTTACAAATAAAAAATGAAGTAAACATAGCACTGATTTTCTGGGTTGGCTAGAGCTTAAAATGCGCAGTCTGCTACATGTGAGATGTACTGATTCTAAGGAACGAAGCTAAATGCTTTTATTTCAGTCTACTTCTGAAATGATTCTTTCTAAAGGTTTACTAGTTGGAAAGCACTTGTTTACAAATATAAAATGAAGTAAACATAGCACTGATGTTCTGGGTTGGCTAGAGTTTAAAATGCACAGTCTGCTACATGTGAGATATACTGATTCTAAGGAACGAAGCTAAATGCTATCTGTCAGTCTACTTCTGAAATGATTCTTTCTAAAGGTTTATCAGTTGGAAACGCTTGTTTACAAATAAAAAATGAAGTAAACATAGCACTGATTTTCTGGGTTGGCTGGAGCTTAAAATGCGCAGTCTGCTACATGTGAGATGTACTGATTCTAAGGAACGAAGCTAAATGCTTATCTGTCAGTCTACTTCTGAAATGATTCTTTCTAAGGTTCACAGTTGAAAACACTTGTTCACATATATAAGTTGAAGCAAACATAGCACTGATTTGTCTGGGTTGGCTGGAGCTTAAAATGCGCAGTCTGCTACATGTGAGATGTACTGATTCTAAGGAACGAAGCTAAATGCTTATCTGTCAGTCTACTTCTGAAATGATTCTTTCTAAGGTTCACATTTGAAAACACTTGTTCACATATATAAGATGAAGCAAACATAGCGCTGATTTTATGGGTTGATTGGAGCTTAAAATGCGCAGTCTGCTATAGCTGAGGTCTATTTCATCTATTTTGGATTCCCATATGTCTGCTCCATCAGAAATAGAAAACGCTTGTTGTTGCCAGTCTACCGCTATAACTAACAAAGAATTTCCTCTTTTAACACTTTAACGATTACAGCTGTCTGCGCTTGCTATTCCCGTCGAATTATGCTTCGTAGAACAAAAACAGAGAAAGTAATAAGGTCAGTCCTTTGAAAATAAGAAAGGAAAAAATGTTAAAATAAAGTAAAAAAGGAGATGAATGTAAAATATATAAATCATATATATTTTTTAATTTCCATCTGATTGACAAATTAAAGTTCTATCTGCGTGCCACATAAAAACTTCCGGCGGGCTGGAGTTGGCCCGCGGGAAATAGTTTGTCCATCCCTGATTTAAAGTAAAGATTTAGTCATGTGTTTCAAATATAATAAAAATTAGACTTTTGCATGAACAGTATAAAAAGTATCTTTTTATAATATAGTTTTAATCACTATGAATTTAATCACATGAATTGGATATTCAAAATAATAGTCTGCGTACCATATAGCGTTATAAGCCGCATGGGCCATCCAACTTGTCTAGTGGTCAGCGTGCCTGACTACGGATAAGGAGGTCCTGGGTTCGAATCCCGGTTCGGGCCTGGATGTGCTTTATCTATCCTGTCTTTGTCCTTTCCTTATATGAATGAGGTGTGAATGGTTGCCTACCCTGTAAATGGGTTCCTATGGCGTGTGTGTACTGAGGAAGTCGGACTCCACACCAAAATATGGTTCAGTTGAAAAAGTGGAGCAGCGCACCCCATATTGCCAGCCTAGCTGGCACACAACCGCATCTCGTTTTCAATTTCTCTCTCTTTTAAATATATTACTATATTTTTTTCATGATATTTATTGATAAAGTTTTAATTGAAAGTACATTTTCTTAAATATGACGGGGGAAAAATTTTATATTTGAAATGGTTTAAATATTTTTTATGAACCCACGCGTTAAGAATTATGAAGAAATTTCGATATATTTTATTATTATAAATAAAATAATGAGAGAATGACTTGTTCGACGAATGTTTTTTTTTTGAATTACATCAAAAACAAGTAAAATTCACTTTTTTAAAAAATGTTTTAAAAAATGCTAGATTTTGTCACTTTATGTAGTTTATATACTTAATTCAATCTTACATTTAATTTACACAAAAATTCCATTGGAAAATATCAACTAATAAAGAAAAGGAAAATATGGTCTAGCCACCAATTTTTAATTAAATTAACAATGATCTCATGCGTTGATTATCAACTTAAAAAGCAAACATCATCAACAAAATTCCTTGCACTAATCTTTCGTAAGGAATTTTTCTAAATTTTCCTCTGAAATATTATGATCCCTTGAAATGTTGCATCAATTTTCAAACTGATATATTTGTCGCTCTACGGCTCTTTTAGCACGCGAGGATTTATTCAACTGAAAACTACAATTTAAAGAAAATTCCGAATCACTAGCATTCAGGCTCAAAATGGGAATTGAACTCGTGAATTGTGGTTGAACTACATAACTATTGAAGTCATCACTAATTTTCTTTGAAAGATATGCGATAATCTGTTATTAAGATGGAAAGATCATTTCCAAATTGTGTCTATCATAGTTTTTTGTTTTTAATGTATGTAATTTTTGTATGGTGGGCATTTTTTGGTATTTTTTGTTTATTTTGTTAACATAAAAAGAGTAATCACTCTTATTTGTGTTTTCAAAAAGCTTAAAGCATTATCTGAGTCCTCTATTATTCATTTTCAATGGATTCTATCACATGTCGATCTTAAATAGGACGATATCGCCGATGGCCTTGCTAAGGATGCATCATCGCTGCCTCTTGGTTCTGTTGATCCGCTGACTTTCCGGAAATCTTCTCTAGGATAAATCTTCTCTTGCCAACTCATCTTGGAAAATTCCACCGTCTCAACCTTGGTACTGTGGCTCTGATCCTGGGAGATCTTTGAATTTCGACGGTGAAAGACGTGATTAGACTGCCTTGTCTAGACTCAGATTCTGGCCATCTTCGGACTCTACAGTTCTCCCAGGACAAACAAGTCTTTCCCACCTGCACTTCGTGCAATACTAACAAAGCCAGTCCCGAACACCTACTGAACTGCATTGGCTTTTCAAAGCCTGAACTTTTATGCAGTCCTGGAGCTGTCCTCGATTCTTTGAAGGCGAAGGATGTTATGGACCTGGTCTGATTCAGACCAGGGGATAAGAAAGAAGAAGAAAACTAATCACTCTTAATATGGGCACTAGTTTTTTTTTTAAATTAAAGACTAGAAATTTTTAACAACCCCTTTTAACTAGAGTTGAAATTTATATTTGTTAATCTGCAATGATTTTTTTGCGATCCAAATAATTGAGACCTATAAGTTTAAAGGATTTTCAATCTACTATCAAAATATCTACTTTTTCGAGATGAGAATAGAAGTCAGAACCTGTTGGAACTCAAAACCCGAGCTGTTAATCATTCAGCTGTCAATTTAAACCATGCTTGTCAAAGAGAAAAATTCCGATTTCAATTCTAGCTTCTATTGGAAAAAAAAGAGAAACGCATTTTGTATTTGTGGTTTCTGCGAACTCATGTATTTTGGTGGGTGCTTGGAAATTTTCCTGTTTTTTTCCCCTTGCGACAGATGATAATGGGATGCTATAAAAAGCAATGGATGTTCTAAATATAAGCTTTAAAGCTGAGAGCTATCTCAGCTTTAACGCTATATCTAGTATTGTGCTATATACCTAATGTAACCAAGCTGTTTGTCTGCGGCTAAATGAGCAAGACTATTATTTGGAGATGAATCTATGAATTGTCAAACTGATTTGTAAATGAAAATATTTCGAACATCCAAAAAAAAAAGAAAGAATAGTTTTTTATATACCAATTTTCCTAAACTGAAGTATTGTTGTAGTCGTCGTGTGACAAGAGCAAAAATAAAAAAAATTGTTGTTGTTATTACTAATGGCACTCGGACATGCCAAGCTCGCTATGCCTTTGGCTATGCGAATTTAAGTCAATTGGGAGCGTCTTTCGTTTTAATCAGAGCACCATGAAGGTGAAAGTACGACTTTGCTCTACACACATGTCATAGGTACCCGTTTATAGGGTAGGCAACCATTCACACCTCATCCATACAAAGAAAGGACAAAGAAAGAATAGATAGAGAGAGAAAGTACATCCATGCCTGAACCGGG
The DNA here is from genome assembly GCA_037975125.1 of Latrodectus hesperus. Lineage (NCBI taxonomy): Eukaryota > Metazoa > Arthropoda > Arachnida > Araneae > Theridiidae > Latrodectus > Latrodectus hesperus. The sequence goes on from CM075862.1 coordinate 63,854,540, forward strand.
ATTCGAACCCAGGACCTCCTTATCCGAAGTCAGGCACGCTGACCACTGGACAAGTTGGTCTGACAAAATAAAAATAATAAAACAGACCAGTCATATGGAACCAAAGGAGCACTGTCCTGGCCACATCTTCAGCATTTTCCGTATAAAGAGTGTCATGGCAGCAGTTGGGGTGGATGCTGAAGAGGGTTGATGCAACAGAGATGCCACGGATCCAGTGGAACTCCTGTGCAATCTCTGCATTCTGCGTAGGTTCTAGATCCGTCGAGCATGATTTCCATACCCCTCATGTGCCCAGTCCGCATTCTGCTGATGGTAGAGGTGATACCACGGTCAGGATTAAGCTCCGGTAGGCATCATTTTTCCCGTAGTCCCCCGCAGAGCTGATGCCTTGAGACGGCGTTTGCATCGAAGCAAGTGTGGTAGTAGTGGGAGGGTTTCTGATATTCCTAGCCTCCTTGGCGAGAACTAAAGTATTTATTTTTAGAAATAATTTACTGGCAATTATACCAGTTTGATACTAATCACGCCATATATTAGGTTGGTGCGTATGAAATGTCGGATTCTTAAGTGATTGTATAAAACTGCATATCTTTCTTCAAAAGCTGTTTATTCAATCAAAGTATGCTCCATTCGCTTCAATACACTTCTCCCAACGAGATTTTAAAGCGTAGATGCCTGTCTTAAAAAAATTTTGGTCTTTAGAATTAATAAACTCTGATATCGAGTTTTTTAGACTGTCTTCATTTTCATAGTGTTTGCCCCTTAAAAACAGCTCTAAATGCTTGAAAAAATGAAAATCGGTCGGCGAGAGATCCGGTGAATATGGTGGATGTTGCAATGATGAGCATACGGTTAACCGATCCAGCTTATTTCGCTCTGTCAGTGCGTGCGGTACCCACTTGTCCATCTTCTTAACCTTGCCAATCTCAGAAAGGTGTCTCAATATCGTTGTATGGTCAACTTTCATCCTGATAGCAAGTTCCCTCGTGGATACGGCTGGATCCGCTTCCACTAGAGCCTTCAGGTCATCATTCTTCACAGACGTTTTGGGTCTTCCGCGCGGCTCATTTTGCAGTGAAAAATCGCCAGTCCGAAATTTTTCGAACCAACGCTGCACTTTCCGATCGTTAACCGTATTCTCCCCAAACGCTTGGTTTATGTTGCGTGCAGCTTTTGCAGCACTATTACCAAGTTTGTACTCATATAAGAAAATGACGCGAATGTCGGCAGAATTCATATCGGCAATAAACTCAAAAGAAATAAAAAAGGGAAGAGCTTCGAGAAAACCTATTTTGCTGAAATGAGTCTCTGGCAATGGACAATACGAGTATGAATGAGGTTATGCCAAATACAAAAGTATAACGAAAACAGGGAGGAAAACGTCCGCATGTAAAGAGAATCCGACATTTCATACGCACCAACCTAATAAATAACATTTTATTATATACTTAAAATTTGGAACAATTTATGTAGTTTCCAAACTACTTAAATGTTTTAATATCACATTTTCTTTCTGATTTAATAACTTCTACATTGAAAAGTTACTTAAAATTCAGTATAGTATTTTGTCTCATGATATAAAAAGGATTTCCACATCAACTTCTACTTTCGAAAACCTCAATGAGAGTTTAGTTCCAAATTTATCCACATATGGAAGAAATGTCTATTATTATAAATCACATGCCATATAATATTCGTTTAATTTTATACATAATCTTGAATTACTATAGCATTTTAGAATGCAGTTTCATAGATTCTCAATGAAACTATTGCTTCAATCTATTTTTTCTTTTCTCATATAAAGGGTTGTTAACATACAAATATTGAAAGATTCCACACGAATCCAGAAACTTCTTAAGATTCCAAATCGGATTTTGTCTCTTGATAAATTGTGAGCCTTTTATTCTTTAATTACACCATAAATTTCTAGTTTGCAAAGTATATAATTTCTAAACAAGATCTGCAACGACAGAAGCGAGCGAAATGGAACGGCTCAAGACTGGGACCAATTTCAAGACGCGTGTTTTCTTTTTGGGGGGATAACGCGGAGTCTTCCGGAACGAAGAAGGTGATAGATTCTCCTTCGTCCTCTTTTGAATCTCGCCGCCGACTTCAGTTGACGTTCGAATGTCATCTTAATCATCTCCTTTCTCCACGAGGAAGGTTATAAGAAAAACTTTATCAACTGACTTTATCTAGACAGTAATAGATTTTCTGATGCACTTTATAGTTTGCTTGGATTACAAGTCATGTTGACTTGTTTTACTATTAATAATTAACTAGATTTAGATACATTGAATGAAGCCTGTTATCTCTCTCGTGTGTTTAAATTATTTGAAATACAACACAAATTAGACCATAATGTAAAAATGTATGAAATGTGCCCAAATTAAGAAGCATGTACAGTTTTAAAATCGTTATCCAACATTATATTATTGGCTTGGACGATCGTATTGGTTCGGAATCCACTTTAAACAGTAGGTCCTGTTCTAATTAGCCTACGTGTGCCAGAAATAACCGTTGAGTGACTAACAAACCAAACTTGGGTATTGACAAATACAAGCGAATCCTGGAAAATTTTAGAGGTAATAAACGTACATGTATTGCGTTACGTTTTGGTTGCGTGATTTTATTCATTAACAAGACTTATTGTCTTTAATATTTTATTTTAACAATTTAACATCAACAATCTAACAATAATAATTTAATAAATAACAGTTTTCATAATTAATTTCCATAAAATGAGTTCCACGCCATAATACACTGGTGCCAATACGGTCTTCATACGACCGCATCCAAATAGCAACTGAGTTAGATTCCCCATCGGATAGGGAAGATACGCTTCTTATTCCCTTTTTAGGGATTTACTGTGGCTGAGTTGCCACACATGAAATTGTTTCCTTGTTTATTTCATAATCCACACACACAGATGTCCTCCTCCAAAAAAATTCAATTTCTGTAAAATAGTCCTCAATATAAAAATTTATTTTCTCTTCATATTAAAAAAAACATGTGATTATCTAATTACTATTAAGAATGGATTCTATTTACTTGCAAAAATATTAATAATATGGAAAACCAATTATTCCAAGCAAAAATACCAAACAAAACAAATGTTCTTTCATTTGATCTATTATATTTTATACTATTATATTTCTTTCATCTATTAAATTCCATATTTGATCTATTATATTTTTATGTAAATATAGATTCCAATATAAGCAGCTGCCTCTTTTTAAGAATTATATAAAGTAAAAAAATAATTATCTTTTTTTCTCCCACTCTGCTTGAGGCTCACTTTACACAAACAAGAAATAACACTATACATACGATGGTTAATACGATGATGACTACTTAAGTTACTTTGCATAAGATGATAGATAAGATTGCATATGATCACTAACCATCAAGAACATTTTAATTATTATTGCAATGAATGTAAAAGCAATTCGTCTCTAAGAAAATCTGCTAGTTAAAACAATATGAAATTTTTCATCCACATTTCAAAGCGAAATATTGATAATGGTTTCATATTAATTCAGAATTCAATGCATTTAAGATATTCAGCTCTTATCTTAAAAAACTGGTGTAAAATAAACAAAATAACATTATTTTGCAAAGCATACTTTATTTATCATAAATCGATATTCATAAAATTGAATTTATCAAACATGTAATGCTCATTATCTTGAATATTTGTTATCACTAATATAGAATTAAATCCCACACATATTCTAAAAAAATAGCCTAAAAGAGCAATTTTTTCTTAATTATTGAAAATTACTAACATGATTTAGAAAATTCATTTTCAATAAAAAATATATTACGATAAAAAGATTGTTTACTTTTAATGTTGTAAGTTCTAAAAAAAAATTTAGCTTTCACTGAATGTGTCTAACTTTTGATTAATTTTTGTAGCATTAAATTGATACTTTTAAGTGAAATTTTGTTTTATTCAATTTATATAAGTAATCTATATAATTACTTATACTATATTTTTGAAAATTGTTGAACAATTTAATGTTTTTTGAAAATCTAATAAAAAATATTTTCGAAAGCTTGAAATTTCTGGGAACCTTTTATCAAGAGATTGTATATTTTGATATTTTAGATTTACATAATGGATTTATTTTTAGAAATGAATCAAAATTATTTAATACTGAACCGGACTCTCCCATTAAAAATAAACCAATTACCTACATTAGTGAACCAGGATCCTCTATTCGTTTCAATAAAAATAAATCGTAAACTTGTGCCTTTCCTTTAACAAATTTATTTCTCTTAGCGATTATATTACAGCTAAGCGATGACGACATCGTCCAATTATAACTTATTCTAATTAATATTCTTCATAATGACGCAATTTATATCATACGTGAAAGAAATGTCACCGCAGAGTAAGGAAGGGTGATATTAATAAGAGGTACAGCCGGGGAAGGGTTGAAGCGGCCAAAACCGCGACACTCTATGTTAATTATCGAACCACAAGCACAGAGGGAAAAAAAATACAGGGATATCGGCGTCTGGATCAAGACGATTAAGAGGACAAGTTATAGCACGCGTCTTATCTGTGTGTCGTAACCCGTTAGGTACTAAACACGAGGGTCAAACAGTGAAGGGCCTCAGGTGGACGCCCACGCTTCACGCAGGGATGTTCCTCCACCCCAACACACCCAGCTAATTCGTAGACAATAGAAAACGTCGTCTGTCAAGGTGGAACAATAGTTTCAAACACTGTAATGAATCTTGATATTTCTTCTAATAACATTTTACTTTTTAGTTGATGTTGGTATCGATATATCGATATGTAGCAGTGGATTATTGGAGTTATTTTTTTTCTTACTAATTAAATATAAAGCAAAATACTAATATAAGTGATGTTTGAACATACTTTCAAACATCAGTAATTATAATATAATAGAAATAATTACCACTACTTCATAAACTGCAACTACAAAAATGTATCTTACCTAGGGATATTGGATGGTCTTAGAATTATTTATATATAGATCTTATAGCAGTGTCAATTAATATTTTTTTACTAATATCCGGTCATTTCTGGGAGTTTACTCTTTATGGTATTACAAAGGACAGAACTGATGTCAACTACAAGGGAAAGAACTGATGGTAAAGTTCCAGTGGGTGTGCTAGGTTCTACAATGGCTCCTGTTAATGCAGCAGCTAGCACCAAGCAAAAGACTCTCAAATTTGTCTTTTCATTCTCTAGAGATACTTATTCATTCGGAGAATATTGTGTCTTCAAATGAAATATAATATATAATAAATACCTTTGGGGATTTATTTTAGATGTATTATAATAATTTGCAGCCGATATATTAGATATTATATCAATATATAAAACATTTCTTCTTCTTCTTCTGAAGGTTGGGTTTGCATGTCATTGGGCACCTCTGCTTTTATCAGCATTTTGTACCATTAACTCCAAACCCAATGTTTCCTAGTTCCAGTTGCTCGGGTCACCCACTTTATTAATAAAGTCCGATAACCCTTTAATGGAGTCTAGGTGTAACTCTCTAGTATGGATGATGCCTAAAGAAGTTAATCTAGGGAGGGCAAGAGCCTCGCATTCATAAATGATATGCTCTGCCGTTTCCTCTTGCGTTTGACATTTCCAGCAGATAGGGTCTTGCTGAAACAGTCCCATCTGGTCAGAAAGTCAGTCATGCTAGGGATAGCTTCCTGGCTTTCACCAGAAGATGGTTTGGAGGTCATTTCTACCTCGAGTAAAAGATTCATTACTGCCCCTTTACAAGATTGCCTCTGAGTTCCCTTGTCTTCTTCAGCAAGGTCTACTTCAGAGGCTTCACCTGCAAATGCAGAAAGACTTGTTATTTCTTGTGTCTTTTCAGCCACAAGATAACAATTAATAAGCTCAGGTAATATAAGTCCACCCAGCATTGCCTGAGATACTGGGCAAGGCAAATTACTCTAGAAGTTTGCCAGGCAACTAGAGGCTCCGTTAAGACACCAATACCACGGTGCCAATTAGCCCTAGGCACGGATCGCATAACACCAGGGTTTACGGGAGCTGGTTCGCGGCCTCTTATTCTATATTCAAGGCTATCCTGTCATTCCTACAGGACGTTCGGCGATCCACCACCTGCCGACGCGCCTGGTGGCTAGCTCAAGCCCCAGAGGGGTACGCATACCCCCTGGTTCCAGGTATAAAACATTTAAAAAATCAAAAAGCCTTTGAAAATTATTTCAAAATGTGTTCTAAGGGGTATGAACATAGTTGGGATTTTTTGAATTCGAGCTCCTTCACTTTAAAATGTTTTTGAAATGTTGTTACTTGTGCATTCATTTATAAAACAACGGAGTTTTTTTAAATCTGTTTTTTTATATATTTTATTTGTTAATAAGAGTACCTGCTTTTGTTAATTCACTAGTATTAACAAAATCAGGTATTTCATTAAAAATGATTTATAGATTTTATTAAAAAAATAATTTTTTTTCAGAGTATAAAAGTGTAAGTAACGCCATCGCATTATTCTAGAGACATTTAAGAAGTAATTTTATGGCAATGTATGATTCCAACTCGCTTTTTCACAATCGAAAAAAATAATAATAATAACAATTATATACAATATATCTACAATAATCCATATTTCTGAGTTTTAATGCAAACAAAAATAATTCCTACAGTATTTTTTCAGAAAAATAAATACGCAAAATTACTAAAATCATATACAAATATATATTTAAATTAAGAAATTTTACCCTCAGAAATGCAAATTATTTTCTCTAAGTGTTAAAAATCAAAAATATTTGAATTCGCTTATTATGTAGAAAAGGATTTCATTAACAAATCAAAATCACATATGTGGTAATGTAGTTATGTTGTTTTATATATTTATTTTTCTTATTTATATCAAATAAGCTTCATAAAAAATATCACTCTAACATAGTCATAAGTCAGTAAAAGAAGTTAGCATTCATATAGCCTTGAATGTCAAAGTTACTTGAGTTCAAAAAGGGTTTCATACCACTATCAACTTGAAGTTACAACAAATGTACGGTAATCCAATTATTGTGTTAATGTAGTATTTAATGTAATATATTAACTTCTGTAGTTCAGTTAAGAAACCGGTAGGTTTTATTTAAAATAAAAAGATCACAGCCACACACACAAGGATCAATAATTGAATATAACATTCTAGTAGATATTTGGAATGGATACTGTATTGGAATTCGATGTTTCTTTTCTTTATATACCACCTTTTAAATAAGAAAGTTTAGAATTTTGGCTTATATTCAAACGAAATTTCATATGTTAGATATTAATATTGATTTATTTAATGTTTCTGAAGTGTTGTTATTTGGAACTCAACACAGCTATATGTAAATAATTAAAATACATTTAAGAGAAAAAAAGTTGCTAATTTCATATTTTTAACTAATGCTGATTATGTAATATAGAATATTCTAACTTATTTTTCCAAGCTGTATTTATTTCCATTTAACAATTACTCAAAAACTTCAAAAAATTAAAATATTTCAGAATTTTTACTTACATATTAAAGTTTTAATTATTTTCCCCATATAATTAATTTCTACCTTTTAGAGTTAGTTTATTGATTCCAACCGAACCTACCTCAATTTAGATTCCGGAGAATTTGTAATAATTCAATTTAAATACTTTAATCATGAAATTATCAAGGAAAAAATATATCAACGTTAAGTGTAAAAATTAAGCTTCTTATCTTTTTTCTAGACTTTCTCTTTTATTATAGAACTATTTACAAATTTGATCTAGTTGTTGTTAAATATCGATTGGGTATAAAAATAGTTTATATTTATATATTCATTCTAAATTAATATGTCATTCCAAGGAATTTAGAACATTTTAAGAAAATTTTCCGCTCTTTTTCAAAAAATCTATCGGACACGTGTACCTTGTAAGAACGATAGCGTTCTCGAGTGCAGAAATTATACCCCATTCGCACTGCACTTTTAAACGAGTTTAAATCTTGGAAGAACTTTCTGGTTGTGATAATGCGTGATTTAAATCAGTTCGAACTAATTTAAATATGTTTCAACTGATTTTGTGCTATCTTGTTGTCAATGTTTGTTGAAATATCTGAAACTCATCAAAATAAATGCAAGAGAAACAAAATTTAAAAAAAATAATAATAACACAGAAATATTTGCATAAGTATTAAATATTTAAATGAGTGATGTTTACATTAAAAAATTATATTAAGTTTGAGAAGAAATAGGTTTGTCTACGACATTCTTTGATTTCGTATTCCTCATTTGAAATATCATAACCTTAATTAATGTCATTTTGGTCTGTAGTTGCTTAATAAACGTGCGGAACTATAAAAAAAAATTCGAAAATATCATATAATTTATAATAACAAACGACAAATAAGGTTTTGAAAAAAAATCAATATTTCTTAAATCAGTTTCGAGTGCAAGGCAGTGCGAACGCTGTTTTCAGCTCGGTGCTTAAGTTAAATCAGATTTAAGTTTAAATTGATTTAAAAAGGGCAAGGGGTATTAGCGGGTTCAACACCTAATTCGGCTGAATATCGTCATATAGAAAAGATCTATTCCAGTTATGAGGTCCGTAGGATGCATTATCCCTCCGCTAGTGTGGCATGGGAGTTTGGAGAATAATGAATATCATCAATTAACAGTGTTTCAAAATAACGAAGCTGTTAAATAGTTATGTAAAGCGGCTTCAGACGAGAGAAATAAGCAGAGGAAAACTTATCCTGAGATAACATGACCATTATTGCACAACTAATTTTAATCCATAGCCATTCGAGAATAGCCTACAGTCTGGAAGAGAAGAGAGAAAATTTACAATTTCGGACAGAATGCCAGGTGCCAAAAGGGTTGAGGCAGAACACGAGGATTAGAAGTATTTAAAATATGGTATTCACCCATCCGTGTAGTTCCTATCGTTTGCTTTTTTTTTCTTTTTCATCTCTCTCTCTCTTCACCCACCACCCCTTCTAAAAGGTGCCTTATTAGTTCCGGTTGACAGTCCTGCAGGGATTCCGTCTGCTAGAGTGAAGAAGGACGGACTTTGACCGTGAAAAAAAAAGCGACAAAAAAAATACACATTCAAATGCGACACACGAGCCGATTTGTTATGCAAGTTCGGTAAGGGACGTGGCTTCAGAGATTTTTGTTAATTGACGTATTCGATTTCTGCTTTTGTAAATGTCGCAGATCCGTGGATGTTCTTGCGAAATGTTCATTGTTGTTAGACCGAGGGTGGTAGGAGGAATGTTCTACGCCGTGGAATGCTAATTTTGATGTTCCATCGACCCCGGATGAATTAAGTCGTATTCGAATATAAATAAGCTTTTTCTTTGTTGGATATTAGGTGTGTATATCGCCAACTCAGAATTCAGAATAATTCTAAGAATCGTTCCCTTCTTTTTTAAATATTAGCATAAAATTTTCTTTTTTTTAATCATAATATTAGTGACAGTATATATTATGCCATGGATGATATTTATTGCATCATTTTATTTATTTTACATAATTCGCTTATAAATATCTACTTTAACCACTACCCGGTTTCATTTTATTGAAAAATTTGAAAAAAAAAATCATAGTTTTATTTTATAATTAAATATAATAAACAAACTATAACATGATAGTTTTAGATTAAATTTTCATTTATTTTCTGTAGATATTAAAGCATTTAGTTTTACAGCTGCACCTGTCTCAAATCGATATATCACGCTTATGATAAAATCAATCAATTCATCAATAAATTATTTTTTGGATAAACTAAAACATTACTGGGACATTATTTATTGGATAAGCCAAAATAATTATTGCCAATTTTGAATTTGCAAATTGTTGATTTATTTTAAGCTTTAAATCGAGTGAAAAACGTGAAATCAATTATTTGACAGAAATGCATAATTTGGGATAATAATTAAATGCAATATATAAATCTGAGTTTATTCGAGATAATCGTATGTATTGCTAATAATCGTTCACTGCAACTTTGAAAGAAAAAAAATGAAAAAATTGAATCCTATGATTATTTAAGCAAAGAATTTAAGCTATAGGTAATTTTTTTAATAAAACACCAATAGAACTAGTCAGTTGCTTGCAAACTCTCGTGAACTTTAAGCATGAAAAGCATTCTGTAAAAAGCATTTTAGGGTGTTCTCATTAAATATACTCAAAGTCAATTTTAGCAACATGTTATTCGATTGCCCTTTTTATTTTGCTGCCAAATTCTAAAATATAAAATGTGGAGTTTATCTCTCATATGACAAAATAATCACAAAATGATTAATGCTATTGAAAAATCATAATCAAAATATTTTAATGTAATGAAAATAAATTATCAAAGTTTTGATAGATTTTCCTCAAAAATGGCATATTTTAAATTATTTTCATAGAAAAAAACGAAATTCATTTTTACATCTTTTGCTAAATATTTGATGTTCTAGATTCTTGCTAAACATCTCAATACTTCAGAGAGAATTTTTAATACCATATATTTTAAATATTCACGCATTGAATATCAACTATTCATAAACAAAAAATGTTATGTTGTCGCTTAAATTTACTAAATTTGCATTGAAAAATTTGGTAATGAATGCAAAATTTAAAAAATGTATGGTAGAAATTGATGAAAGTTTAGTTGTTCACTTTCGCTATTAATACATTTTGTACACGATCTGATTTAACCAAAATTTACGTCTCTCTTAAAGCAGTTTCCGAATCACTATATTTAAAAGTGAGTCGAACATTTATTCCCAAAATCTACGATAAAAGAAGTCGAAATAAAAGCGAGTACATTAACCATTCAGTTATCAGTTTGGCAACAATTTGAACAAAAGAAATAATTAATTAATTGTGCAGCTCGAAATGTGTGAAAAAAATTTAATCATTGCTTATACACATCCATTATCAATTAAAAATGAAAAATTAATGATCAGAAGTAGAAAAATCTTGCGAAACATTTACTTTATAAAAAGAAATTCCTTATTATTTTTAATAAAAATATCATCTCAAAGAAAAAACACCAGTTTTAGAATTGCAAAATTCATTTCACAAACTCTTTTCTTTAATTTTCTAATTTTGTACATAATGTACGAATGTATTTACATGATATTATTATGATTTTAAATTATTAGTTACATAAAATCATAAGAAATTATTATATCAATTACACATAATTAAATTAATTTTATGATGTTAAAACGAAAATTCATTAAATAGGTACTTTTCTTAATAATTATCTTCATATTAAAGTTTGTGTGTTGGATTTTCTTAGTTTAACAATATGGATAAACTAATTATAAATTTTCTTGTCATACTCTAACATTATTATGATGCAGAGAACGTATTTGGGTGTTTAATTTTAAGATAAATGAAAACCGTATTATATAAATCTAATTTTCAGATAACAAAATTTTCTGTTTTAGTAATAATCTTTTTATTATTAAAACAGTTTTTTTTAATGCGGAAATTTATTTTCCTCATCCTTTTCAGTTTCATATTTCATAAATTATTAAAAAATAATAAAATCCCCCTTTTAAAATTCCTACTAATTTAAAAGTTTCTAAACTGATTCAAAATTTTCGGAGAAACATAATATCTATTTAGAAGCAAAAAAATATTTTTACAAATATATGATGAAATCTATTAAAGAGATAGTCTCTAAAATGCGCATATTTTATTATTCGAAGCTCTAGCGTAAATTAATTTTCTTTACCTTAATGTCTTATTTTTTCTTTATCAAAAAACATAATTTTCTTTGAGGGAAAAATGCATAGCAATATCTAAAATTGAAAGTTTTTATCTCTTAACCACTTTCATTTTTAAATTTTAATAAAAATAAGAAATTTAATTAAGACAAATTCAGTCAAATGGTCTAATATTTCATTATATCTATATAATTGATTGCCTAAAAAATGAAAAATAATTTTTCAAGTGAAACTTTTATCTAATATGAATCAACTTTCTTGAATTCAATTTGGCAGTGAATCAGCTTTCTTAATTGTCATGTTTTTTAATTTTTTCACAGTCATGTTTATTTTATCATGCGCAATAAATCACATAAAAGATATAAGCACGTAATGCGAAAAATTATGGTACTATATATTAGAATTTTATAATAAATAATAAATATTTTCCAACATGACAAGTACATCAAACATAGTGTTTGAGAGGAGTTCAAATCAGACTCAGTTGTGAAATTCTGTTCTTAAATCTTATAGGGAAATTTCAAAAAATTAAAAATTTTCCTTTCATATCAGCAACTTATCAAAGCATAAAAATAAGAATTTTGTCATTTTTTAAATCTTTTCTTTGTAAGAAATTTTAAACAGTTGTCATTTATTTTCTCAACACATTTAATAAATTTCTTTGCTCTCATAAATTATTTTAAGTTTTCTTTAAATGTTATTATACCTATTGTTATAATCTTACTAAAGTTTATCAAATTTAATGTTTTTAATGAAAGTTACAAATTTTATGTATAAAAAAGAAGAATATATAAAACAAAATGCAGTGAAAGCACAAACTTACATTTGAATATTCATTTGATCATTTACACATTTTGAATAAGGAAACACTAAAAAGGGCACCATTATTATATTTTACATTATTTATGAAAAGAGGCAAACTTGAATTTATTTTGAATATTCATTTATTGTGAAAATAAAAAAAAACAATGTAAGTTATCATTATTGTTGTCACTTAAATCAAATTTAATTATTCATTGAAATCTTTTTCCTTCAACTTTTATCAATATCTCCAATTTTTAAATCCTCTAACAAAAATAATAAAAGTTAATATTATTGTGCTCTACATTTATGTTTAAAAGTATATTTATGTACATATTTACATTTGTTTCATGCACAAAATTTATTTATTTAAATCATAAAATCACCTAGCATTATTAATGCAATGTGAAAACTTATGAATACACACATCACAACGTTTAAAGAGAACTAATTTAATATATTAATATCGTTAAAGTTATATTTATCATTATGAATGAAAAAGAGAGTTTCAATGGTATAATAATAAGATTAATTTGAGTACTGAGTTTTATAGATATTAAACTTTATATATGGGTATATAGTGTGAATTATTTTTTAACCCTAAATTCATCATTTGATTGAATTGATCATATAATCAACTGTATCAGTTGATGAATTAATGTAGTTTCAACCTAATCATTTTATACTTTTCTATTATTATTCTCTTTGAATAAATTATTTCTTCATATCATATTAGTCATTTTGAAGTTTTATTTAGTTCTTTTACAATATTGTTGATTTTTTGGGGTATTCGAGAAAAATATGAAGCTTCTTAGAACGTATTCTACCTCTTAATAATTATGTATAATTGACTGAACATAAATGATTTTTCTCTACTTGAGCTTTTGACAGCGCTTACTCAAACAAATGCATACTTACTTTAAATGTTTATAACTTAGAAAATTTCTATGTACTTTAAAAAAAAAACATAGGTGTCTTTCAGTTCAAACTGTATTTAGAAAACCTCTAAGAAAGCGTTCACGGTCGGTCTTTAATACCAGCTGCCTCTTGAAGGACTCAGAACAACCCCCCTTTTAAAAAGTTTGACCTCGTTTCATTTTACCCTTTTTTTTACTTTCACTTCAAAATCCTGGTGCTCAGTAAGTCACGAGGAAGGCCGTAATTCCATCAAATAGAAAGAGAAGAATATCAAGAGAAAGCGCATTTTTTTTCCCCAGTTCCATCTGCTGTCGGAAGAGTTCACATTTCATTTTCTGCCATTTCTTGAATACCTTAAAGGGGTGAGAGGCTCATTTCAGGAGAGAAGTTTGCCGCAATCCTCTTAGAAATGGCAGCTGTAAATTGTGCATTCAAAAGAAAAAAAAAGATCTGGCTTTTTTACATTGTTTACCAGAAGCTATTAGCGCTTGAATTTTAACGCGTAAATTCTGAAGAATGTACTATATTTGTATATAAAGACATCAATTATTTTAGTCTTGACTGAAAAGACGTGAAAAATCGCCATATATATAAATATACCAGCTAGAATTTCTAACAAAATCATAAAATTTCAATCGTATCGTTTCTCTAATTTGTATGTTTCTAACTTTATGGTTTTATCATAATAAATGAAAATCTCATGAATACTTTTATATAATGGTTATTATGAATCATTGTATGAAGATGATTTAAAGTCTTCGCTTACAATATGGTATGATGATGAATTCTGAACACATCAACCAATAACTAATAAAACAATAAATTTTAGGCAAAATTTGACTTTAGTCATCAACATAATCCCATTTAAGAGTGGTGTTTTCATTTCGACCTTTCTCATAGCATATGGATTCCATCTCTGTCAAAAAAATTATTTATGGCTTCAATATGAATTTATGTTTAACAATCATTTCCCCATTAAAGCTAAATCTTTTTCTTTGAAGCATTTATTTTAATTCCACAAATAGATAGTATTCGAAGAAGGTCTAAGAAATGTTGAGGTACGAATTCAATGTGCAATACGTGAAGTTTTGTGATTGTTGTGATAAACGTGTGAAAGAGCATTGTTTTGTTGATAGAGCACTTTTTCTTCTTCAAATAATCTTTTACATTTTTTTCTACAAGTACAACAAGTGTCATATAGTACTCTACTATGTTCTTCTTATCTCAAAATAGTTAAGAAGCAAAATGATATGCTTCTGCAAAAAAGCACAGGTCAAAGTTTCATCAGCTACCACTTGTCTTCCTGTTCATTTTTAGAAGATTTTATCAGTTGATGTACTCTCATTTGACGACCAACATCAACTATTATCCACCTTTACATAACTCACGTAAAAAAATCCTCTCAACAGCCAAAACAACTAGCGTTCTGAATCATCGTCGTGTTGTTGCTTTTGGTCGAATGTGATCAAAAGCTGCACTCACTTCAGATAGAATTTTCCCACGCACAAATGTTCATGCAAAATGATAAACACACTGACTTTTGATAACTTAAAGGTGTAAGCTATCTCAACGCCAATTAAATTTATGACTGTGTACTTTTATTACATTATATGAAAATACTGAGTAGGCTGGTTGGTTGGGATGTTCACTCTCGTTATTGGAAGGTAGTGAATTCGAATATCAGCCTAACCGAAGATCTGTTGAGTTCATATATGGCTGCTGGGGTATGTAAAGTATGACGTCTTTGCAATGTCCTCCAAGTAAAATGATACCTCTGGGAGTGGAATTCCAGGTCTGGGGGGTCTTCTGTTTAGACCCTGCTTCTAAATTGCGAAGACCCACACGCTTGCTCAACTAAATGCTTTGAAATCTTGAGGCAAAAGTCAGACTTCAACATTTGGTGCCTCTCGGTCTTGAACCTCCTGAAAATGCATCTCACACCCTTCATCCTAACTCATGGACTTGATTGATGTGTCTCTGTCTATTGTGACATCAACAAAATATGGAGATATTTCTGAATTTAGGTAACCAGCACTTTCAATATATCCCTGTTTATATATCCTTCTTTAAAATCAGCAAAATATTTTTCTCCTTAAAAATAATAAATGATCAACACATGAAATTCAGATTTTTCCAATGTTACGTAAACTACGCTAGTACTGTCACTCGAGTTATTGTAAATTGAGATATAAATATTAGAATGATATGATAATTCAACAAGTCTAACTTGAAGGTCGGTAATTCATAAAAATCATTTGATTTCGTAGATTGTGAAACATTTATAAGAGTAAGTGTGTCGTCCTTCGAATTAATATGGTGATATGTTACAAAGTACCAGAGAGACATTTGCATACATTTATATAATCGAAAGTTGTAACTTTAATAAAATATTTCAAATGTTTATTATTATCACAAATATTTATAACTTATATTTTTGCGAATTATGAGTCGTTTAGAGGTATCATTAAAAGATTTATACAATATTTTTTCAAGAACTGTGTTAGTATACTAATCTGATAATAGATATGTAACAAGGAAAAAGCTTAATCAAATATAACAATAGCTGAAATTCGTATTTATAATTAGTCTATTCATATCATGCACACATACACACAATGATTAGTTTTAAGATAACATTCTTCAAATAGTTTAGCCAGTGTTAAAATAATAAACTTATTCATTTTTGTCTAATCATGTAGCTTTAACTTTATTTTTAGCATTTTGTATAGGAACAAACGCGTGGTTGTTTATAAAACTCTCAAATTTTTTTATAATTATTTACTGTTTGTTTATTTTTCTTTTAAGGATATTGAATATATTTTATCAATAAGGTTATTTTCAAATATATATTACCTATGATGAATCTAAATCAAATAAGAGGTACGATATTTAATTCAATTCATTGAACAAAATTTTCTTTTTTTATAAATTTTATCTATTAAAGAAAGTATTCACAAGATAAATAGAATAACATTAATAATTTCTTATTAATGTGATTCATTATATGAATAAGAAAATTTAAAAGAAATTTTTTAATGGTATCAAATCTTAAAAGGAAATAAAAGTATATTTATATGATTCAATAATGCTTACTTAAATAATATATCGATGAATGGCTAGCTTCTTAATTAATAAAAATGTTACATTTAACTTTGAAAGTTAAGTGATGCGAAACCTTCTATTATTGGAACTAACGATAACTTCTATAATTCGGAATTACAGATTTGTGAAATATTATCTTCTGTTACGTAAATGTTAAAGGCTCTATCCTAATGCCCCAAAACTTGACAGTTCTGATCCCTTTTTCAGTGCTTTCAATTGTTTTTTTATTATCGGGTGGAAGTTTTGAAAGAAGAGTCGTAGATTAAACCTTAAGGCGTAATAAGACGTATCATGTAAATAAAGAAATTTAAGATTCTACTATAAACTGAACAACAATTTTCAGTCCAATTTTATGCCTCAAATCAAAAATAAATAGTTTAAAGAATGTAAGAATGTTTTTTATTTTAAGTGAAAAAGACTAATTTTCTCAGATTTTTTGCTTTTAGAAGATGTTTCACTCGTGTCCACATAAATTAAGGATAACGCAAGTTCAGCAAAGAAAGAGACAGAAGCAAAACAAATGTGACTTATTTGTAAAGTATATTTATTAAACAAAAAGTAAAGAGCAAAAAAGAGGCTATATGTTTGAAATCATTAATAAAGATTGCACATTTTACTCCCTGGAGCAAATTTTAAAAAAGAACCTATTTACAAAAATCAATATAACATGGTTGGTATGATAGTTAATACATAGTATGCCTCCGAACGAGGCAATACAGGCCGTATAACGCCTAGGCATGCTGAGTATCAAACTGTCGATCTGATCTTGGGGAATATCACAACAATCATCAAGCAATGATCACTGAAAAATCCGGTAGACAAGAGGGAAGGGGTTGACGGGCTGCAATCCGTCCGCCAAGCATGTCCCACACATGCTCTATTGGATTCAAGTCATTTGAGTAAACTGGCCAGTGCATACATTTGATCCCTTTGTGCCTTAACTATGCGGTTATTGCACTGAAAGGCTTTTAAAGCGCTTGTGAATAATTTTACTTCTTTGCAGCCATTTCTTATAAACCCT
The DNA here is from genome assembly GCA_037975125.1 of Latrodectus hesperus. Classification (NCBI taxonomy): domain Eukaryota; kingdom Metazoa; phylum Arthropoda; class Arachnida; order Araneae; family Theridiidae; genus Latrodectus; species Latrodectus hesperus. The sequence continues at coordinate 63,872,096 of CM075862.1, forward strand.
TCTCTTACACTCTCGTCATTGTGACGTACTATCGGCGCCATCTGGTGGTTTCTTGCAATTTGCATATTATTCTTCAAGATGTATGTGATAATTCTATATGTGAAATTTTTATTTTAGAGTTCAATTTCTGTGTGATTCTGAATTATCCTTAATTTATGGACATGAGTGTATATAATAGATGTGCATAACTGAAAAGTAGTTGTGCGAAGAATTATAATGTACATTAAGGAAATTAGAAACTTATAAAAATTAGCATTTGAAATTACTAGTTAATTAAAATTGATGGTAATAAAGATCAGTGAAAAATCAAATTGAGTTTCTTTTCTTTTTTTTTTAAAGTTGCTTTGGCTTTCAACCTACCCGTGCCATTACTAATGACTACAATTAAAATACTTAGTCATTTATTTATTTTGCTTTCCCTTTTTAAATTGATTCAAGATTTGAACCGGTTCCACAGAGAATTCACGGTGGTCTGTCTTCGTGAAAATTAGAATTCTTTCAGAGAAAAAAAATGGATGATTAAATTCCAATTGAAAAAATAAAATCTGAATGTGATTATTGTTTTTTTTTCCAATGCTCTAGTAGAAAAATAGGTTCTTGGAAAAAAAGCTTTCGCCTCCAAACCCTAGATCAAAGGAAGCCATTTCTAGTAGTTGTGTTGGACGCAATTTAAAAAATATATCATATAAAAACATTTGCAGTATTTTTTAAAAAAATAGGTTCAATTACAAAGGATGATATAGTTAAACTAACAGATAGAAGACTGTGTAGACTACACAAAGCTTATCAAAGTTCCCTTTCATTAAATTTTAATAAAAAACCCTTTACAAACAATCCATTAAAAATTATCTTTAAAACAACTAATTAACCGCTATTAAATAATATGATTTTACCCGCAATAAAATATTTCATTAGTACATCAGAGTATGTATTATAGCCGATTGTATAATGTGCATAATATGTAAAACATATATATATATATATATATATATATATATATATATATATATATATAAATCTGTACTGTTAATCTGTACTGTGTAAATATTTGTATAAAACTGTACTGTTTATATATATATATATATATAAAATTGGACAGAAAAAAATGAATGATTGAAGCTTGTTTTCGAAGAAATTGCCTTTTAGTTTCGATAAGTTCCAAAAAATATTGAGATATTAGTTACCAAACTTAATATCCTAGTATTTAAACTGGAATAAATTAATAGAATTCTTATGTTGTTCAAGCACATATTTATTCAACGTATTCTTGGATATCAAATAGATGAAAAAGAGACCCGATTTGGATGACTGACGTCATTACGAGAAAATTATCCGATAATACATAATAGAAATAGAAAAAAATTTATTATTTCAATTAAAAATAAATAAAGATATGCGAAGATGAATAAAAACCTAAGTATGATATATTAAATTACTACCGTATATACTTACGAATAAATTATAATCTTTCTGATGATCGAAGCATGTATACTAATTAATAAAGTGATATTGTATATCGATGTCGTCCTTATTCATCAAAATCGATGATTTTTGTAAATTGAATTTTACGTGCTTTCTGCTAGTTTTCGTAAAATTAAATTATTTCACTACTTAACACGTTCAACTGCATATCAGATAAGCAACCCACATTATTATAGTGATTTTACAGTGTTATTTTTAAAATTAATTCTAGTTTATACATTTCTGAGTCTATGTTAATACCAGAAATATATCCTGCAATTGATATGGGTCAACTCATACCTCCTTTAACGATATTTTTGTATATAATATGAAGTAAGATATTTCTTTTATCCTACGCCCGTCCTCGGCATCTCTGCCATTAATCAACGAGCAGCCCAATAAAAAGAGGAACAAGTACAAAAACAAGAATAAAATTCTTCAGTAGCCTCAAAAGAGTTGTCAGTCATAAACTTTAAAACTTCAGGTCAGTTCTTAAGGTGAGCAGCATCCATATCATCATGATTGCACAATGGACAACGAGCAGAGTCCATTACACCTATTCGATGCAGATGCCTTTGTAGATAGTCATGTCCAGCGATACCAACAGCTTGTGGTAAGGAGCCAGGGATTTTATTGTCCCCATCAAGTAGAGTTTCCCATCATAGCTGCATCAGCATAAAGGGAAACTCTGTCATACTTTATTTTACCAAGGGGATTACACTTTGTGAGGTATAAAATCCAAACTTTCTTAAATTTAAAACAGCAAACATCAGTATCGGAAATTATTAATGTAAAAAAAGCGAATATCTCTGCAAACCGATATGCTTTTTTTTTTTGACTAACGCCTCACAACTTCTTAATGGTTATTTATAAGGCGTCAATAAATAACTTAAAATTATTGGTTTTGTTAAATTACGCAGACTGTGCCAAAAATGGTCATAAAACCTCAACCAAAATTCCCAAATCATATCTGAATATTCTAAGGAATTAACTGTAATGTCGAGAACTAAATTATCTAATTATTCTTATCTAATATTTTAAATAATAAATCTTGAAGTTTCTTCATTTATAAGAATAATAATATCGAGAATTCCTTTATAAGAAATAATAATCGAAAAGTTTGTTATTTATAAGAAAAGTCTTAATTGTAATGTTTCGACTTTAGGTAGAGTCTGAAGAACAAACTTCTATAAGTAATAACGTATTGGTATATCTATAAGTATAACTATTTGGTATAATGCGATTTATTCAGTTTTGCTGAACAACAGCATTTGGTTTATGAGAATTATTTTAACTTTATTTACGGTGGGAGATAAGCATATTTAGTTCATGATAATGGGATTAATTTTAATTTTTGGTTGATAATAGTATTTAATCATAAGAAGTGATTCATTTCATTTCAATTCTTATAAGTAACCGTATTTGGTTAACGAGAATGTAATTATTTCCACTTCACTTCTATAGGACAATTACGGCTAACTGTATTTGGTTAATGATCATGGGATTATTTACATTTTGGTTCTGATGATCAATTATACTTGATAAATAAAAATGGGATTATTTCACTTTTAATTCTGATAAGCACTCATATTTGTTGTTGTTTGTTGTTACTTATGACGGTTGGACAAGCCAAGCTCGCTATACCATGGCTGTGCGAATTTAGGTCAGTAGAATGCGTGTTTCGTTTAATTAGAGCACCACGAAGGTGAAAGTACGACTTTGCTCTAAATTCCTCCGATAGATGGCACCACTAGATGATCCTCTCCCTCAATTTTGACATTGATCTGAATAGGGAGGAAATTTTCTGCACACCATTGCACCCATGGTAACTGTTCAACGACCGACCACAGGACTTTCGATTCCACAGATTTAACGAGCACGTTTACTCATTTTTGGTTAATGAAAATAAAATTATTTCAACCACAATTCATGGGGAAAATTACACTTGGTTAATGAAAATAAAATTATTTTTATTTCATTATCAACAGATAACCATAGTTAATTAATGAATAGGGGTTTATTTCTACTTCAATTCTTATAAGCGATCTTCGCTTGGAAATTTCGCAACTAAGACATGATAATCTTCTCATAGACATCGTGTCTTAAAGAATGAAATAGTTGTCTTTTACTTTTCTCGCTCAAACAATGGAAAAATGTTCCCTGCCAAAACTGAAGCAAAATGCAATCTCTAACTGACACAGGGCCGAATACCACCCACATCACAAGTGGTTGGAGGGTGTATGAAATGCCACGTCTCTGTGTTGTTGGGCAACTGTCATTCACACTCTCTGTGCTCACCAAGTGCCAGAATGTCACCGTCCTTTACAGCCAAAGGCACAATGGGAATGAATTCTCGCCCATTCGATGCTGAAGAGAAAAAATTATTTTTTTCCATCCCATTGGTGGGGAAGAGAGGCCCTTCGATGGTTGATGGGGGTGGTGGAATTGACTGTAGGGGTGGAGGACCCCCTTCTTCCTATTTGGGCCTCTCGAATTCACTCTGGTGGCATTCTGGAAAACGCAGGATTTAAACTGAGTTGGGGTCGGAGCTGGAATCTCGAAGCACAAGACTTCTATCATAAAATCTCAATAGGGGGAGGGAAAAATGGAACTCAGAGTGGTGTTCGAATTTTCTCTTTTCACCCCACTTTGGAAAATTTACAATTGGGGAACCAGGGGAGTGCGAAAAGAATTATAATAGGCTTCTACGCCTAAGCAGTTTTAAAGTTTCATGTTATTTTTCACTCGTGTTTGAGTTGGGAAAATTTTCAATTCAAGGGCTCAGTTGTTGAAGCATCTATTGAAATGACATTGCATGGTTTTAGCGGCCCGTTGTATAATAAATGTGAATGTTTGAGATTTAAAAAAAAAATAATTATTTTTCATTGTATACCATTAGAGAATGAGTATTTTTAGAGCTCACTATGTTTATTCTTGCATAGGATTAGAGAATCAATTATATTTGAACTTCAATATTTGAACTCAAATATTCTCTTATTTTTGAATTATATTTAATTTATAGTTTAAGTGTTTTTATAAAGGGGTAAAAAAATAAGTTCATTATCCTCTGTTTGGTGAAATATTCACTAATGATGCGTGGAAGAGTTTGAACCAAGGTATTATAGATAATTCTTCAGTTTAAGTGCAAGGACATTAATTTTTAAGGAAAAAAAAATTCAGAGAGAAATAAAAATATCTGATCAAAAACTGTATAATCATTCTAGCACAGATTTATTTATATGCATTTATGTTGTTGTAGTGTGGCAGTTAGGCTGGCAACATGGGGTGCGCTGCTCCACTTTTCCAACTGAACCATATTTTGTGTGGAGTCCGACTTCCTCAGTACACCCATGCCATAGGAACCCGTTTATAGGGTACGCAACCATTCACATCCCATTAATATGAGGAAAGGACAAAGACAGGATAGATAGAGAGAGAAAGTACATCCATGCCCGAACCGGGATTCGAACCGAGGACTCGCTATCCGCAGTTAGGAACGCTGACCACCAGACAAGTTGGACGGCCCATGTGATTTATAATATTGCTATATGATACGCAAAGCTATTATCTTGAATATCCAATAATTTAAAATAGCTCTTATTGCATTACTTTTTCATGCATTACTTAAAAGTTCTTCTTAATTTATTATGCAGCAACTGTTCCCTACTTCTTTCTCAATTATTGTACAATAACTTTGGTTTAGTTAGTCAAATGATCAATATTGTCTACTGTTTGTAAGCATTTGCGTTCAGCAAATGTTACTCTTGGAGAGAGAAAAAGGTTTGTCCTGGTCATTACTTTAACATGTAAAGTAAAACAAGAAAATATGTAAATTTTTGAACACATTTTTGTTTAAAGGCAAATAATGCTTAAAAAATTATTCATTTCTCTTACTTACTTTAAGATCAGAAAATCATGCATTTTTGAAAAGGTGTAAAAATATTTTTATCGATTGTAGTTTCGAAGTAAAAGAAAAATAGTTACAAGAAATTTTCTTCTTCTCAATTACAGTATTGCTTATGTATAATCTCGGCAAATCGCTGGTAAAGAAACATTGCTTTCTTATCCGAAAGGTGAAACAGGTACAGTATCCCATTACGCATAAGAAAAGGTTATGATATTAAAATGCTGAAAAGTTTTACATCTATTAAATTCATTTCAGTTGTGGGAGTTTGGAAAGGTAGGTATCAGTTTAGGTGTCGACTTCGTCTCGAAGAGATTGACTGCGTAATTCGGTCCGTTGAAATTAATAAGCAGCAGTAAGTGAATTGCGTGAAAGAAACAAATATTCACTTATAAATAGGCTTAATCCTAGTATCCGTAACGCGATGGATTTGGCGACATTAAGGTTTGGATTATATGTTTATGTATTGTCATTCTACGAATCACAATATTTTTGATTATGAAACGCGCACATATGCTGATGGTTATGAATCGCATGAATTTTGCCGTTGGCGACATTTTTTAAATCTGCGCCAAACGCGTTACGTATACTAGGATTTTACCTGTTAATATAACAAGAAAACAACAGATAAATATTATTTATTACATAAATAATTCAATGTACTGTGAGACTGTATTATATAATTTATTTCTGCCTTTATTACAATTTATGCCCATTAGAAATCTGTTTTCACGTGATTTCTAAAAGCACAGTTAAAACTAATTTTTGAAAAGTAATTGAATGGATTTAACAATGCGTTAACTATTTTTCAAAGACACTAAATCTGAAATAGTAAATAAAAATCAATATAAATCAGTGAAGTTGATAAAGTATCATTATCAATTCAAAGGGAGTTAGAATCCTTCACAAAGTTAACTTTGCTTTCCTTACAATTTTTCGAATATTCATGTGATAAAACACTTGAAAATTGAATATTTTGTGATGGCACTCATGTTGAAATTAATGTCTTTCATTTTGCTTATTATTATTAATTTATAATATTTGTTGCATGCATATACGCAATTTTTTTAACATTATCCCACATCTTCTTAACAAATGAATCACTTCTTTTTCATCATTTATTCTTTGATATTTCTTTTAAATAAAATTCTTCTGCAAATTTATTCATATATTAGATACTTCAAATCTGTGCATCTCTTCAAATTCATAAAAGACATAGATTTAAAATAGTGTAAACTTATTTGTTCTTGTATTAATATCGTTTACAATTCCAGAATATGATATTGATCCAGTTAAAATTTAAAATTCCGGTAATGAGTAAACACACACATTAATTTTGCCCAAAATATTGCTTCTCATTCGGGCTGTATAGTTTTACAATATTAGAGACAAATGTACATGAACTTTTAATAAGAGGAATAATTAAGTTGGAGACTTTGTTCCAAACTTTTCCATTTCATAATTGGGGAAGAACTTTCGAGAATATATAAATATTTAACATGTCCAAGCCTTTAATGGTAAAATAACTATCAGAATTGCTAAGTATCAAGTTCGTAATCGTCTGGACACTAAAACTACTACTTTCCCCAAAAGCTACTTAAAATAAAAGAATCTGAAATTAACAATATATTTCAAATTAAAATCTATATTTCTGTTGCTTGTAGTTTAAATAAATCTAATATATGTAGAATATTTTTCCATAACATTTATTTGTAAAAAAACATATGAGGTAAAAAAAAAAAAGAATTATACATTTTTTATTGGATTATTCATATTCCATTTATTTTTATTTTCACTAATGTATTTCTCAATTTCTAGAAATCATATCTCACCATTTTATAAAAAGATGGTTAGCGAGCTCAAGTGTCGACCAAGTTACTTAAAATTGCCAGAAGTTTCGTGTATGTGGATTTAATACTTTAACCAAACACCAGTTATTTAATCATAAGAGAAATTCGAAATTAAATTTTTGTTTGAGTTCGATTATTCAACGTGACATTTTTAAGCATAAAAATTATTTCCTCCTTTCTACCTGAAAAATTATGATAAAATGATTTCATTAACTTACACTGAACAAAAATAATTGTACTTTTTCAATTAAAAAGTAATTGCAAAAAATTAAAAACTCTCTTCGTTTTTATTTAAACCACATACATTTATATATGCACGATAGTAAATATTAAGAACCGTGTACAATTACTTATTATTTCTAAACCATATCCCTAGGAATTGTAATTATAAAGGCAATAAATGAAATGATAGTGAATGAATTGTATATGGCAATAAAAGACTAATATGCTATTGTAAATGTTTGTATTTTGCGCTATTAGTTGGAAAGTTTTAGGAAACTCAAAAATAGATCATTTTAAAATAATCGAATTAGTTATAATAATCATTGTCTCAAATATTTAAATCTTTCCAGTTCTATTCATGTTTTATATCAGGAAAAGGCTATGAACAAAAAACATGTTGATTTAGTATTTAGATATTTTCATTAACACTCAAGAACATTGCATAATCGATTGTCAACTGCTCGCTTTTGTCCTCAAAAAGGGCTACAAATATTTTTAATTTTGACCTTAAAAAGAATATACTTTCATGAACTAAGTAAATAACATTAAGAAAATTAAAATATTTGATTCAATACAAATTAAAAATGCATATAAAATAATCAGAATAACTTTTCCTGCATTCTTTAAAAAGACTTATTACTTTACTTGAGTTTATTTTTGTTTTAGTCTAAACAAACATCTATGCTCAAAAGCCTTAACAAAATTTTAAGAAAAACTCTATTTTGTCATAAATGTTTATAAAGCAAATAATTTCGTAGACAAAATTATAAATATAAATGCATACTATTTAATATTCTGAAAAAATATTTATTTTAGATAATTGGAACTTTCAAATGTTTTGATAATGTTTTATGTTAGTTATCGCAAAACTTCTTTAGGACATAAAGATAATTTAAAGAATATTAACGTGGGGATTAAGAATGAAACTATTATTTTTGCTTAAATGAACATCAGCAGTGAAAGTTAAAGCGCTATGAATTTACATATATTTCTTAACACGAGGCCTTGACCACACTTTTTAGAAAGTAGAGAAAACAATTCGGTTTCATCAAAACCAACCGGTTTCACTTACACTTCCGATATTGATCCTTCATCCCAGAACAAATCCTCCCTCGCATGACATCAATCGCCTAAATTGAAAAAAATATAATTTTCGAACAAACCCAATTTCTAATCGATCATTTTTGTGCCAAAAAAAGAAAAAAAAGTTTCGCCAACTAATCAGGCGAGAACTTCGAAATAGTAGCCAAGTTTTCCTACGCAAGCTATCCTCGTAGAGTTATGTTTAAATCAATGTGACGCCAAGAACTCGCAATCGGAGCCTAGAATGTCGCCAATATAAAGTGATGTGGGTCACTGTTTTCGTTAGTGTCTGGGGTCGCGACTTGGAAAACAAATTGGCAGAAAAGTTGCCCATTTTCTACAAAATGAAGAGTCGTGACAAGGCTGTCGAATTTCGCAAATGCGTGAGAGAAGCAGTTTGCTTAAGCGATTGGAGAACCGTCACGAAAAACGGCTTTGTTTCAAAAGATACACACATATTACTTCTTTTTTTTTGTTTTGTTTTGAAGAAGTTAAGTAAGCTATCATTTTATGAAAGGCTTAAAGGGGGAAAAAAGTTCTTTCATCTGATTGAATTGCCATAAGTGTTATAAAAGAAAGACAATTTTGTTCGGATAATAATTGAAAGCCTGAAATTCGATTTGGCTGAAACGATTATAAATTAGTTACTGCTTCAAACAAAAGACATCCATTACGAAAAAAAAAACTATTTTACAACTTTATTATAATTGAAAATAACCGAGTAATATCTTGCTATATATTTTGTTTAACGAAAACGGGTAACTGTTTCATCCATTACCGATAATTTGTTTTTCAATAATTATATTTACCGTTTCTTGATAAAAATTGGCTCTCTTTTTAAATATATAAGTTATAATTCTTTGCAATTTCATTTTGATTTATTGAGATCAAATGTTTAATGTAACATCAGATTTTTCAGACATCCCAAATTACGAGTATTTTTTTGATTTATAGCTGGCTACACATAAAATTTTACAATTTATTAATTCTCTAAAATATATCGACACTTATTACAGATTATAACATTAAATTTATATATATATATATATATATATATATATATATATATATATATATATATATATATATATATATATATATATATATATATATATATATATATATATATATATGTTTATTAACATGTAAGTAGGGTGAAAATGTTTTTCTAATAAATTGAAACGAACTACGGTAAAACAGTGAAAATAATTGATATCATATAATTTTATCATTTTGTTAACTCAATTTTGAAATAAGTAGTATAATTTAAAAAAATTATGAGTGAGAATATTGTAAGAAAAAAATTTATTACTGCTATCTTAATTCGAATCTTTCGAATTTTTAGTATAGCATCACAAAAATGTTTCATTGAAAGCTTGAATAAAAATATAATTCTGACATTCAAGAAATCAAATAAATTAATTCGTTAAATATATCGTGTGTGTATGTTTTTAGTTTACTTAAATAACTTTCTATTTTTTTATTTAATTTATAGATTTGCAACGAAATACAGGTTTGATATATATTCATTCATTATCATATGGAGGTTATGTTAGCCATTTATAACAAATTTATCTGCTGAGATTTATTAATAAGATTTGATTCAAGAATGTTATGATGTGTGTACAATTTTCTCCAAAGACCTCGAAACCAACTCCTAAATGATGCTAATTAATTTGGTGTATTGAATGATGAAAACAATAGAGCAATGAAAATGATGAATACATTTACAATTTATTTAATGAAATGTTTCCTACAAATGATGTAAATTAATTTTGTTAGTAATATAATTTGCTGCTGATTTACATACTATAACTTTCATCTGTCCGCTTATCTGTAAAAACTTGCTTCTATTTTTTAAAACTTCAGTCTTAAAGTATTTTTAACTGGATTAATTTTTCATTTATTGTTGTTGTTACATATATGACACTTAGACAAGCCAAGTTCGCTATGCGAATTTAAGTCAGTATAGGGTGCGTCTTTCGTTTAAGCAGAGCACCACGAAGGTGCAACAGGACTTTACTCTTCAGATCCTCCGATAGAGGGCACCACCATAGGATCTACTTCCTCAGTTTTGACATTGATCTGAAGGAGAAGGAAATTTTCTACAGACCATTACACCCAAATGGTAACTGCTCAATGATTGACTACAGGACTTTCAATTCCACATAGTTAACGAGCTCGTATGCTGCATGTACTCGGTGAACTTTGGCATCGATGGGAATCGAACCCCACCCTTCCAGAACGGAAGACCGATGGCTTAGCCACTAGGCTACCACGGCCTTTATAACTTCTTAAGAATTAAAAAAAAAAACAAATATAGCGCATATTTTGTAATTTGGAAATAAGAAATAGACTTGAAGTGCTTGTAGTTTTTTAAATTTCATGATTATTTTTAAATATAAACTAAACATTTTTCATAAAAAATTATCTTAATCCCATTTTAGGAACATGATGGTTGAGTTTGTTGCTTAATGCTGAAAAAAAATTTTTTTAATTAATAATTTTTACCTCATTTCCATTTTTTATCAATTGAATAAATTTTCATTTTATAGAATTTTTGTGAATCACATTTTTTTAACTTAGATTAAATTGCACTGCAATTACACAAGTTTTGATTTTTAATAATCATAATCTAAAAGTAAACACACATCTTGGTATAGGACAATACTCTTTCCATCTAATGGTGTTTTCTACACTCGTTAGACTGTTTTCTACATACATTAGACTTTTTTCTATTATTTTATATGCAGCTGATTAGTAAAAGTTTCTATTTTTTATAACTTTCGATATCGATAAAAATAAACAAGACTAACAATGTAAACAATAAATCGAAAAAACGAAAGTTTTTCTTAATTTATGAAAACAGACTGCGTACATGGAATTGCGAAAATGCTATTTTGATTAATTATTTATGCATGATAAAAGATATTTTGTAAATAGTTTTTTTCTATATTTTATCAAGATATTAAGTATTTATTCTATGCGCTCTTATATATCACTAAATTGAAATGATTTTTTGCTTGAAGATGTGAGCCGCAATATACAACTTACAAAAAAGCTTTAAAAACTATCTTTTTAAATTATAATATTTATATAATAGCTATGTTTCAAATATCTATATACATTTCTTATATAATGTAAAATTTAAGGAATTATTTTGCTATAAAAATTTATAAGTTATTTCATAAAAATAAAATTATGAGAATTTGTAATAAATGTCGATTGTAATTATTTCAGTAAAAAAAAAAAGTTTCATAATTATTTCACAAAAAATAAAATTAAAAGAACCTGTAATAAATGTTGATTCTAAATATAAAAAACGTTTTCCGATTGACTTTTTTTCCCTAGTATTGGACAAGTTAAAAAAAAAATACAAATTTTATGAAAACTAAGATTTTTAAATATATGTAAAAATATTCCAGTGTTTAATAGATTTTGATATTTTACATTTGGACACACATAATGAAATGTCATTTTAATACTTTTTTATTGCATTGCCATTACTGCAGATAAACACAACAAGAGCTAGCACAGAAAATTATTTATAACGAAGCTTAAAAAGCATGACACTAAATCAGTTTAAAAAATATACAATAAAAAGAACATGACATTTAACCATCAAAATTATGGCATAGGTATCGTATAATCCATGCGCCAAATGCTGAGATTTGCGATTTTTTGGCGGATTTTCTTATGTATCTGGCAACCTTGTTTTTGTTACGTCATACATATGGAGACCTATAAGAATTAAGTAGAAAATTCTATTTTGGTAACCCTAGTATTTACATCGCCGCGCAGGTCACGATACGTCATCTTGGCGACTTTACTTCATCGCCAAAAAATTCAGAATTTGGAATCATGGATTATACGGCACCTGTGCCAAAATTATCATTCAAAATACAGAAAGTAATATTAACTTTCAAATCGGAGCTACAAAATTTTAGAATCTCTCTTTAGCGAAGCTGTAGATAATATTACCTGTAGTTGTTTTCGTTGCCACTAAGGGTTTAATATAATAATTCTATCACAATATGTAAACATAGGATTTTATATCAAAATTTAATTACATATTTTACATTGTTTTAAATGTTTATCAAAAAGATATGATGATGCTATTAATTATCTCACAAATTATTAGAGAATATAATTAACGCTTAGTTAATTGCACTCTCATAATTGAGTAATAGTTAACCATTTTTCTATTTATACTTCATCTAGACATGTCTATTTCTTTGATAGTTAATATTTTTCGTTTCTTATTCCATTGTTGTATATTTATTAAGTTGAAGGAAAAAGATTTTGAGATTACAGAAATTGACAAAGCAAAACCTTGGGCGACAAATACCATATTGTGATGAATATTTTATTCTGTATTCGTAAAAGCATTTTTCAATCTAAGCAGAAGAAATTTTAATTATATATGCAGCCGAGAAACTCACAATAAATCATTTTTAAAGAATTAAACAACGCATTTATATTTTGATTATTAATTTTGAATGAGGAAAAATTATAGTAATCATGAAAAAGATCACCTTCCTCAAATACAAAAAAATAAAAGTATGCTAATAATTTCTATAGTGTGATATTATTTTTCTTTGAATAATTCATTGTAAGTTAAGAAAAGTTAAGGAAAAAAATTTAGAATGGATTAGATGTTTAACATATTTAAGATGAGATCGCTTATTAAAATCGCTTGTAAAAGTAAATAAACTATATAAATTTACTTCTTGTTTCTTTAGTGCACATCTTATTAGTACAAGAAAATAACAAAAAATGACGAAATCAATCTAGTAACGTTTAATCTATCTTGTTATATATATGTTTTAATTTCTTTAGTATTATTATACACGGTATATTATTTCATCAAAAATGAAAGTCAAACAGTGGATTTTAAAATAATTCATGTAATTTCATTCAAAATTAATAAAACAGAATTTTAAATATTTTTACGTTTATTTACTATAATTATTTGAATTGTTTAGAACTAAATTTAAGGACTCAACATACATACACACATTTTTCACATATTTTTAGCTTTATTATAAGTATTTGTACTATTTACTAAAATATTATTTAAGTAATTTTTCTTATCTTATATAAATGCAAAAATAATTTAAGCGATTGCTTTGTGAATGAGATGTTTAAAAATCAAACAACTATTGCATTTTTAAATATTTAATACAACCAATTCTTGCAGCATTTTAATTCAAATATAATTCATGAGAAACATTTTTAATGCTAGAATTTAAAACATATACATTTATTTTATATATTTACTTTAAAAATTAGTTAGATTTTAAGAGAAAAAATTTGCTAGTGATATAATTTGAAATTAACTATTTCAAATTAGATTATTAGCAGGGAAACGATATTCTACGAGGAAACTTTATAATAATTGTTTATTTATATTTTGGAATAGCTAAAAAAGTTTTGAATTATTTTTAGAAAAAAAATTGAGACAGATCACGTGGCCATAGCTTTTACTAGAAAATAAATAATAGAAATGGTTCGATTAAAATGCAAATAAAAACATTTTTTCACAAACACAAATATGCTTTGGATTAATTATTTTCTTAATTTATTTTTAAGGCTAAATAAGAGAGAAAAACAAGGGTTTATGGAAAAAAAATTACAGATCTTGAATAATGTGAAATGTTGCGTTTCGAATAAGCTCCTTGTAAACTCAGTGACCAATGCGCAAATTCTGTTTCGGCAGTCAGCAGAGCAGTAAGTTGAGTTGTTTGCGTTCTGCTACGTTTCATTTTTGATTGTTATTTTTGAATAAAAACTTAGAATGTCTTCTTTTTGCAATGTGCAATGGTTCAAGTAAGAACGTAGGTACGATTAAATGTAAAGATTTCTTAAATAAAGCTATATAAATTTTACATTTTTCTATTTAATTTTTAAAAATTATAGTAAATGCTTGACCCTGGGAACAAAATATGTAATTTAGCAATATGCACATTTTTATGATCCTTCACAGTGTAAATTATATGACAGAACTATTATTGGATTTAATATTATATACACCAAAAATTCTGTAGAATTTGTAGTATAATATGGAAACTCTGGTAACATGATATAAACAAGATTTTTAAATAATTCTTTTGACCTAATTATTGGTATTTTTGAATGCTAGCACTTTCATATACTCTTCATTTAAATTATATATGGAACATACTATCAATTTGTGATAAGTGGATAAACTATGTGTTAAAACTGTCTGCAAACATTTCGTAAAATATAACAGCTTCTATTTTCAATGTAATCATTATTTCCTTTATAATAACACTAAATTACATTCTTTAATTAGAACTTTACAAAATATATTTAAAAATAATGCTAAAAACTACAAATGATAATAATGTAGAATTATTTGTGAAAAATTAGAATAAAAAATATAATTGAACTTTTCAGCAATTATTACAAAGTATATTAAATATGTTAAATACTAATTAATTTTCTACAATAAAAAGAAAATGTGAAAATTAATTTTTATTTACATTCAAATACTGAAATATTTTTTAGGAAATAAAAATTTCAGAAACAGAGATGATTAAGAATATTAATATCTTTATTTTTGATTTCAGCATTATGCAACAAGAACCAGGAAAATTGTTTAAAATTGATTTACTGCAATATAGCATGATAAATTGTCTGAGAGGAAACTGGAATTTTAACACACAACAAAAATGCATTTAATATTTATCACATATAAAACAAACATCTAATTTTTTTTATTTATATTGCTACATGTTGATAATTATAAAATCAACCTATTAATGAAATTATTAATAACTGAATTATTTAGAATTATGTTTACTGAATATGAGAAAATTGAAAACGTTAAACTATATCTTATCTTCAAACTTGTGTCACAGGAAATTAAAATTTAAATAAATCTTAAATTATAACTATATTAGATTTCTAACTTAGACTATTTTTAAACTAATTCTAATTTAAATTCTAATTAAATTCTAATTTAGACTATTTTTAAACTTGTTGCTAAACACCAATTTATTTGATATAAGGAAAAATATTGGCAGCTGTTAAAGTTTCAAATAAAGACAAATAGTTGTGTATATGAAAAAAAAGTATGACGTTAATTTTTTTTAATTTCGAATAGACTTAGTGCAATTTATTTTCATAAAATTTTTCTTTAATGCCATAATGTTTAAAATGAAATAACCTTAGAAAATTGATTGATAATTTAATTGCACTTGTGCGTTAACTAGAACTACTCGACAAATTTGTAGGGTTTCTGATTTTCATTATAATGTTTTTTTGGCAATAATTTCATAACATAGTCAAATAACGAAGTCAATAAATTGGTTTCCAATTTTCCTTTCAAATCCCTTATCTTCACAACAAAGTGCCTTTGGTATCATTAACGCAGATTAGAATATTCGCATCAAACAGCGATACATTTTATTATTACTTGAAAACATTTAAATATAAACAAAATTATTTTGGAAGGAAATATATAAAAAAATCTCAAACATTCTATTAATATCAAAAATAGTTATATTAAATAAAATATTTAAAGTAGAGTTTATTTGAAATTCAAAAATTTAAATTGTTAAACAAAAAAGATATTTATATTTTATATAAAAAGATATTCACTAATTACTTTAAAATAATTTTGTGAGATTTTATGCAAACAATTGTTTGATTTCTACTTTCTTTCAAATTGGCACTGCTAAATGAAACTTATTTCATTTGCTCATAATAACGAATACATCATGCATAATAGGAAAAACAGAACAATAATGTAGTTATCTTATATAAATTATATACATACACGGAAATAATGGATATATATACATATATATATACACGTATATATATATGTACTATATATATATATATATATATATATATATATATATATATATATATATATATATATATATATATATATTAATAGCGGTTCAAATAAAATGAAGATATCAAAATACCAAGAAAATCAAAATAAAAGGAAACTTCTTTTAATAAGAAATATTAACAGAAATTTATTTAAATGAAATTTTTTTGATAATAAACATGAAATTGAGTTATAAATTTAATATAAGAAAATACCAAAAATAAAAATTTATATAATTCTTACTGATCATCTATCACTTAAATATAAGTATTCATTATTTATCTGCTAATCTCCAATTTATCCTTAAGTTTTTTCCTTTTTAAATAAGCTAGAAAAATTCTAAAGAGTTAATTTTTATTAGAATATGTAAAATAATTTTCTTATATAATGTAATGGCAATGTTTCAATATATCGGTATTTTCCTGACCAGGAAAAAATTACATAGTGTGTCCAAATTTTGTGTAAAACTTCATCTTTATATTTATTAACATAATCAATTTTAAATAAGAGAGAAAATCTCGCATTCAAAAAGTAACCTCTAAATGTAGCTTATGTGTTTAATTCTATGTTTAATTTATCATTTATGCTTATGACGTTAGCATTTTATTATTATTATATTCTCAGTAAAATTTTGAAATAATTATTTATTGAAAGCACTTCATATATTTAATTACATCTTGATCCAAAGATTGAAGTACGTAAATAATACTCAGAAGCATGAAAAAGAATTCCAAAGGTGGACGAGAATATCATAATACTCTATTTATTATGAAAAGAAAAAGGTACAGTTTTAGAAAATATACTTTGGTATTGCCTTTTTGTAATATAAATAATACTAAGAAAAGATGTTTTTAGTGAATCAAAAAGATGTTCATTTTATGAGGATGAATTTTACATCTTTATCCAAATAGAAGGAAAAATAAAATAATAATATATAGTTGTATTATAACATTAAAACATAAAAAATTTTAATTTTTTAACACAACACTGAACAATATTTTATAATTATATCGTAAATATTAAATTTTAGAAATAAATATATAAAATATTCAATTTCTTTCACTGTTCTTATCTTGTTACTTTTATGCAAAAATCAATGTTTTAAGTAAATTCGTTCAAGGTATTGCATAAATAAATAGATAAACCATATAATTATCGATAAACAATTCAAAATTAAGAAATTCTATTCAAAATCTTCGTTTTTATAATTTATATTTTGATTCTTTCAAGCATTACTTTTGTCAATATTCCATTCTGGGTAACTTGAACCTCTTTTCTAGTTAACTCACAGATTTGAGTTAAAATGTTTTTTCCGCAAACAAAAGAAACGTTATTGTAGGTTTGTAGTGGACTCCAGTACATTTATCTCGACGTTTAATGTTAATATTATCATTTAAGGAATACTATTTAAATTTTTAGATGTAGTCAAGAAAACTGTTAATATAAGAAGTAAAGAAATATAATTTAATTATATTTTAAATGTAGCCATAAAAAGGCCATGTAATCACATTTTACAGCTGTAACCATTGATTACATTTTTTAACTTCATCCTGTCACAAATAACAAAATATATTATAAATCAGTTTATATGTTATTTAAAAACTAAAAATTAAAAATTTTTTGTTTATATTTTCCTGGTGAAAATAGATATACAAAAATAAAATTCCTATAAGGATTTAATTAATTTATTAAATTTTCGTTCGAATAAATTTTTCATCCATCAAAATAATATCCAAGATGGTCATTCATTTTACGCACGTATCTATAAGACTCAAACTGGTTGAGCTATACTTATCATTCAAAAGACGAAGTTAAATTTAATAAAACGTCCTAATAGATCAAACGAAATTTGTTTTAGATATGTATTTATTGAAAACTATTTTAATTTAAAATTACGCATATATATATGAATGTGATTTGTTATTAATAAATCATAGGAAATTCGGAAATTATTAAATGTTGCAAAATCACTAAGATATGAAAACAAAATGTAACTATATTTGGCGGATTTAGATCTTAAAAGTATGCATAAACTGTTCCTTGTATTTTCTTTGTAATATGCAAGAATAATATTACAATAATTTTGATCGTAGAATATGCGTTAGTAGAAAATTAGTGCTGTGGAAAAAGCAAATTGTGTATCTTAAGAGACAAAATTTTTCTACTTCAGGTTCTTGAGTACCATAGTTTTAACTAACATTTATGCAGTGAATGTGACTGAAAATTTATGAATTAACTATCTATTTAATAAACATATTACCATGATAAATAGAAAAAAAATTAAATGTTACAATCGGCATTTTCGAATGACAAAATCAATTACACTGTGAAAATCGCTATACTTTCCTAAATTATTTGTTGTTGTAATCGTGTGCCAGTTAGGCTGGCAACATGGGGTGCGCTGCTCCACTTTTCCAACTGAACCATATTTTGGTGTGGAGTCCGACTTCTTCAGTACACACATGCCATAGGGACCCGTTTATAGGGTAGGCAACCATTCACACCTCATTCATACAAGGAAAGGACAAAGACAGGATAGATAGAGAGAGAAAGTACATCCATGCCCAAACTGGGATTCAAACCCAGGACCTCCTTATCCGTAATCAGGCACGCTGACCACTAGACAAGTTGGTCGGCTCCTAAATTATTTAAACTCAGTAATAAAATACTTTTCAACTATCATTGTAACTTTTAAATTGCAATTAATAATTATTTTTATACAATTAAAATATATAAATATTAAAATTTCAATTAAAAACGAAATTTCAAACTAATAATTAATATTTATATTTGTTAATGTGATCCAAAATTATTTTGATTACGTATTAAAATTAAATTAATTGCATCACTTATTTTTTATTACTAACCATTTAATTAATTTTTATTACTAACTTTTTGTTTATATAACACGATTTTAACAAAATGAGATTTGACCCTGCATAGTTTAATGGTGCGAAAAAAACTACTTGAAACTCTAAACAAAAAACAAGACGCTGTTTAAAGTGGACACTATACACACAGTGAGAGTTCTACTTTCACACGTAATTAAATCCAGTTTTGCCAGTCGTTTATTTCATCGGAGATCGGAAGTTATTCGAGTCGCTTCACAAATAGGACAAGCTCTTTCCGATCCAGCAGTTGCTTCTCTCAAAATTACCGAAATATTTATAATTTTACACTTGGAAATCATTTAATTACTGGATTTGTTTTAAGAACTCTTATGTGTCTGTTTACTGCAAAGTGCTTAAAAACTGTGCTCTTTTTTTTCTTTCCAATCAAATGAAATGCTTGTTGGTAGTTTTGGACTGATAACCAAGAAAAAAAAGTCTTGAAACTAGAACTCTAAATAATAAAATATACTTTATTCAATTGTATAAAAAAATGCATTTATACCAAGTGAATTATACCAAAAAAAAATTGTCTACAAACATTTGATCCTATATATGATCATATATTTACTTATGTTTACGATATACATGCGAAAAGTACATTTATACCAAGCTTATTATGAAAAAAATGCATGTTGAAATTTTAGACAATTTAAAATTTTTGGACCTATCGTGTAAAAAAAAATAAATATTAAAGTACCTAATATCCATACCTAGGTTGGAGTTAAAAACATGGTTTATTAGCTTTAAGCCAGTTTTCTAATCAATGGGACACTGATTGCCTAAGAAATGTCTTCTAGAAACTAGAACAAAGTGAACCTCATAAAAGAGCCATTTATCGAAATTTATGACAAAATAAAAAACATATTACATAGAATACATTGTAAAAGAAGCAAAGTTTTTCAATAAAACGAGCTGGCAATTAATAACGCTAGTAAAAATTACTGAAAATTTTACAGTACATTGGAGAAAAATTTTACACAGTATATCTTGCTGTAGTTTTTACAAAACAATTTGCTTTCACAGAATCTTTTGTTTTAACCATTGTATACCTATTATGGTATTTTTTCTCAAATTTTATTGCTATTTTCATAAGGTATTTCGTTTTTTTTTTTCATAATTCTAATGAAACTTTTAATTAAGAGTTCATTTTATATAAGAAACTCGTTTATGAAAGAAATGTGGTTTATTTTCCTCTTTGCAAAGAAATATTTTATACATCATCCCTTTTCACTAAATAAATGCATACCTCTTTTCTTGAAATTCAAAGTATCACGAAATATTTCATTTCAAATTTTTCAATAAACAATAAAAGGTTTAATATTATTCAAAAATAAATATTGAATTGTAATAATTTAAGTATTAGATATCGTGGGTATAGAGAAATATTTATATTTAATTTCTAATTATTTTTTCGCCATTTTTCAATTTTGCAAATATCTCATATGAAACATTTGCCTTATTTTTAATTAAATGTTTAGATATTTAATGATGGAATCTGCAAAAATGACATTTCAATTTTCTTTTTGCGAAATTTTATCAATTTTCCCATTTAACGGGAATTTAATGAAAATATTAATGGCAAATTTTAACAAAAACTGAGGGTATAAATGAATTTAATGAACAGTAGAAAATTTCCTTTATATACTAAATATTACTAATCAAAAAGTAATTTTTTATTCAAGATTCATAGCAATAAAGTATATTTGGGATTACATCGTATAAGAAATCATTCTTTAAAACATGTTTTATGATTAATCATTTAATTTACAAAACCCCATTATGATAATTTAATTAACTTTCTTTCCCAACATTCCATATTGTGAACCCAGCAAAATTCATTAATAATAAAGACATAATTAGATTAAATGCAATTATGATGTCTATTAATTATATAAAAAAATCAATTTTAAGCTTACCAGCGGTTTTAGGCATTTAACATGTAAAAAATTAAAAGAAGATAGCATTTTATTAATAACACCAAAGGGTAATTAGTAACAATATTGCTTTTCAATTACATTAATTATACAAAAATTATTTTGTTAGTATTATTTTAAATATTTGATTAGTGTTACTTTTCCTATTATAATGAATGCCAATAAAAATTCTAAAAGAATATTTTCGTTTAATAAGATTTAGGAAAATACAAACGATAGCGATAAACGGTTTTTTAAGCTGCTTCAATTATAACCATTCGAAATCAGACTAATAATTTAATGATGATAAAAACATGTTTATTAATTTTTAACTGCCTTTTTTCTACAATAATGAGGATTAACGTTCAATATACACTTGAAAAAAAATACAAATCAGATACATGAAGAACTGAATAAAAATCTAAATAAATATTATTATGGGTATGTGGCAACTCAGCCACAGTAAATCCCTAAAAAGGGAATGAGAAGCGCATCTTCCCTATCCGATGGGGAATCTAGCTCAGTTGCTATTTGGATGCAGTCGTATGAAGACCATATTGGCCACAATGTATTATGATGTGGAACTTATTTTTGGAAATTAATCATGAAAATTTTTATTTGTTAAACTGTTATTGTTAGATAATTCATATTAGATTTTTAAAATAAAATATTAAAGACAATAGGACTTATTAATGAATAAAATCACGCAACTAATACGTAATGCTGCAGGGTATATTAGGAACTCCACACACAAACTTATGCACCGTTCTTCCAAAATGTGTTCCGTCGAAAACTAACTTCACATAACAAAATCAATTTGGAGTCGAACAGCTAATGAAGTTTTTTGCCGATTTATTGTTTCGCGATTTATTTATATGTTTTCTTCTTCTAAAACATATTGTGTGCTATATAAATTTCAAATCTTATCAAGTAATAAAAGAATATGATTGAATATATTAGAGGGAAAATATTATTTAATAACCGAATACATGTTTTAGAATTTTATTGTTTTATATAATTGATTGAATTTTTCCAATATATATTTGTTTTAATGCGAAACAAATGCTTGTTTCTTGTTAAAAGAAATATATTATTTAATAAGAAACATGAACTCATAATTATTTTATAATAAAATATATTTTAAAGGATTAAAATAAATTCATGATGAATAATTTCGGAAATAAAAACTATAGCATGCATAATCTCACTATTTTTGAAAATTATGTAATCTTGACTTCAATTAAATCCTTACAATTAATGCTTTAAAAACATTTACTTATTATTTCAATTTAACAAATATTAATTAAAACAAAAATATATTTCATTTTATGCTGGTTTCACGTATGCAATCAAAAATGTTATTGCTATTAGAATCTATTAACTTTCACTTAAAATTTATTTTCCTAATTTATATGTATTTTCTTTTGACATTGTTTTTTTCTCGAAATATTACTTAATGATTTAATTTAATTGTGTGTTAATTTTCTGTTAAAACTTTCAGTTTCTTGGTTTTCCAAGTAAAGTGTGTCCATAAAATAACTTATTAACATTATTTTGGTTTTTAAAATTTCAAATATGTTATACTGAATTATCTTTCCTTTTAATTGCAATATAATATAAATAATGTACAAAAATTCAGCAGGGTAACCATATTTTGATCGTGAAAATTAAACTGAAAACAAACTTTCAATGATTTTTCTTGAAGATTACATTTTGAAGTGATGTAATAAGACCTGATAATCTACATTCTTCTTAATATGCCAAACAAATTGGACTTTATACACAGTCAACCCAATGGGACCATTTGCAGCTGCGCAATTACTTGAAGAACAAAACTTTTATAACAATATGTATAAATATTAAGCTCATATTTTACATTTGCTGTGCAATATTGGGCGTTTACACTTCACAAATTACATTCATAACATAGTTACAGTAGAAATTTATTTTAAAAATGTACCATATTAGGAAGTTCTCATAAATTTTGCCTTACACTGACAGAAAAAATAGTTTAAGATTTTTTTTATTTAAAATACATACAAGTTAATTATTTTTATGAAAAAATAAGAGTTTTGGGATGACTGCCTAGCTCTGTATTGATATTGATTTTGTGAAGTCATTGAAACAGATGTTGGAAATTATTTTTTGTTTTGTTGTTTTACTTGAATAATTAGTAAAAACAAAAAAAAAGAATAGTATAGGATTTATTTATTGTTTCTTATGTACATCGTTTCATTCTAAAGAATCAAATGTAAGATTAATTTTTACAAAATAAAGATTTTGTTTTCAATCGTTCATTGAAATAGCGAGTCATTATACTAAACATATAAGTACTAGATATTTATTCATCGTAACCGATTGCTGAAAAATTAACAATTTATGGCAAGAAAAATGCTGATAATTGCTAATATGCAGCATTCACATAAATCTCAATTCATCATTTCTAATAAAAACGAGCTATCTCAGATAAATATGTAATCGCCATTTTATTTAGATATAATCACAATATCATATCTTTAGGCACTTTTATCTTTATCTTTAGTGTAATTATCATTATCTTTAGTGTTCACTCATTATTTCTTTACTAATCTTTATGGTAAAGAAAATGAGTTGATGAGGTAGAAATACTATCTCATTTGACCTTCCATACACCTAGTAATAGTGAAAGGTTCTTCTTCTTCATTGGCCTGACAGGGTTCCTCAGAAGTGCATACCAGGACCCCCTATTTTTGGATAAGGTCATTCAGTTTGTAACTTTTAGTGTTTTTAGGTCGTTTTCAAGGTAGTCACACCATCGGAGTTTCGGTCGTCCTCTTCTTCTGGTGCCAATGGGGCGAACCAAGAAAATTTTTTTCGTCACCCGATTGTCGTTCATCCGGCTCAAATGTCTTGCCCATTTTAATCTCTGTATTGAGATAAATTTAACAATATCTGGTTCTTTATATAGTTTATAGAGCTCTCAGAATTAGTTCTTCTTCACCATGTATTCCTACATTTTATTCTATTAAAGATGCTTCTTAAAGTTTTTCTTTCGAAAATGGAGATGGTTTCTTTGTCCTTCTCAGTCAATGTCCACGTTTCAGATGAGTAAGTGAGAATAGGCCGAATCAAGCATTTGTATATCAAAATTTTTGCTTTTCGACTGACGAAAGTAGATTTTAAGTACTTTTTTAAGCCGAAAAAGCGTCGGTTAGCAGCTGTAACCCTACTGCGGATTTTAGGTTCGATGTCGTTGGATGCGCTCAATTCAGATCCTAAATATTTAAAGTTGCGAACAGTTTCAAACTTGTAGTTTCCTACCTCTAGATAGGGAGTGCTATATTTTTTGGTGGTCATGTATTTTGTTTTGTCTTGGTTGATTGCAAGATACATTTTACTAATGAAAGGTTCTGAGCAAGTTAAATTGTGGAAAAATAGGACGCTCTTCACTGATGTGTTATGGAAAGAAAGATGTGTCGATTTCGCCAATTGATGCAATTTAAAATTTAGAAACGTCTGATGTGCATGTGATTTAACATATTAGGCAATTCATATGGTTTGGAGTATCATTATATAATTATGTATGCCATATTAACGCTGCATTTATGAATTTATATTCTTTTCGGGTTTTGTTAACATATGTCTTATTCAGTCACTTGTCGAAATTCATCGTACAAAGCGATTCTCGAGAAGTTTTTCATCAGGTGAAAATTCGGGATTCGAGGCTATTATCTTGCAAACACCAGACAAAGCGAGTGATTTAATGGCACTGTTATCCTTATATGAAGGGATCCTGTTGAACAGGCATACATGGCCCTATATCTTTTGGTTACTTTATTCGGAAATATTCCTCTTTTCATGTCTTCCGGCATTTGAATATGGTTTATTATCTGTGAAAATTTCGTCCAAAGGGTAAATTACGCGATAGAGATTAAAACTCCTTAAGAAAGCCTTAAGCTGTCCGATGTGAGATGCTATTCTCATTTTCATATCACCCAATTTTAAATTTCTGTGCAAATTCATTTTGTTACCAATTCCTCCCGATGTTATTCTATTCTAAGATATAAGTAAAAAAACAAAATTTTCATACAAGAAACCAGTTTTTTTTTCTATTAGAATATCCCCTTCTTTATGCTTGTAACTTCAATTTATAACATCAGCGCAAATTCCTTTTACAGCAATAAATAAGCATTTCCTAAAAATATTTAATGCATTTTGATTGATCAGCTTAATAATAAAAATATTCAGAGAAAAAGTATAATAATTTGCAGAATTATTTTCTATTTTCATAAAAAGCTATTTTTAAATACAAATTTTATTTTTATATTTTAAATTTAGTTTAGCCATTAATCAAATTACATTAAATTATTTTGTACATTTTATATATAATTTACATATTGAAACAAAATAGCTAATTTTATCCCATTTGTTCATCAAAACATACATTTTTAAAATTACTTCATTTGAAATTGTTCATGGCAAATTATAAAAATTGTTCAATTATTTATCAACTCTAAAAACAATCCTATAAACTTAGGATTTTAAAATTAATTCTTTATTCAAATATATTATACTTCATCATGTGTGCTTATAATCACTGCTGAGGAAAGCATTTCTAATTCCTGCGGTTCATTTTACCTTAAAAATTAATTAGAACGAAATCAACTAAGAAAAATTTTACCACTAAATGTTATGACTTTCAAACGAGTTCTTGATTTTTGTACCTTTTGAAACATTTATCAACCAATTAAACGCTCTATTTTTTTGTAAAAGACTTACAAATATAATGTTTTCAAAAAATTAACAAAACGTTATTTTCTATTAATCTTTGTGTTTCCAACTAAAGATTGGAATATCTTATGGTAAAAGGGAGTAAAGTAAAAGTTAACAGCTTTAAAATATTATTTTGCTTAGGATTACTAAGCGACAGTCAGATTATTAAGCGATAATAGTATTATCAGAGAGATTATATCATATTTCATTCTAAAAAAGATATAAATGATTTGTAAATATTGTTGTATGCTGAAGATCCACTCAAACAAAGTAAGTTTACTTTAACCTTTTATTCTTTTCTAATTAATGACAAAAACGAAAAAGTAAGGACGGTTTAAATTACAAAAGTTAAGAACAACTTTAACTATAAAAATATACAATTTAACTATATATATATATATATATATATATATATATATATATATATATATATATATATATATATATATATATATATATATATATATATATATATATATATATATATATATATACACACTTGTGAAACAAATTGAATTGTGGACAAAATTATAAATATTTATTTTATGGAGTTAATTATAACTAAAGAAATGTCTTTCTTCTTTTTTTAAAGATGATTTTTTGCTAGTACTTTAACAAGGATTAAAATAAGAAAAAACGTTTTAAAGAACATAGGAATATTTATCACATATTTCGTGAAGATAAATTAAAATAATAAATTCCATTTAAATAAAAATTAAAATTGAAAATAAAAATATTCCATTTCCCCTTAAGATACAAAAAGACTGCACCAAAATTAATCGCAAGTAAAACAAAGTTATAAACTTTGATATTCTCTAGAATTAGTTACGATGTCGTAAATTATGATGCTTCAGATAAATTATAACAAAATAAATCATAGGTAGAAAAAAAATTGCAAATTTTGTCAATTTCATTACAACTGTTCCAATCGAATTGTCATCTCATTGTTTAACATTCATAACAATGACCACTGAATTCTTAAGTCAGGGTCATAATCTTAGAAAAACTCATCTTAAGTTATTAAGATAGAATAAATATGATGTAACTCTAAATAAATCAGGTTGTCTTGTATTATCTTCGAATGGAAAATTGTCAAATGTTATTTCACGCACGTATGACATTTTGCTTTACTAAAAACCATCCCCATCGTCTTAATCTCAAAATTTCCGTCTTTCTGATAGAAGAAAAAAAATTTTCACATTATTCTATGAAATACACAAAACTGCCTTTCTAAATCTTAAGGTCGACGTCTGACAATAACACCAGCTGTTCTAACAAAAACTCTGGAATGACAAAATCCTGGATTTTATCAGACGGATCTCTGATATTGCACTTTTATATTTGTTCCTCAGAAATATTTTGTTCTTTTTTTATCTTTAGATTTCTTTTATTTTCGTGTCAGTAAATTCAGAATTTTATTAGCATCAGAATTTTACTCGCATACTTGGCAACAAGGAAGGCTTGAAAATTAACAGACAAAATTCTCTTCTGCACAGTTCATATTTTTTCTTTTTTACTGTGTGTGTTCAGGACTTTATTTTCTTTTTTCCCACACGAAATGTAAATATAATATATAAGAATAGTGTTAGAGAAAGAACATATTATATATATTTCAATGTCCTTGCTTTCAGTTTGCAAAGATGGTTTATTTTGGGTTTATTTTACTTTCAATGATATAGTTTTGCATATAAATTATAAGTATTTATTAAAATTTATTGGCAAAACTATTTAATTATATATTTAAAAAAATTAATTTTTTTTATATTTGTGATTTTATCATTGATTTCAAGGTTTAGTTATTTTGAAATAACATTCAAACTACCTGAAAGAATATTTATTAATAAAACTAAAAGAAATTGTTTTCATAAGTACTTAAATGTAAAAGTTCTTTAACGTATTTTTTAATTGTTAATTTTATTACTAATTTTCTTACACTTTTAATTTCAAATATATTAAAGGACTTATTTGCTTCTTGCAATTGCTAGTTCTTATGAAAATATTTAGGATTCATATTTAAGTTTAATAAAGCAAAACGTAGTTGTCAAAAAATGCAAATTTGATAAATTTAAATAAAAGTTAGATGAATCTCAAGTAATTTAAAACTAAATTTGCTCTTGAAATTTAATGAATTTTTGAATTCCTTATGTAAATCCGTAAAATAAGACTAATGTTTTAAGCATTTCTCTAGTTTTTAAGAATACTTTTAATGATATTAAAAATGTATTATACAAATATATACAAAAAAAACGTCTGCAAAATTTTGATTACTTTTTTTAAAAGGAAAATGGGTAAAAATTACGCTCTTTCGATTGATAAATTTAGCATGATAACAAATTTATTTGGTAACAAATAACAGTGTAAGTTTTGTGTTTTTAATGCAAACCAATTTGATGGTCACAATGCCTCCCCCACATGCGCCCTTACAAGCACTCTCCCTCCTTGCATTCCTGAAAAGTGCAAATACTATTAGCTGCGCATTGGAAAAAATTTAAAACTAATTTCACAATTTTAACACATACAAATAAGTTTAAAAACTAAGATAAAATGAATAATTTATTCGAAATTTAAAAAAAACAAATTTATAGAAAAAAGTTAGCGTAAAATAAATTGTCTATTTTTTACGAAATGAAAACATGCTATTTGTAAATTTCATATTTTAAAATTGCTAATAAAAATTAATTTTATTATAATCATTTATTTGAACACGAAAACTCGGTGGGAAACGCCAGATATGTCCGAGGTTCGGCTCGTGGCAAGGTCGACTCAGCCTTTTATATATTCAGTAGGTTAATAAAACTGAGTTACTAAACACTAGGACCAACGCTTCGCACGCGAGAAAACTCAGATATGAAACAGATATGGGCACTGTTGGTTTTGAACCCCAGAATTATCGTGCTACTGAGTTTATTTTATTTAAATACTGTTTGCATATGTTTCAAAATTAATAACTATTTGTTTTTCAACGATATAATATCGCAAATTAATAATTAATTTAAGCTAAGGATTTTTGTTGTTAGAGAATGACGATAATAATTTATTTAAATTAATGTAGTAATATATTAAAGATACAAGAAACATCGCAGAATGTGAAATTATCAGAGACATAAGGATTTTTAAAACTATCTTCAATATAATGCGAGAAATTCATCAAAATCAAAGTAATTTTTAATTTATATGTTTTTGAATTTAATACAAATTTATATGTTGATCCAATCCCTAATTGAAGAATGCGATTTACCTTCGAGAATTTATCTTTGAAGATAATTTGAATTTAATTTTAGAGAAGAAATTTATTTTGGATAAAAAGAGGACGGGAAAAGTGAACCTTTATTTGTTAAAGCTTGGACAAAATAATTTTAAAAGTAGTGCAAATTCATATCTCTGGCACAATTGTTGTATTTGACCATGTCATGATACTGAAAGAAAATGCAAAAATTTCGAATTCAAATTACTTTTCAAATAAATAAGTCAAGAGAAGTTATTAGTTTGAGAACGCTTATTTATAGTTTTTTTATAATTTATGATAATCTTATATGATAATTTGATTATAATATGATAATCTTAGAATTTAAATTCTACTGAAGATGCATTTAAAATCCGAAAATATAGCATTTTTTCTAGACTTTTTTTTAAAAAAATGAAAATAAATTCTAGTTCAGCCAATTATCGAATTGCAAAAAAGTAGATGAATCTATTCTGAAAAATATTTTAATATTATAAAATTCATTAAAACATAACCCAATATTTAATGGACATAAAATTGAAAAAATTATTAAATTTTACTGAACTGAACTTTTCTTGGGAAAAACATATGTAAATTCACTTTTATCTGTTGCATAGTTTAATCAAACTTAAATCGAATCTATCATGATTACCATAAAATTTTTTACAAAATCTTTAATCAAAATATTGTTGTTGTTGTCGTGTGCCAGCTAGGCTGGCAATATGGGGTGCGCTGCTCCACTTTTTCAACTGAACCCTATTTTGGTGTGGAGTCCGACTTCCTCAGTACACACATGCCATAGGTACCCGTTTATAGGGTAGGCAACCATTCACACCTCCTTCATACAAGGAAAGGACAAAGACAGGATAGATAGAGAGAGAGTACATCCATGCCCGAACCGGGATTCAAACACAGGACCTCCCTATCCGTAGTCAAAGACTCTGACCACTAGACAGGGTGGGCGGCTTAAATCAAAATAAAAACATATTTAATATGGTTTGATATATTCATATAAATACAAATTTACAATAATTATATATATATATATATATATATATATATATATATATATATATATATATATATATATATATATATATATATATATATATATAATATATATATATATATATATATATTGGTCTGGACACCAAAATTGTTGATACAATTGGAAACAGTCATACTGGATTGTATAATTGACCTTAGGTGAGAAGACGAAGATTATTGTTGTGGTATCAGCATATTTCGCTGTAGCTTGCCCAGAGTTAAGCTCTATCAGTTGAGAAGAAACCTCCGGGTAGGAATCTTTGCAATTTAGAAGCGGAGACTAAGCAGAAAGGTCTGTTCCAATACTTGATCTGCCACTCCCATAGACATCATTTTACTTTGAAAAGACTGCGATCACAACCTATTTGACTTGCTTTTGCTGACTTTAGTGAACACGATGCATCCTCGTTTAAGATGGGATTCGAATTCCTTTCTTTCTGCTAATGCGAACGACACTCTAATCAACTAGGCTACCGTAGATTTATAACTCCAAAAAGATTACATATAGTCATATTAAACAGAAGAATCAAGAAATAAGGCTGTTTGCAAAATGATGTTGTCATGTATTAATCATTTGAAGAGGTTATTAGTTAGCCTGCATTAAAAGTTTGACCATCACTTCCGCTTACCTTTATAAATGCATTTTGGACGAGATTCTCTAATAATGTGATTAATGCGGTGGCAAGACACATCAATGGAATCCACTAGTCTTTTCAAATAAACACTGTTCTATATAAAGTATAATGATTGCCGCATCTGTGTGTGGCAACATGCTGGCAAATCTTCATTGCAAGCAGACATTCCACAGTATAATTGTGTGTGGGGCGCTCCGTGGCTGAGTGGTCTAAAGCATCACCGCTAATCGCTTGAGAACGTAGGAGTGTGGGTTCGATTCCCACCGTGGCCCTGGGTGTTTTTCTTCGTTATCTTCTGTGGTTGTACATCTGTCATTGTGCTATTTGTCCTATTATCGACGAAGACTTACAAGCGGATCTCAAGAATCAAGCATACAAGTCTGAATATATGTAATGTAATAAATAAATAAATATAATTGTGTGGAAAAACAAAAATTGAGATGATTTATTTGCATAGTTTACTTGTCAAAAATTATCAAATTAAAGGTACGATACAAAGAGATGGAATTAGATAATTTAGTCAATAACAACAAAATAAAACATTTACACCATTTTTGTCTCATTGTGGAGATGTAAGAGAATTTTTTTAATGATTTTTTTGAAAAATAATTTTGTCACTACTAAAAATACCATATAGTACTTTCATTTGAAAGAAAAATTAATTATAGCATATGTATAATGCATATAGTTTTTCAATTACTTTATATTTTATGAGTTTTCTAGAATGAGAGTCATTGAATATCTTAATGATTGTTTATGTACAGTTGCAACCGAATTAGCTAAAGAAATTATTTCTGAAATTAAAATCCAAATTTCTGCAGAAATAATGCATTCTTCTGAAAAATTAAATATTATGATTTGATTTTCACAAAGAGGGCAGTTGAATTAACGAGGTTTTTTTTTTTTTTTTAGATTCATAAATCCAAACTAGGTTATTTTAAATATTCTTTGAGTTTTCAAAGGGTTGCCATCAATGATTAAAGTATAATAAGTAATCTGACACATTTGCTTGTAACATTTCTTCGGTGGAGAAGCAAATAAGTAATGGTTTTGAAAGGTTTGATTGTGTAAAAATTATGAAACATCTGTAAAAAGTAATTTCAAGTTTATAAATTTTTTTCATAAAATGGAATTACCAACAAACTGATTTATAAATGAATCAAAATATTAAATGAGATGAATTAAATAATTTGAATATTTAACATAGAATGATGATAAATATTTTAAAGATGTTAAGAATAATAGCACTTCTGTTTTGATTTTAATTAATTTTCTAGTTCATTGATTAGAGGAAGTGGAAATCAATTGTAAAATTTAATTAAGCTGACAAAATATCCTGATTTGTAGATACAGTTTCCATTATATTTATTTTGTAAATTGTTCTTCCGAGTATATAACGTTTTTTTTAAATATTTCATTTAATTTAATGAGATTTAATCGGAGTTTTAAAACTGAATTTAAAGCCAATGAATTGAAATAATTTTTGTTGAATAAAAAATATTCTATTTTTATTTTCTATTCAAACAGCATATTGAAAAGTTTTTTGTTGTTAACATAGAGTAGAAACAAAATCTAAAAAAATTATTACATAAATTATCTAGGGAAGTCTCTAATCACTATCTAGTTAAGAGTGATTCTAATTCTTTTGATTAAGGTTGCTTTTGAATAACATTGTTTTAGATACATTGACATAACTATATTTAATACTAGTTGATTAGGATATTCGCTTTCGTAATAGGAAGGTAGCGAATTCAAGTCCTAATCAATCCATGATCCATAGAGTTCGCTAATAGAGGCTAGGGCATGTTAAATATGTCATGGTCACAATGTCCTCCAAGTGAAATGATACCTCTGTGAGTAGCACGCCAAGTCTGGGATCTTCTGTTAGTCCCAGCTTCTAAATTACAAAGATCCATCTACTTTCTGAGCAACGATGGCACAACCACTGAGTGTCCGGCTACATAAGTTGCCATCCCTTCCGCTTCTTTTAGCGTTGAAAGGTGGAAATCTTAGTAGCAGTCGAGCATTAGAAATTTAAAAAAAAATTATAAAAATATTTAGTTACTTCTGTTGTAAGGAAGGGTCTTCGTTGACGATTCGCAGCAAATGATATCTAATCTAATAGCATGATAGGTAAAGGTATTATGCTCATAGTTGGAATGACGCGTATTTGATCTTTACGTAACTAAAAACCTCTGTTTATATAAAAACCTCACATGTGTTGTTAAAATCATAAAATTTTGTATGCTTTTCCGCTAATATGACATCAAAATTGCGCAACACAGAGGGCCAATTTATGGATTGTCCCCAATTTATTGCAGTAATTGAAGGCAATTTTTCAAAAACCATTTGATCGTGTAAACAAGCTAATTGCTTGCTTTGTAATTTTGAGTTGTAAAATTTAGATTTTTTTAATCTATATTCCGAAATACGAGGGTCACTCTGAAATTTTTGAGATACAACTGGGTTTTTAAAGTTATACTTACAAAATTTTAGGTGTGTTCAAAGTAGTCTCCTCCAGCATCAATACACTTTTGTAGGACGAATTTTCCACAGATTAAATGCCTTGTAATATTTTTCTAATAAAATTCTCTTATTGCCAATCATGTTTATCAATTCATCTTCATAATAAATTCAAATTCTAAATAAGCTTACCTTGAGCAGGTTTTTAATTTCTTTATTAACATAGGACGCGTACTTAAACAGGACAAGACATGGAACAAAGAAACATCTACATCGCAAGGCGCAGAATCTTATTCTGTTTCTAAACAAAGATATTCGTGCAGTGCGCCCTCTATAGACAAATAGTTGCAACATGCCTCAAGCCATTCATTTCTTCGAATAGATGAAAAAAATGCATTTATAGCCACATCAATCTCTTCTCCTGAATGAAAACGACGTCCACGTAAGTTCTTTTTAGATTAAAGAATAACCAAAAGTCGCACATAGCTAGATCAGGTGAATACGGCGGATGTTCGATCACTTTAATTTGTTTTTGCTTAAGAAACTCAACTGTTAATCCGGCTGTATGTGAAGATGAATTGTCATGGTGAAGCATTAGTCCCCTAACATTTAGTTCTTCTAGAATTTCTGGAAGACATTTAGTGGTATACCAGTTTGCTGTTACTGTCTTCTGTCCTTACAACTTGATGGCTTTGACCAATTCCGTACTTCTGAAGAAAACGGCATACATCACTTTTCTCAGTGCGCGTTGTTTTTTCACCATTATCGGCGTGGGATCATCTTTAAAGACCCATACTTGACGTGTTGGAATGTCAAAAAACGGTATGTACGTTTCATCACCTGTTACAATTTTAGAAATGATGCCGTGGCCACCATCATGCAGCATATTAAGAGTTTCTTTACTGATTCTGACACGCTCCTCTTTTTGATGCTCAGTTAGATTATGGGGAACCCAACGGCAAACTACTTTTTCATATGTAATTCTTCATGAATGATTTTGTGTATGGCTGCGGATCCAATGTTAAGTTCCTTCTGTATCATTTGATAGGTACAGCGATTATCATCCATTAACATTTTTCGTATGGCAGACACATTATCCGGGATGACTGCCGACGGCGGCCTTCCTGTGTGTTCTTCATCCTGAAGAAAATTGCGACCTCTTCTAAATTCTCTAAACCATCTGAATACAGTAGCACGAGCTGGAGATTCATCACCAAATGCTAATTGCAACCGTTGAACGCATTCTTCTTGATTGAATCCTGCTTTGAAATCATAGAAAATCATAGCGCGAAAATGTTCTCGCATCAACTCCATTTTCTCTTCTGTTTAAAATTGATTCAACGCTAAACAAGTTGAAGTAAGTCAGTAAAAAATTGTCTTCTGTGTTAAAATACACTGTACTTTAAAATTAAACCATTATTTTTATTTTGCAAATTCTCGTCTGCGCGTATCTCAAAAATTTCAGAGTAACCCTCGTATTTTGATATTAAGAAATATATTGTAGTTCTTATGTTCACAAATGTGAGAAATGTTTTTCAAGATTTGAAGAATTTTTTAAAAATTTTTTAATTAATTAACTAATATTTCTCTAATTTATAAAATTTTTAAAAATATTTATAAGACACCATTTTTAAGATGTCCAGTTTCATTAAGTATTACAGGGAAAAAATGATAAAACAAATGAAACTGGTTTAAGAAATTACAATTCAACTTAAAATCGAAAAGATGTAAAGTGTATTTTGAAGACTATATAATGAAATATAAAAAAACATTGATTTTTATAAATTAATTTTATGAAACTTAACAACTGAATTTAATGAATAATTTGTAATAAAAACAAATTCTAAAATTATCTGAAGAATCATCTGGAAAAAATAAATCCAAGGACGAGAAATAAAACGGAATTGCAAATTTTTATTATTACAAAAAGCTAAAAGAAGTTTTGAAACAAATTATATCCATATATATATATATATATATATATATATATATATATATATATATATATATATATATATATATATATATATATACGCAAATAGTAAAAGTTCGCCTAACTATAAAATGTATTATTGTTTGCATATTTTATTTGCTTCGTATAAAATATTTGAAGTTTTATCATATACTATTTATAATTCTTTAATAAATTGTTTTCCAGAAATGTTTGGCATATTTTTTATATTGGGCTGGATTAAGAAAACACGAATTATAAAGTATATATGAAAAATAATTGAAACTATTTTTTATACATTATATATATATATATTTATTTTTAAGATTTTTAAAGTTCAATTTTTCCTGCTGATGTAGAGTGAAGTAGAAGGTGCCAGTTTATGTGTCGACCTCGTCTCTAAACCATGGTTCAAAAATTATAGGAATTATGTAATTTTTTCAATGTAATTTTCATTACATTGAAAAAAATGTAAGGAAAGACGTAAAATATTTGGAAAACAACAATATAACAAGTATTTAAATTTGTATGATTAAGTATTTAAATTGATTAAAATAAAAAAGTAGACTACTGGCCATTAAAATTGCTACACAAGGAAAACGGCACACCACAACACGTGAAATTTGCATGGCAGGTAGAACTTGCAGTGATATGCAAATGATAAGATTTTCAGCGCATTCATACAAAGCAGGCGACAGTAGCGACATCTACAATGTGTATAAAACCAGAGATTTGACAGCAGTTTTCTCATACTCAATTTCCGTTTCAACGTTGTTTTCGGCAAAGACAGTTGTTGTAATGTCTCGTGTAAGAAGAAGAAATGCCTATCAGCACGTTTCTGACTTTGATCGAGGAAGGATTATAGCCTACCGGGATTTCGGTTTACCGTACCGCAATATTGCTGCTCGCGTCGGTCGAGACCCCATGACTGTTAGCAGAATATGGAATCGATGGGTTTAGGACAATCATACGGAACGTCATGCAGGATCTCAGCTACCCCCATCACTAACAGCAGAGAAGACAGACATCTTATCCGCATGGTCACAAGGGATCATACAGCCACGTCACGAACCCTGAGTCGAGAAATGGAGTCATTTGCAAGGCAACAAGTTTCTGCTCGAACAGTTCGACGACGTTTGCAGCAGCATGGATTGTCTGCACGGCGACCATGCCTTCGGCTACCATTGACGCAGCGTCACAGACAGGAGCGCCTTCAATGGTGTGATCAGACGACGAACCTGGACGCGGGAATGGCATCACGTCATCTTTACAGATGAATCTCGGTTCTGTATACAGGACCATGATGGCCGCATCCGTGTTTGGAGGCATCGTGAAGAACGCGCATTGCCAGCTTGCATTGGACATCGCCATACTGGCCCATCTGCTGGAGTGATGGTAATGGGGTGCCATTGGATACACGTCTCGATCACCTCTGTGTTCGCATTACCGGCACTTTGAACAGCAACCGTTACATTTCCGATGTGTTAAGGCCCGTGGCTCTGCCCTATCTTCGAGGCCTCCCTAATGCTTTGTTTCAACAGGATAATGCACGACCGCATGTTGCCCGTACTGTTCTGAACTTCCTTGATACAGAACAGGTTCGACTGTTACCCTGGCCAGCACGTTCTCCTGATCTGTCACCAATTGAGAACGTGTGGTCAATGGTTGCCGAGCGATTGGCACGTCCTCACTCACCATCCACCACTGTCGATGAACTGTGGCATAGTGTTGAAGCTGCATGGACTGAGATCCCCGTACATGCCATACAATCTCTGTTTGACTCCATGCCTAGGCGGATAAATGCTGTTATTGCAGCAAGAGGTGGCTGCTCTGGGTACTGATTTCTCAAGATCTATATATCCTAATTTCCTGTAAATCTAATCACTTGTTCTTTCCACTATAATGTATGTTTCCAATAAATATCGTTCTGTTATTTGCATTCCTTCTTGGTGTAGCAATTTTAATGGCCAGTAGTGTAATTTGGTTGAATAGAATGAGAAGTGAAAAATATCGCTTTACTAAATGTATTCATTAATAAAATTTTTTATTGAACGAATCAATTAATATTTAATAAACATTTTAACAAAAAAATTTACACATAAACTCACATATTTCAAGAACGCTTTTCAAAATTTCTTTGTGTCTTCGGATATTTCTGTGAGTACAAGTATCTAAACACAGCCAAACTCTGCGTCATTTTGAACGATACAAGTAATGGAGTCTAAGCCAGAGTTGATACCTTTCTTTCCACACCCCATATCATTGGATTTAACATATATTTTCATACGTATGGACTATCTCAAGTTGACGGTTTTCTACTATGATGTATCGAGTCCTCAATTTTGCAGAAGCGAAGATGTTTTTTCACATTCAGAGATCATCGTAGTTTCAAAATTAATATAAGAATCGTTGCTTCAAAACAAACTAAATAAATTATATTTTGTTAAATACATATTTGTAGGTAGTTTTCTTCAAAATCACTCTTTAGTAGTGACAATTTTTATGGTATTTGGCAGCCCTGTTGATGAAAGTGTCACTTTCGTGATCAGGAGGTCGATGATTCAAATCTGTAGTTGTTGTTGATAACTATGGCACTTGGACAAGCCAAGCTCGCTATGCCTTTGGCTATGCGAATTTAAGTCAATTGAGAGCGTCTTTCGTTTTAATCAGAGTACCATGAAGGTGAAAGTACGTCTTTGCTCTACTCACATGCCATAGGTACCCGTTTATAGGGTAAGCAACCATTCACACCTCACTCATACAAGGAAAGGACAAAGACAGGATGGATTGAGAGAGAAAGAACATCCATGCTCTAACCGGGATCAAACCTGCATAAGCTGAAGATTTCTTTGTTAATATCGCCAATAATTTGTATGAATTATTGTCTCTGATGATGGGAAGTGAGTGTTCAAAAGAAAATAACCATCTAATCAGCCAACCTCGTCATTAGAACAAACTTTTTAGGCATTGACACTGGATATTGGGATACTTATGTACAAAGGAAAAGAAATATTCTATAAAAAAGATAAATATAGTACAGTACTTACAACAAAAATAATATTGAGAAACACCGTTTATTTTATATGATTTTTGTTGTTGTTGTTGTCGCACCAGCATACTTCCCTGTACCTAACCCTGAGTTGGATAGAAGCAGTCGGATGGAGTTTTCCTGATTTTGAAGCAGGGACCAAGCAGAAAACTCCCAAGACCACCCCCAGATGAGTCACCTCATCTGGAGGACATTGCGAACAGTTTTGATGTGCCCCAACCGCGAATTAAAATTTGTTAAATTTATTAAATTCTAATTCAAATATTTTGGGTGATAAATTATTCAAAGTATAAATATTTCCCATGGAAATCACGATGATTCGTTTTATATTTAGTAAGTCTAAACTCAAATCATTGGAAATGTCATGTAATGCCGATTAGCAGTTTACGATTTACAGTTATGTATAAAATTTACTTCTGTTAATTTTTGAGACTTTTATTTTTCCAGTTGTTTTCAAAGAAATTTTATTAAATTGTCACTTATATACCATTATTGAGTTTATTTATATACACTTTATTAGAGTAGGCTTTCATTAGTGGTATCAAAACATGTGCAGAATGGGTAAAATGTTTGATATAGGTATCATTCTTCAGTGTATAAGTTGGTGAATTCAATATCTAATTCTTACAAAGACCACCTTGTTGAGAGAGGTTATGTTCGTTGAAATTTCGTAAGGTCATATATTCCGGTGTTAAATAGGTTGGAAGAGTGCAGACACAGCTATAGATCCATTATTTGACAGTGACATAAATTTATAAAAGGGTTACTTGTATTTAGTTGCTTTTAATAGGCAGAAATTATTATTATACTGTCCGGCTGGTAGCATTCATTTACACACTTTTCAGCACTACAAGGGGAAAAAGTGATGTCACTTCTTTGTCTAGTGACGCAAAAAAATGAGTATGTCATATAGGACCCTAAAAATGGGTGTGTCTTCTTAATTTAGAAGTAGGGATCAAGCAGTAGACCCTCAGACTTGTCCTGCCGCAACAACAGATATCGTTTCACCTGGAGGACATTGCGACCATAACATAACTAACGTAACATAGCCGCCATTAGCGAACATGACAGATCTCCGGTTGAATCAGGATTCGAATTCACTGCTTTCCGAAAATGAGAACGAACGCCTTAACCAACCAGGCTCTCACGGCCTCTTAACAGACAGAAATAGAAAAACAGAAATGAATCTTGTTGTTGTTGTTTTCCTATGACACTTGGACAAGCCAAGCTCGCTTTTGCCTTTGGCAGTGCAAATTAAGTCAATAGGAGCATCTTTCGTTTGGATCAGAGCACAACGAAGGTAAGGTGAAAAAGTACGAATTTTCTCTTTTAAGTTGCCTCGTCATTTTGAACCACGGTCAGGTTACGAGGCCACACCTGAGTTGGCACCCTCCTCTCCACATCCATGCCACACCAGCGGAAGGACTTTGGACGTCACAGACACGTCCCCAACCCACGGGAATTAATCTAAAAACTAATATAAGCAACTAAAATATCAGCCTTTCATCCCTTCAGTGGATCGATAAATTGAGTACCAAGCATGCTTGGGAACTAAACGCTGGGGGTTTACGTTAGGCTGACCACCAAACTGAGACATATACTTCACACCCCAGGGCCCTCGGTCATGAAAACAGTTATGGGCACTGTAGGCCATGGCCCACATGGGCTGTGGTGCTATAGAGTTTAGTTTAGCAACTAAAATACGTAAAAGTTTATTTTAAAAACTTTTATGCTAAATTAATTTACTAACAAAATGAAAATTTACTCATACAATTGTAATTATTGCTGATTGCAATATTTGTTGGATTTATCATTTGTTATATTGGATTATATGGCCCCCAATACATCAAAATTAAACTTATAAGTTTTCCATGTTTTTATCATGATACTTCAGGCACCATGTTGGTTCGAGTTAAATAAGCGCTCTCTGGTTTGTCAGTTGGATATGTATTTTTGTTCTATTTTTGAATTGCCTAATTTGATTTTGACCTAGTTATGAATAAATATATGTATTTAAATGATACGCTTGATAAAATGAATTATTTTAAAAGCTAATGCACATACACACATTTCAAGTACCTTATATTTTCTGAAATAAATCATTAAGGGGAAAAATAGTTATTTTACACAGAGAGACACACACACATACAAACACAATTTTTGCAGATTCACTCTGAGATTTTTCAGTGTTACATGGTGTAAAGTTATTTAATTTCTGCATTTAAAAGCATTTGAGTTTTATATTTTATAGTTTTTAAATTGTTTGTAAAACGCAACTTGACATTGCAGAAAAGTATAATAATGTTATGAAAACAATTTGCGCTTGTATTTAGATTCTGGAATTTACAATGCTGTGTAAAAGAGAATTACATGAACTAGGAGTTAGAAAATTTTAGTTTTATAATGGTTCTGTAAAATTTGAATGGGCAAGTAAGCAAGATCTTCAAGCATACTAAAACTCAAATTCATATGCTTAAAGACAAAAAAAAGGTTTTCGGAAAACATAAAGACAGAAAGAGAAATTATTACCTTGAAGTATATAGTAGACATATTTTTACAATTGTAGCTAAATAAAATTTATCTACTCGTAAAATAACACCATGGACAATTAAAAAATAATTCACCTTTAACAATCTGGATAAGTTGAAGATTAGTTGCATTTGAAGAATATTTATATGAAATTGGCTAAGGAAGACATGTCTTTGAACAATACTTGGAAAAAAATTGGGTTTTTTGGTGATGATATAAAAACTTAATTTAGTTGTCTCGAATAGTAATATTTACCAACGGTAAGATTTATGGACAGGAATTCAAGATTTCTTCAGCAAGCCGTGCAGAGCTAGTAATAATAGTTTGTGATAGTATGGGAAGCTTCTGTCTATCAAGAGAAATGGGAGTTACAACGAGTTACTGTTCCACTTTCGAAGAAGTCACCTCAGATCATTAAAATTTTCGGAGGGCACCAAAATATTCGAGACATGTACCACCTGTTTCACTGAATTAGATACGACAGAACACATCGTTGAGTGGCTGGAGCTATCCAAGCATGATTTGTATAACGTTCCTTTGATGGTGCTAGATTTTTTGGGGTTGTTCAATGTTATGAACCTGGTCTAGCACTGTTGGTCAAAATGGGGCATGCAACAACAACAAAACGAGTTGCTGTCAAAATAGATTCAGTTGTTATCAACCAACACTTTGTAACTTTTAATTGACTTTTAGGGGAATTTCAGATTTATAATTTCCATAAGATAATGCAATATGCCATCTGTGTTAAAAATCAACTGAAAATTGGTTTTAGAGAGAAGAATCAAAGTCCTCCTTTTAGTTGGACCAGTCATAATAGAAACTTGAATTCCATACAAATATTTGCAGGGATCAACTGACTCGTCAGATTTACGCAGATAATTATCCTTATGATTTTGTGTGCATAAAAGTTGAAAGTAACTGTCATGATAAAATAAAATATATAATTTCAAAAACCATACTAATAAAACAGATTAATACAATGAAAGTTCACATCTTGAAGTTATCTAGAAAAATAAAAGATCAACATATCTTTTTAATTTTGTAAAAAAATAGTTTAAGTTATAGTCTTATTGATAATTTAGTTTATTAAAATATTTTTTAAGAATAATATGTATAATTTTAAGTGTCTTTACTTACAATATAATTAGTTTAAAAAATTATATTATTTTTATGAAAATCACAATAGCCGTAGTAGTCTTAAAAAGTTGTATATATATATATGTGTGCAATTTGTAATAAATTTACAAATTAAAATTTAAACTGCATAGTGGATAGCGTAATCGCTGAATGTCATTGTAATTTATTTGTGTATTCGTCTGGTTTGTTTACAAATAGACTTTTCATTAGATAACTGGTATTTTCCCGTGTCGCACGAAAAATCTCAGAAATCTTCTAACCATCACTGAAACAAACATGTATACAGAAATCATACGGGTAACGTCTGTTTCCTGTTATTTTGCAGCATCTAGAATCGAACAGAACATAGTATCTTCCAATCCGAAGAGCACTGCCGTACTGTTACATCAAAGGTATCCCCCCTCCCACAAAAAAATGTCCATTGGAGGATTGAATACAGAAGGGTCACGTTTGTCATACCTACTTATTTGCATTTATTGACCATTAAAGACAATCCTTTATTGAATTTTTAAATGCAATAAAAGTATGTTTATGCTGAAAAGTCTCTTTGCTGATGGATGATTTTAACAGCTGGTGAACAGCATGATCATCTGGCGAATCATTAGACATTATTTTAGCAACTGAGTTGCTTTTATTTGTTTGGGAAATAGCTGAAGATAAAGAAAGAACTTGTTGGATGGAGCTGAATGTAGGGGAGAACAACTGCAATGGCTGTTTTATCAATTATCCTAAACTTGTGCTTTCGTCTATAATCTTAATATTAACAAACAAGTCGATAACTCAATTTGTGATCCTCCACCAATGATTAGAATTCAGAACGATATGGCGAGTTTACTAAAAAGCATTTTGAATAAAGGAAATTAAATGAAATTCACCAAGAACAATTGTGTGCAGGGAAACTGAAGAAGGTGATAGCTATTCACATTACCAAGATAGAGAGGAAGTTTGACTTTGCAAAGAACATTAGAGGCCACTAGCCATTCATATATTACTACAATCACTTCTTATCCAAACGAATCCACAAATAATATGAATACAATCGCCATCTTATCCTAACGAGTCCACAAATGGTATGAATACAATCATCTTCTTATCCTAACGGGTTCAAGTATTAAACACTGAACAATCAGCTTGCTGGCAGCGATGAGTTCGATTATGAGATTACAGACGAATCCATTGATGTTCTGG
This sequence comes from Latrodectus hesperus, assembly GCA_037975125.1. Taxonomy (NCBI): domain Eukaryota; kingdom Metazoa; phylum Arthropoda; class Arachnida; order Araneae; family Theridiidae; genus Latrodectus; species Latrodectus hesperus. Next base: position 63,915,261 of record CM075862.1, read on the forward strand.
TGTTAAATTCAATATATTTAAAGCTTTCATGAGCAGCACTCTACTCCATTTAAGAATCTTTAGGTAGTGGAAGGGTCCACAAATGGTGTGAAAGAGGCTGTAGCACGTTGGATAAAGGACAAATGTGACTATGACTTAGAGACAGTTAGATGGACTTATAGTTATACAATTATGCTTTCATTTGTACACTTTAGCTTTTCCTAGTCTTGATATCATCAATGAAATCCTTACAGAAACTACTGCTGTCTGTACATCTGTAACTGCAAATTACGGGAGATGACCTTATTTTAAATATATCCACCACGCTTCACACATTCTGACTATGGGACCACTTTCGAATTGTCGTTGTCATTCTTGTCATTTCGAATTTGTTATAAGGTCCATTATATGCTATGTCTTCAAAATATCTCTTCTTTATTCACTGGGAAAATGAGAAAAAAATAAACCTTCTGCAACTTTTACCACTTTTATACTATTGAGTTACACAGTAGCGTGCTGATGTAGATATAATATGCATAGTGATGATGTTTAAGATTTGTCTATGTGTGCCGTAGTAGCCAAGTGGTTATGGCATCGGCCAGAAGGGTGGGGTTCGATTCCCATCGCCGCCAAAGAACCACCGAATACATGTGATATACGTGCTCGTTAAATATGTGGAATCGAAAGTCCTGTTATCGGTCGTTGAGCAGTTATCATGGGTGTAATGGTCTGGGGGAAATCTTCTCGCCCTCCAGATCAATGTCAAAATTAAGGGAGTGGATCTTCTTGTGGTGCTATCTATCGGAGGAGTTTAGAGTAAAGTCTTACTTTCACCATTGTGGTGTTCTGGTGAAATGAAATATGCACTCTACTGACTTAAATTCGCGGAACCAATGGTATAGCGAGTTTGTCTTGTCAAAGTTTAATTTGAAACAACAATAAGATTTGTTTGAAATGGAAGAACCTTTGACTTATTTCTTATAAAGAAGTGAACTGATATAAAGTGCATTATATTATATTTAAAGTAATCCAAAGAACTAACTATAAAAATGAGGCTCCTTTTTTAGGCGATTTGCATTCCAGATTGACCTAACAAATTGATGATTCATATATTTTTTTTTCTTTCTTTCCTATAAACTCGCAATGGCTTTTTGTAATTGAAGCCATATTTTAAACAGCGAATTGTCACCCATTTCGATTTTAGATATAATGCAAACTATTCACTAATCTTTAAATTATTCTCATAAACTAAACGGGGTTATTTTTCAGTGAAACACTTCAAATAATTTTGCAACGTATATGAAAAGAAATTAAAGTATTCCATTTCTTAAATTAAATATGTCTATATCAGAAAATTATTTATTATTTTAATAAAGTGAAACTTACTATTTGCTTATGCTGTAATACAAAATTATTGCTTTAATTAGTACTCAGTTAATTGTTTTTATCCATGAATACATCTTCATAGTTTCCCGTATTTTAAACCCTTAAAATAATTTGCATATGGGGGATTTATATCTTAATAATCTAATTAGGTATTTCAGACATAAAGATAGCTTTCAAAAATGTAAATAAATAATTCAAAAGAAAATTATACAGAATCACTAAATTAAATAATTCTGCATTATTGCTTTATAATTCGTGTAGATTATTTGATATTTATAATTACTTTTAATATCAAGAGAGAATTTAATGTCTTATGATATTTTCTTTACATAATTTTTTTAAACTTTTTTCATTAGTAAATCCGATTGTTTAAATTTATGAGATGAAATTTGCATTTTTTTACTATCGTTCTATAAATAGAAAATTGTTAATCACAGCTAATTTCTCAAGGAAAAATATAAATTTCAATTTTGAGAGTAAATTGAATTAAGTTCAGAAAATTTGATTCATTTACAAATTAAATGCTCATTAAATAATATAGTGAAAAAATTCTAAGCACTTTGAATGATATTTTTCACTGCGTGATATTCATTAACACTGTACAATGGGTTGGAAACACGTGTTTCACTGGCCATATGCCGCTCTCATTGGTTTGCAATTTAGAACCACCCCATTTGAAAAACAAGTGTCCTCACCCCGTAACGAATTTCCATATGGTAATTTGCAGCTTGACACCCTTTCTGAATATTTTTATAGAGATTAGAAAAATCTGTCACTCTCACAATGAAAAAAAGTAATTACTTGCTACTGTTGGCCACAAAAACTTTCTTTTAAGCAATGAACAGTTGAGTAATAATATTTTAATTGTTATTTTAACTGGAATTTCAGAGCAGACGAGATAATTTTAGCCTGAAACATTTTGTAAATAATAGTAGAAAATTGTAAACCAAGATCTTTAATTACATCAAGATCAAATCATTAAAATTCTAACTTAAGGCCTAAACGTTTTTTACTTAATAATGAAAACGGTTCGAGAAAATAGCTTCTATATTCAAAGATTTTGTACTTATAACCAATATTGTACTTATGGACGACCATTTATTATAAATGCGTCATCAGTATTAAGTATTTCCCATCTCTAAACGATTTAGTACTGATATGACATATTCTATCTCTTCGAATGATCCCAGGATAGTTTGGCAGCCTTTCGATTGGAAATCTTCTTATTTTACCTTAATCACATAGGGTTTTCCATGCTTTTCTCTAAAATTGTATGCTTTGAAAATTTCGAAAGAGAGGCTCATGCCCTTTTAACACATGATTGCAGCATATTTTCTATTAAACATCTTCCCAAAAAGCTTTTGTGAGCAATGCTTACTATGAGGAATAGGCTACAAAAGACTTACAACAGTATTCAAAATACTTGCTGATTTATAAATAATTCTAATTGATAATAAACTACACTCCGTGGCACGACAGCCCATGTGGGCCAAGGCCTACGGTGCCCATAACTGTTTTCATGACCAAGGGCCCTGGAGTGCGAAGCATATGTCCCAGTTAGATGGTCAGCCTAACGTGAGACACCCAGTGTTTAGTTTCCAAGCATGCTTGGTACTCAGTTTATCGACCCACTGAAGGGATGAAAGGTTGATTCTACCTTGCCCACCCCGAGGATCGAACCTCGGACCTGTGCTTTGGGAGCTAGAAACGCTACTACTAAGCCGCCAGATTGGTCTACTGATATTACGAATCATATTTGTGATAAGGTATATTTTATCCTTATTCTGTTTTAACAAATTATGCTTTGACAACTATATCATTTACTACTCGCCATTATTTGCCATATTCATCAAATGGCGAATCTTGTGTAAATTTGTTGCTAAAATCGACTGTTATGAATATGGCAACCCAGTAATTTTTGTACTAGAGTCCCTGCTATGTAATTTTCATTGCGAATATGAGCAATTTCTCCTCAAACATGTGGAAAGATTATAGATTAAAAACATCGCTGATTATCTCTTACAGATCGGATCATGTTAAATTTATGTAGTTTTAGAAAAAAATGTTTCAATATGGAGGAAAGATTTATTTTCAAACATAATTATTTGTTGATTCTAGTAAGTTCATCTTTCGGCTTCTTTGAAAAAATATTTTACCGACTTACAGCAATCGTGAAAAAAATACATTTTTGTAATGTAATTTGCTTCTAATTTTCCTATGTGCATGACGAAATAATTTATATTACATATTTAAGCCCATTAAAAAAATTTAAAATAATAAGTAATGCATTCTTCTTAGTAGGTCCGAGGTTCGAGCCTCGGGCTGGACAAGGTTGACTCAGCCTTTCATCCCTTCAGTGGGTCGATTAACTGAGTACAAAGCATGCTTGAGAACTAAACACTGGGGGTCTTACGTTAGGTTGACCACCTAACTGGGACATATGCTTTGCACCCCATGGCCCTCAGTCATGAAAACAGTTATGGGCACTGTTGGCCTTGGCCCACATGGGCTGTCATGACATGGAGTTTAGTTCATTCTTCTTAGTACGTACGCTTTTTGTGCTAATAAAATTTCATAATTAAGCTATATTCCCACAAATAATATTTATTAGATAGCTTAGGATCAAAAGCATTTTGCATCATAAAATAATCATTGCTTAATCGCAATTCTACTATTGTGTAGCTATTGTTTACCAATATTCATACAAGAACAATTCAAACGTTTTTAACGACTGCATTTTACATACATTTTTAAAATTTAGGAATTTTTACTTCATATGGTTTATGCATAGATTTTTTATGGGATTACAATTCAAGCATACTGTACATAAACATCCATTACCAATAAAAAAAAATCAGACATTTTGCTTTAATCAAAGTGCAAAACACTTTCAGATAATATTCCTTTCAATATTAAGAAAACAAAATAAATATGAACTACATGTTTAGATTTTCAATCAATGATCATTGATGGACGAAGCCTGTCTAATAAAAATTAATTTTAGTGAGTTTTTACCAATCAATGATTATTGTTAAAAAATATTAAAATTTAGATCGCACTTGTAGAATCTTCTTATCAATAAAAGCACCGTTCGCTGGAAATAATCTTGTCAGTTGACTGAATGTCTTGTGAACTTATTGATTGAAAGCGTCCCTGTAGATCTTAGGACTCAGTTTTTTTTTTAAATAGTCAATATCATTCTCTGACAATCTAAGATCCTAAAGCGATTCCAGTTGAGGATGAACAGCAGAACATTTCGGGATTTCAGGAAATGAAGCCACCCTCCACCGGATATGATCTTCTGAATTTTTGAAATCGACTTGCACCATTTATAACCCGGCACCTACTGCATATTGAAAAGCCCAAAAGTCAACCCCTGGCGATTAACGCTCGCGTGGGTGGTATGGGGATAGGGAAAGTAAGAAACGGATGCTCCGCCCCCCAATCCCGGTCTTTCGAAATTTCCAAATTTCTCCATCCATCAAACAACCATTAATCCATTAATCGGTGCATAATGAATGCAGGGCGGCAGCCAGCCACGGTTAAAGGGAAGTTGGAGGGGTGTACACGATTTTTGGAAAAGGAGGGGGTGCAAGATGGGTGAGTCATAGTCAGGCAGTGCTATAACTCGATTTAGCACGGGTTGTCGCTTTGTTCCCGAAGTGCCCTCAACATTATTTTTTCTATAGACATTTCTTTCACTTCCGTTATTTTATGTTTTCTTTTCATTCAAAGTCCTTAATTATTTTTTGCGGTCGTTTCAACAGCCACTGAGATTGTTTGATAAATTAGGCACATCATAAAAATTTTAAGTTTCATAAATTAAAGTAATACAATTTTTCGATGTTGATTTAATATATTTTTAATTTTTTTAAAAGCTTACTGAAAGGATTTGATTTGTGGTGATCTCTTGACTTTCTACTTGTAGCTCTTGGTGAGCTGGACATCCCTAATAAACTTTGACTGCTAATTAAAGTTTTTTGACTAACAGTTTCTTGTGTAAAGCTGTGCGGCTGTTTGACAGTGTTTTTTGAAATAAAGTATGGTGCGAGATAGAGAGATGTTCTTCCTTGTCTGCTTTTTAATCTTACTTTTGAATGGAGAGTTCGCAACTCAGGCATGGATACCAGGGGTAAAATATTTACCAAATCTGTGCAACTACTTGTCTATGCCAGATGGTATGGTGATCATAGCACTCACCATGCTAGAGGCATTCTTTTAATTAAAAAATCAGCAGAAAAATCCATCTTTTTACTAATGAAGATAAGACTAATTACTAAAGATCTAGTGACTTTTAAAATTTTTAGAGGCTATAAATTTGAAGGTAAAAATTTGAGGATTATAAATTTGAAGTTGTTAATAATTTTTTATATTTATGCTCAAATATAAATAACTATAGATCTAGTGACTTTTAAAATTTTTAGAGGCTATAAATTTGAGGATTATAAATTTGAAGTTGTTAATAATTTTTTATATTTAGGCTCAAATATAAATAACTATAGATCTAGTGACTTTTAAAATTTTTAGAGGCTGAGGTTTATAAATTTGAAGTTGTTAATAATTTTTTATCAAATATCAATGCTCAAAACGACGAGGGAATTGAGAGTAAAAGACGAATTTTGGCAGCTAATTGATACCTTCATGGCTTACGTAACCCTTTTAAGTCTAAATTAATTAGAAGAAACACTTAAAAACACATTATATAAAGTACTTATCAGATCTGTGCTCACCTATGGATTTGAAGCGTGAACGTTTACATAATACCAGAATGGACCCTTTATCATTAACTCATCAAGGGCTGTCTTGTCAATAGAAGAAGAAAGGATCTGATTTCCGGTACCTGCTTTCTTTTCTGTGGCATCGGAAATTGAAAAAAATGAAAGAGTTTAATAAAATCTGCGTTTAGTTTTTTAAATGTTTCCTAAATTATTTTTCATTTTAAGTATCTTTTTATGATCTTTCTTCTTGTAGAAGGAAAAATTTCAGTTATTTCAATTCAGTCACTTAATTTAATTTTAAAAAATCTGATATATATGTTTATATGAAATGGACATTCATTTTAATTTGATACTATATAATTTTCAAAACACCTAAATTTTTAAAAACAAACAATAAATAAAATTTTTAGCGCTTTTTGATAAACTTAATACGAATTAAAATTTACCTAGAAATTAATTATTAATTATTGAATTTATGAATCATGCAAATCAGCATTTTTAAATCATTTGTAATTATTAATTATTGAATTTATGAATCATGCAAATCAGCATTTTTTAAAGCAATTATTATATGTTTTGAGATTTAACAGGTGACTTTTTAGTTATCAAACAAGTAAACTTTTCGTTTATAATTTAAGACTTTATTATTTTCGATACAAATAAAAAAATGATAATAATAATTTTAAATAAAGTGATTTTAATTTGATTCTACATACATCAAAGCATTAATCCCTTACAGCATTTTTAAAAGAATATTATCAAATAAAAAGAAAGAATGACATATTTAATATTGGTTAATTCGTATTAGAAATTTATAAATTTAACATAGAGTTACTATATAAACTAGAAAATTTTCGATAAACTATAAATATGGAGAACATATTAATTCCATCTATAATATAATTTTACTATAAATACTGCATCATATATTTGAAAATTAAATCTTGATTATTTTATTTAGAAGATATTGTCATTAGCGTTTAAAAATTTATAAATAAAACAACAATACATCAAATCTTATATTGTAACATAAACGACATTAAAGTAAGTATTATTTATGTAAACATTATGACATCAACTTATGAAATTCGAATAATAAATATTATTTTTAGTATTCAATTTATTTTTAATGTATTCAAATCTTTTTTATTCGTAGCAACTCCTGAATAAACAAATTAAGTCTTAGAAACTTTTGCTATTTTTATGCAATGGGAAAATAAAACAGCTTTATGAAAGTTTGTCAGCAGTAAGTGCGTTTTAGTCTAAGAATTTTCTGTTGTTTTCGTCTGAAATGCGTAATTTCTAAATTGTTCTAAGAATTGTAACTCGTATTAATTCATCGGAATAATTTCTCTTTTTTGCTCTTATGAAATCATTTACTGGTCACTTGCGTTTTATATCTGTTGAAACGGATGCTACATTTTCTTGACGATTTCAACTTATCTATTTATTGTCGGATTTCTCTGTATGGAGTTTTAAGATAGTATTTCTATACACTCATCTGAATTTTAGTTTTATAGTAAAATATTTAATTTTTAGCACAAAATGTAAGCCAACTGATGAAAGAAGGGTTAGCATTCCCACCTTCAAAACGGTAGGTCCCGGCTTCGAATCTTGGTTCAGGCATGGATATTCTTCTCTCTCTCTCTGTGTGTGTGTGTGTGTGTTTCTTTATCTTTTCACTGTCGGGGCGAAGATGGCACACCCCCTGGGTGTCCTTCTGAATAAGATGCCATAACTTTGGCCCCTTATCCTAAAGCAGTCCAGTGGCTTAGTGGTAGCGTTTCACGCTCCCATGACACAGGTCCGAGGTTCTATCCTCTGGTTGGGCAAGGTTGACTCAGCCTTTCATCCCTTCAGTGGGTCGATTAACTGAGTACCAAGCAAGCTTGGGAACTAAACACTGGGGGTCTTACGTTAGGCTGACCACCTAACTGGGACATATGCATCGCACCCCAGGGCCCTCCGTCATGAAAACAGTTATAGGCACTGTAGGCCTTGGCCCACATGGGCTGTCGTGCCATGGAGTTTAGTTTTAGGTGTATCCTAAAAACAGCAGGTCATTGGAAAAAAATTATTTTTTGTTTTTAGTATCATTACGAAATAAGTTCGAAAATTCACAGTATTCTTTATTCTGTTCGAATTAAGTATTCTTTTTTTATTCTGGATGTAAAGAATTGCGTGATTTGCTTCAATTAATTATAATTCAATTTTCAACTTTTTCCAGAAATAGTTTGAATATTTTTTAAACTCCTTCAGATTATTTGTAACAGAGAATGAATATTAACTTTAATAGTATTCATATAATAAATTAAATATCTTTTATGTAATATACTCGTGTTCAAAAGACCATTCTATATATGCATTAAGATGTTTATTATTTTTAAGTAAAAAAAGTTTTTTGTTAACTTAAAAGGAATTCTTATTTAATTATTCATATTATACATTTTTATATTGTCCACGTTTATCCAAACCTTTTCGCCATCTTTCTGTCAGAAGCACGATTCCACGCAAAGAATATGTTTGATTTTTGCTGGCAAAAATCGAATCCCGAAGAATTTTAACCTTCTCATTTGAAGTGCAGCTTTTCCGAGAGTAACCATTTTGTTGAAGTGTGGGAAAATTATAATAAAAAAGTTCCGGTCTCTCAGAATATGGTAGATGTCGTAGTATATCTAATCAAAAATGAAAAACCCTGTGACAAATTAACAAAATTGTATGAGATCTTGCATAATACTGGTTAAAAACCTGCACTTTTTCTACTGATCAATTCTGTGGCCTCTTCTGTTTAAGTAAATCATTCTATTTTACTATTTGTGGTGACAGCACGTTTCAATTGCATTGCTAAGTAGGATCTAAAAAAATGTATACGATCCCACTAAACAGATAGCATTTACTAATTTGATAAATATTGGTTTTCGAAGTGCTTTGAGCTAATATTTCTTATCTCAGCATCTCTTGGGATTAACATTGTTGAAGACAACTCATCTTCAACAATGAATCTCTCACTATGATGATGCTCTTCAAAAATGGATAATTTTCTTGACGTTTGAAAAGCAAATCACAAACTTCAATGCGATGGCACAAATATTTTTGCCGTAAGAACTCAAGGAACCCATATATCGAGTTTTGAGTTTATACCTAATCATTTCAAATGGTCAAAAGCTGTTGAATTCGATAAATTTAATCTCTCGGTGATTTTACGAGTTGTTATTTCCCGGTTTGAATGAATTAATGCGTTTATTAATGTCTTCATCAAAATTTTAAGTGGCATTACAAAACGAGGTACAATTTCAGTATCAAAGTTATCGGATCGAAATACTGCAAATCAGTTTTGCCACTGGTGATCTATCAATACACCTTCTCTATATGCATTAGAAATTTTTTTGTGCTTGAACAATATTTTTACTTTTTCGATAATAAAAAAATATAAATAAACTAGATTCCAGCTTTTTACTGTCCATATTTGAAAGAGTACCATCAAAAATCTGTTGTCGTCTGTGTGCCAGCCAGGCTGACAATATGGGGTGCGCTGCTCCACTTTTCCAACTGAACCATATTTTGGTGTGGAGTCCGACTTCCTCAGTACACACATGCCATAGGGACCCAAACAGTTAATAGGGTAGGCAACCATTCACACCTCATCCATACAAAGAAAGGACAAAGACAGGATAGACAGAGAGAGGAAATACAACCATGCCCGGACTGGGATTCGAACTCAGGACCTCCCTATCCGCAGTCAGGCACTCTAACCACTACACAGGGTAGGCGGTTACAAACAAAACTCTACTGCATAGAATGAATCTTTTTTTACGAACATGCGTTGCTTGATTAGTTCACAAAATACATAGTTATTACGGAATTAAGTGTGAAATTGACATTTAAAAATAAAATTAAGTCTTCTGTTGACAAGAAAATAAGCAACGCAATGTATATAATGTTTTTAAGTGTAAATAAAATTATTTCGTTTTAAATTTATCTAGTCGAGATGCATTGATTTTATAATAAACTGATTTGTTAAAGCACATGCTTTACAAACAATTTACTAAGCAAATAAAATTTTAAATTGCATAAAAACTAGAATAGAAAGCTTAAATATCTCTTGATAATTTAGTTAATATAAGGAAATCCTTTAGGATTCAAATTTTAATATGATTTTTACTAAGGAATTCGTAACTCAAAATGATACACTGCCCAATATTGAAAATACAACACTAAGAAGGAGACCAGAAAATTCTACAAATTTCAGGGTAGATGTACCATACTGAGTTATGCAAATGAGGTAAAATGCGCAGATCTCCAACGCACGTAGCACAAGATATACAGTCAGGAACCGGCTAAGTGGATAATATCTAGATATAGTTGATCTTGTCGCAAAGGGCTTCTGTGAATGCAGAGAATGCAAAATCATCGTCGATGGAGTCAGTTCCATCAGACAGACGAGTTTACGAGGGGCATGGTGATCGGACTGAAAAGGGCAGGTTGATCTTTACAGCAAATCACAGCTGACAGACACCTGAACGCATCCACCGTGCACTGGCTGTAGCGAAGATGGTTGGACCAAAGACAGTAAAGCATTTACGGGTACCAGTGCAACCAGAGTCATGTCAGCACGCGTGGATTGAAGCATCTAACGAAAGACGGTAGAAACCCTCCTTAAAACACGTCTACCGAAATTCTGCAGCATGTACAAGACACCTAGGATGCTCCCATATCGAGCAGAACCATTTGCCGTCGATTAGTTGCTAGTGGCCTGTCTTCATGGCGTCCGTTAAGAATACTGCCTTTGACCCAACAGCATAGACGCCAAAGTCTGGAATGGTGCCGGATTAACTCGATATGGACAACGGAGTGTCACAGGATTGTCTTCTCAGATGACAGTTTATTCTGTTTTCTCAATGACAGCCGTGTAAGTGTTATGTTGACGTGGAGACAGTTCCAATCCTGCATCAATTGAAGAACACCCCCTCCCCGTATGACAACATGGCATCATGGTTTGAAGCGCAATTTAAAATGATTCCAGATCATCTATAGTTTGTATTCACGGCACTATGAAAGCCCAATGTTATGTTGATGATGTGCTTCGGGCATTGACATTCCCCAACCTTCAGAGAATGCCCAATGCCCTTTATCAGTAGGATAACGCCCTACCACACATTCCTCGCATCAGCCAACATTCCTTGCAAGGTGTCTAGGTACTTTTCTGGACACCGTGCTCACCAGATCTCTCACCAATCAAACACGTTTGGGATATAATTTGACGCCATTTGAAAATACAGTCACTGCTTTCTTCAGAAGATGCACTTTGGCAAATGGTTGACAGGTAATGGAGAGCCATTCCTCAGGACGCAATCCGTAATCTCATTGGCTCTATGCATAGACGTGTTGCTTCGTGTATCGCCGTCCGCGGTGATCTTATAACCTGCTGACCCAATCCTGTTCTCGCTCGGCATTAGGCATATCATTTTGAAATACAAATCACTTGTTCATTTCTGTCCCTTTCTGTTTGCCGAGTTTCATCATTTTCTAGCAACAATTTCTTAGCGTTGCATTTTCAGTGTCGGGCAGTGTATATCTGAATTGTAATTTATTGTAAAGGAGATCCACCAAGAGAGAAATGGCTCCTTTCTGGAAAGTCAGAAATCTTTTTTATTATAAATTTTTAAATGTCTCTAGAAGTCCTTCCTATAAATAAGTCATAAAAGAAACCGCTTTGATATTGATCTCATGTCTTAAATATTGATGTTTAATTAAGAACTTGTGTGATTAAACAGATTAGAGATTGATTTCTTAAGACTGGTGTTCAGTTTTTCTTATTACGTTTTCTTCTTTTACTGTTTTTTTTATTTGTTACTTTCTTACAGAACTCCATTCATCGTGCCATAAATTTCCGATTTTCTTTGTTTTATTTAAGATTACCCTTCCTTTGTTCCTTTTTATGTGATGCCAAAACATTTCGGTTTGTATACGTTATGTACTTTTATAATCATAACACCAAATAAATCATTTTTCACTCATAAATAAATTCTTTCACTAGACATCACACTCTTCATAAGTATAATTATAATTGATTATATGCGATTTATATGACTTTTTCTGAATCAATTTTCTTTCATTTCCATGCTTTATATCACTATTCTTAGTTTGTGTCTGCTTCATAGCGGTATTTTGAACACTAATTACAGCACTTTTAAAAATTTATTTACAATCAGATAACTATATCTGTAACATGGAATAAAAATCTTTTTGCTCATTATAATTAAAAATTAGTTTCAACCACATCATACCCTGTGAAAAAAGTAGAAAGACAGTTCTAAATAATGAAAATAAAAGTCTTGTTAATAAGGAATTCTTCTCTCATTTGCTTTAATTATTTCAAAGGTATTTTTTTGCATTGAATCATACAAATCTTGAATTTCGATATGAGAATTTTTTCCCAAACACAATTCTAAGCTTTCCGAAGTTCGATCCAAGATTCAAATTGCTTGCCTGCGGTGTAAACATGCCGAACATTTACTGACCATATATTTTCAATAATATTGAGGTCTGGATTTTTATCAGGCCATAGCAAAACCCGAACATTATATGTTTCAAATCAGTTTTTAATGCCATTGGCCGTATGAATTGAGGCTTCATCTTGCTGTATTCAACTTTTCAACAACTGAAGTATTCAGCTTTTTCCGCCTTGTTATCTGTTCTTTTAATGTTATCTGTATGTTTATGTTTTCCCTCCAGAAACACTAGATTGGTCTTTCCACCATCCAAACCATTAAACTACCTCCTCCCATCTGTTTGGTAGAATAAGTTTTTCCTTGTTTACCCAAACAATGCCAATAATATAGATAACAGTCTGGTCTATCTAATTTGAATTTTTTTTCATTAGAAAAATTACTGAAGTCCATTCAGAGCTCCAAGAAATGTGTTCTTTGGCCACATGTAGCTCGTTCTCAATGTGCTTTTTGTTCCATTTAGGATAGTGCTATTTTTTCTTGAATCTGAATGTTTCCAAACTTTTTTTACATAGCTGTAAAGTCCTCTTCTAGTTCCATGCGTGATTTCAACTTGGTTTTGAGCTTTTCCAACGTTGCCACTCATTTTTTTAAAGTTCTTTAATGATTTTCCTTTGAAGACGTGGTGTAAATTTTTTGGGTGTGCCATCCTTTGCTTTCCTCTGACCCTTTGGATTTTTCACGAAGCTAGAAACAGAGTTTGAACACATGTGTAGGTGCCTCGCAATCTCGCTTACACCTTTGCAAGCATCTTTATAAGCCACAATTTGGCCTTTTTGAAGTTTACTTAAAGGTTACCCCCGGCATTTTAACTGTACAAAAATTGAAGATTTTTTTAAACAAAATATATCTTTTGAAAAATAAAAAAAACAGCTTAAAAATACAATGTTTTCAACATGTTAAACTGTTACAGATTACAAAAGGAGAATATTTTTGCAGATTTCCTTCTACTTTTCTCACAAACCGAAAATCTTGAAGTTCTATTTTATATTTGCTTAGTAGTAGATAAAACTCATTAACGGAAAAGAGAAAAACAAAACAGCTGAATAAAATAAAAAGAAAGTATATATATATATATATATATATATATATATATATATATATATATATATATATATATATATATATATATATATATATATATATATATATATATATATATATATATATATACATATATATCCTTCATTGGTCCTTAAATTTAATTGTTTATCATATTGATTCCCAGGATGAATAAAGATATTCATAACAGTTTAAAAGTTTAGAATACCCTTTAAACAGAAGAACTATGTTAAATTAGCTCTTACCATGGACACAGAGAAATAAAAAATTAAATTTATATTTTAGAATAATTGAAATTAAATTAGAAATATTTAATAATACAAATATAAAATGTTAGAACTAAGCACACATAGAGGCGACTAAAAATTATTTTTAACAGAGGAAAATAAGAAATTTCCAATTAAAATTTGAATTTGCACTTGATAATTAATGATTGTAATTACAACAGTACTTGAATTAATAATGTTGAACAGAATGCAGCTTTTTGAAATACTTTGGTTACAAAAAAAAAATGCGTAGTTATAAAAAGTCATATATTTCGTTGAACATTCAAATAAGTCACAATTTTACTTGAAAACTTAAAAACTGAGAAAAGAACTGTAAAATGTGTATAAGATATGTAAATATTATGGTTAATTCTGCTGCAGGGGATAAGTTCATTGTTAGGAATCATAAATCAATGAACATAAAGTCTACTTAGACGGCAAGTTTTGAAATAGAAACTATGCATCGTCATAAAAAATAATTTAGATTTCCTTACTGAAGAACTTGACTTGCATATTGAATAATCTAAGAATTAAAAACTAGCATCCACCGTGTTTGGACTTAAAATTGATCATTTCGATGATTCAGTGAGCCATATTCGCTTGCTGCAAAGAAGAAAAGCGGAAAACTGTCAGCATTCACACGACAGACCTAGACGCATAAATATAGAATCCGTCAACTGTTGTTTAACAGCAGATTAGGACCTTCCATTCTAAAGAGTCCATACCATTTTGACAAGACAGAAAGGAGAACCTGTTGTTGTTGTTGTTACTTATGACACTTGGACAGGACGTTGGCTTTGCGAATTTAAGTCAGTAGGATGCATCTGTCAGAGCACCGCGAAGGTGAAAGTACAACTTTGCTCTAAACTTCTCCGATAGATGGCACCACCAGGGCATCTATTCCCTCAATTTTGACATTGATCTGGAGGGGAAGGAAATTTTCTCCAGACTTTTACACCCATGGTAACTGCTCAACGACCGACAACAGGTTTTCGATTCCACCGATTTAACGAGCAAGTATATCGCATGTACTCGGTGGTTCTTTGGCGGCAGTGGGAATCGAACCCCACCCTTCCGGTTGGAAGGCCGATGCCCTAACCACTTGACTACCACGGGCTAAGGAGAACTTAGAATTCGAAAGTAGTTATCAAGCGTTTGAGCCATCCACCGTGATTTACCATCGGGAATGACTTTTCACAGACTCAAGCTATATGCCCATATTACAAAGGAGGAAACCAACAAACTCCTTATCAATTGTCCCTATACCACATAGAATGCGGACACGCAACATTTATCACTCGTTGTTACTGGACTCAAATCGATGTCCTTCTATTTTGAAGAATGAGCCGCTGCCAGCAAATAAGAGTGAGCCCAAAGAAAGATACATAGAAAGGAGAAAAATAAATGTGATTCAAATAAAATTCTAATAATAATTGTTGTTTTTAAAATTTGCTTTTTTTATTTAAATGATATGTTTTTAAAATTTAATTGCAATGAGGTCATGTTATTAATTAATTTTTTCAATGCTATGAAGACAACAGAATTTAGTTTAGTTAGTTACGCAATACTTGTTTTCATTCAAACTATTTAATAACGTGACAGTCTGAAATGTTTCATTGAATGAAAAAATTGATTAATATTATAAAATGACTACTTTTTTTTAATTATTAATATAGGTCAGTAAGTTAATCGATATTTTATTTTTAACAAATATTTAAGTTTAATAAATTTCCTATTATTTTTGGAAATTTTGGCATGCACAAATAGAAATAATTAATCTAATTCCAAATTTATGAATGCGTTTTAAACTTTATTCAAAAGGATAAATATTCAATGTTTGCGCTATTTTCGTTTTCTTGGTTTCTTTACCAAATTTTGTTATCATTTAAGGAAGGTTTTCTTGCTTGCTTGTTTTCGTAAATACAACAAGTTTTCAATAACGTTAAAAGAGTTTTTATAATACGGCTTTTTTTAATTTTCAAAACAACTTTAAATTTAAAACTCTCCCAATTTCTTAATTTGTTATTATTATTTATATTATCTTCAGACAAAGTAATTTTAGAAAAAAATTTATTACAATATTACTTAAAACTTGTCATATTATACAAATTAGACAATAGTCATAAAAAATACAAAATAATATTCTGCATTAAAAGTTTTAAATTTAAATCAAGAAAATACTTAATAAAACAAATAAACCAATAACGATACTTTTTTTAAAATATTTGTAGAAAATTGCAATACTTGAAATCAAATATAATTATAAATATATGTTAATAAAAATTAGCATACAAAAGAAATTGTAAAATAATTTTAATGTTAAAGTGAGTAAAATGGTACAAATGTTTTTACCAAGAAGTTTAGAAATAATATGTATATATGATTTTATATATGTCCTTTACTATTATTTCAATATGAAGAGAAAAAAATGCTTGAAGGAGGAAAGTAAAAAAAAATGAAGTAGTATTTAATATTTAACTATAATTTCACAGTAAAAGAATGTAGACTGAAGTAGTTTATTACTCTTCAGTCATTAGAAATTATTAAAAAGATTCTTTTATAAAACAAATGAAAAATGTATACAGTCATTCTTCCAATATTAAGAATTGAGAAGTATAGATGGACCCCATTTATAAAATTATTATATATATTATCTAATTTTCATTTGTGAGACCTTCTTAAGTTTATGTAAATAATTTTACGAAATCATATCTATATAAATTATACACATTAGTATACAGAAAATAATATATTATTAGAACAATAAGGAGTTTATTAAATAAAAATTTTAATTTAATAACTTTTTGCAAAGCTTATGATACAATAAAATTGGAGAAATGTGCAATTTTTTTTCACCAAAATATTGAATAGAATAAGGAACTTTAATTTTTATAAATGTTCAAACACAATGCAATTTGCTTAAGATATTGCTTTTGCTGCGTTATGAATTATATAACAAGAAAAAAAAAACTTGTTGTGAATAATTTTTTTCTTTTTTAACAATGAAATACAAAATTTTTATCGATTTTTGTTTTTAAATTGATGTTCATTTAAAAAACATTTTTATAATCCAAAATTAAATTAATCAAATTTACCAAAAATTTATAAAAAAAAGCTTTTTTTTGCTTTTTTTTCATCAATCAAATAGGAAGTATCATTCTATAAAGTTAAATTTATGTTATTAATCTGTTTCGTAATTATAATTAAAACGTTTCGAAGAAGCTCTATAAAACACATGAATACTATAAATTTTTATAGATAGATTGCAGATTATTTTAACCCATAACATTCCTCTAAACTTAATCATATTTTTCTCCCTCTTTATACTTCTCTAGACCATTTTAATATACTTAAAGTAAAGATTTTCGAATGTGAACTTGATTAGTTTATTCAAAATATTCTGTAAATTATATTTCCCAATGTATATTTGTTTTTTTGTATCATTAAGGATACAAATTCAGCTAAATATAATTGTTTGCTAAACTGGAAAATATTTAAAAATGATAAAAGATAGTTATAAAAAAATATTTACACAAATAGAGATTATTTACATTAAAAAAATTAATGTAAATGATCTCTATATGTATATCTGAAAATTGTCAGTTAATTCTTCATACGACATAGAAGCAACAGAGCAGGAATTAAAAAAAGTAACAGCGAAAGAAAAAATTTTTTTTCTGAAATGATTTATTTCTTTTTCTCCCTCCCCACCAAAAAACCAACTCCATTAAAAGAACTCTGGCTCTCCTCATGCATTCAATTTGTTGTCGAATCGCACTCCCTCACTCTCCCCCCGTTGTCACGTGGGGGTGTAGGAACCGAGGAGAAGAAGCAACCGATCAGGAAGATGTAGAGATGATGGGGGAGAGAGAAATCCCGACTTCCAGTGCAAAGAAGAGTGTCCCTGTAGTAGCACTTAACGGTACCAGACGTCATCAAAAAGGTCGGGGTGGGCCAAACAGGGAACTCACGATAAAAAGGGGGAAGGGAAAGAAATAATATTTCTAAGAATCGTTTTTTGACATTTTGCTTTTGTGCAGACGAATCTTAATCTTTCCTTTTTTTTCTTTCTGACCCCTCTTTTCCCCCCACGTTTTCCTATTGTCCTTTTGTCGCTTTTATTATCACTAGCGTTGGTATGCTCCATCTCGCAAACGATTTCTTTTTTCTGCCCCCCCCTCCCTGCTCCTTTCTATAACAGTCCTGCAGCTGTTGTAATAAAGATAGGAAGGAAAACCATCTTCGTCAAGTTATTCTGCACAATAGTCCGTATGGACAGTCGAAGCGGAAAAAAAAATCGCTTGCATTCATGTTTTACCACCCCCTACTCCAAAGTAAAATCAATTTGATCAAGATACGTGTTATAAACTTCCTTTATTTTATTTTCTACTTTTTCTTAACATAAGTATTCTTTCTATATCAAATTTTTTTATCTGTTCTGTATCTGCTTTTCTACGCAACTTTAATGTTTCCGATTTTTTTCAGTTGAGAGCTTCTCTAGCTTGACCTTTAAAATAGAATGTCAGAAACTGTTCCAATGCGAAATTCCTCTGCAGTTGCAGAAGAATTTTTCGGCTGTCATACCGGACATACTACCGATTGAATATTAAAGCATTATAACTAATGCATGTGTAAGAAAAAATAACGAATTTTGGGAATAAAAAAGAAAGTTTTTTTTTTCTAAATAACAACAATGTCGCAAAATGTTTTATTTCCTTAAAATTAATTTTCACATTTTTGTATTTATTTTCTTTGATATAAATTATTGTTTGTGATGGATAATTTCACGTACCATAATTTCCAAAAGAAACGCCGTGGCATTTACGCATTTAAAATTTAAATTTTTTAATATTCAGACATTTTTCTACCGATACTTTATTAATATGCACTTTAAGATTATTTACCAGTGGCTTGTAAAATGCACTGGATGTGCCCGGAAATTGCTAATAATATTAGTATTAAAATCTGCGGTTGTTAAATAAAGTTGTATTTCCAAATAAAGTGGCTGTCAAACAAAAAAATCTATGTGAAAATCCGATAAACTTGGACTATTTTAATTCAAATTTAAATCACAAAACAAGTGAAATATATATATTTTTTCGAATGGTAAAGAATCATATTTGAAATACCTCATATAGTTGCAGTTTGATTCAATTGTTTTTAGCATATTACATTTATTTCCTTTCATTCAACTTATTATTTTATCATTGCGATATTCTTTATAATATAATGTGAATATTATGCATATGGACTAAATTTTGGGAGTACATTTTAATACATTTGGTTTTCTGGCATTTGTGGATTGATATATTTTTAAGATCTTCTATACTATAATTTACTTTTGAGTTATGTTAATATTTTCTGCATTTTTTTCAGATTACTATGCAATACATCATAATACATTGGCTTTGATGCTCATTGCAATACGATTTGTAATTTAACTTAATACACTTTGTCTGTTCAATTAAAAAAGTTGTAGTCATTTTCCACAATAAGGGCATTCTTGTTTTCTTACTGGAATCTAAATTTTTGCCTTAGAATATATATAATCTGATTACCTTGTATCATTTTTTCTCAAAACACATTAATCAAAATTCTTGTTTCGGAATTTCACTGATGATCTTTAATTTTGTGTTCCCATTTGAGAAATTTCCAATAACATTTATTTCTGTTCATTTAATTACTTTTGAAACTAATCGTATCCATGTGTGTGGTAATTTCATAAAATGTAATTAAAAATACATTTAGTTGTAATTATTCCTTTTCAAGCAATCTTAAATATCACCATGAGTTTTCTTAGAATACAAAAAATAAACTTTTATAGTTAGTAAAAGTGATGAAAAAAATTAATCGATATATAAATGCAGATTTTTTGGTGCAGAATTTATGTACGTAAAATTCAATATTATTCAATGAAGACCACCGCCCAAGAATTAATTATTGATTTTAATCAATTTTTGTTATCATATACTTTTCCTTTATTCTATCAGTTTTATTTTATTTTCATCGGCCTCAACTGGCATCATATAAAAAATTTTTCCCGGTTCTAATAACAGATATTTCAATAATGGAAATGGCAACAGGAAGCTTTCATTTGTGTTCTACCGTTATCAGAAACAGTTTCGGCGAACATCAAAGAGCTCTTTCGAAATCACCTGCGTGCCAATTTCACATAAATAATTTTTTTTCTTTTTATTTTGTTCTACGCTGTGGGTTTTTAATTTTAGCCCCGCTTTTAAACGAAGCGTTCTGGAAATAGCGGCTTCGGAGAAAGAGTAAAATGCATTTCTTTGTGATGGGAAGAAGAGATCAGCCGAAATACGATTCCGGTGGTCTCTTTAGCAGCAGCAGCTCCCTCTTAAAATCATTTAAGAAACTAAAAATAAAAAAATTTCATTCAGTTTCTGTCGCTCTTTCCGGAAGCTTATTCGTGTAACAGTTTTGTTTACACTATTTGGCGTTGAAAACACGAATTCTAAATGTAATTTTACCATGGCGCAATTACGTCAATAGAATAAAAGTTCGCTGCAAATTATTTTTTATTCTGTTAAAGTAAATAATATATAAAATATTTAAAAAAATAAATACTAACATGTGTTTACCAAATTTTCTTCCGTAAACTCGTTCTTATTGTTTACTAAATTTAAATAAAACGAAATGGGGGGAAAAGTTGAAATTAAATGTTAGCCAATAGCAGTTCTTTAAAAGGAGGTTGCAGATCGTTACTTTTTTCTTTAAAAATTTAGACTCCACAGAAGTAAAATATTTCTAAAATTGGAAAAATTCTTATATTTATTTTAATATATTTTTTTATTATGCTTTTGTGTTTTAAGAGATAACATGGAAGTTAAATAAACTTTAAATTAATAATAGATTTATAGACAAGAGTTTCTTTTATGAACAATTGCTTTGGGAATTCAGATTAATAAGCTTTAACTGTAAAAATAATAAACAAAATATTTATTTCATTTTGCTTTTCCTCGAAACTTACTAGTGAAAGGAGTATCATAAGTGACCCTTAACATTTTGTTTAGGAATCAATAATATATTATTAGCGAAATTATCGGAGGCCATCTGAGTTTTAATGAATAATGGTAATCTCTACTTCTAATGATAATTTGATAAAGTTGTGAATAAATATCAAGACCACGAAATCACTATGTTATTGCAAAACATGAAGAACTATTAAAAGTGGTTAAAACTTTGGATTCCAACTGATAATTACATTTATTTTATACGAATAAACAATCGTTATAAATCTTAGATATACTAATTTTTGCACATGTATGCATATTATTAATGAAATTGGGGTTGCGTTAAAATGCTCAACTGAAACACACATAATTTTTTGGTCTAGAAATATGTCTCGTACAAACACACACACATAATTAATCTTATTACTTTGTAACTTATTCTGACAATTATAATGCAGTTTCCTTGTCTACCAAAATGTTATTCGAAAACAGTTTATCCTGGTTCTTTTTGGAGCAATAGCTATAGATTCACAGAATAAACAGGGCAAATTTCCTTGTTAAGAAAAATCTATAAATACTTTACGTTAATGGAAATTGCGAGTGTATTAGAAAGTAATCAACGAAAGTAGAAAATAAGCAAATGCTGAAAATTATTATTGAAAACTTACGTTTAAATTTTCTACTTGCATATCGCTGTAATAAAATTTCTATGGAAATTAAACGCATTAATTAAGCTGAATACTTAATGATCTACGCATCACTTCATTATATTCCTATTTATTCTTGTGCATTTATCGCTCTCGCTTTTCATAATGGAACTAATTTCAAAGAAAATATTAAATGCATCCGCGATAAGCTTATATTTTTTTGTAGCAAGAAAAAAATTATATTGCTCGAATAAAAAAGATGATACGGTTGTTGGTAAAAAGTCTTGGTAAACAATAATAATTTCCAACATGACTATTATGAATTCATGGTGGAGAACAAGTAATAAGGATTAGACATGAAAAGGGAATCTATTTTAAAGAAATTTTAAATAATATTTGGATGAATTCACTAAAATAGGGTAACAAATGTATCAAATTCCTTTTGAATTTCAAAAGTTCAATTTAAATCTCAAAAAGTTTTGACTTATAACAAATGTTCAATTCTCACTAAAACTAAATAAAAGAGTTGTAATTAGGTTATTCCTAAACTATAAAAAAGAATGACAAAATAATAAGATGTTTCGTCAATTGATAATTTTAAGATATTGAACAATTTACCATTAATAAGAGACAATTTTCACGAAAGAAATCTGAATATATTTTTTACCTTACAAACAGGCTGTCAGCTATCCAGATATATTAAAATATATTTAAAAATATGTGGAAAAATTTGCGAAAATGAATATGTGTCTAATGAAAGTAATGAATTAATTTCGGCTTTGATAACCATGTGGTGAATTATTTTTGGCTTTAAAGATGAATATTCAGAACTTACAGAATTTTCTTCTAAATTCAAACTAGCTCATTTTTAATCTATTCCTAAATATTTTTGGAATGAGTAGGAATACAACACAACAGATATCAATTTTGTGTTTGCCTCTTTGCTTACATAAAATATGACTAATTTTTTTTTTATCATTAGAAATCAGTTTATTAGTATTTAGCAGAATCAAATTATAAATTAGATTAGGTAAGCTAAGATTATAAATCTAACTAAAAATGTTGATTAAAATAAGATAAAACAGATTTAGATAAATTTCAAGATTTAAAATACTAATACCTATTTTATAATATTTACCTTTTTTTTCAAATTTATGATATGAAAGGATTGTATTAAGGGTATATATTTATTATTGTTCATGAAATCACAGGAGAAAAATGCTTATGTAGTTTACATGTATGCAACATGTATCATATGCAATTTAACATAAATAAATTATCATAACAGTTTTACCCAGAAAATTAATCACAAAAAAATCATGCGAGAAAACTTTTAATCAAATTTTCATCAATAATGTCAGGATATGTTCTAGAGCATGGGGGTTTATGTAGGTGTTAACAAATATGTAATGTGAGTCGAAATAATATATATTTCTAAAAATTTCTTCTGAAGATAGCCAAGCATTTGAAGAGGTCGGAATCACTGCTGAATTCCAACACATGTTTGCTTTATTAATTCTTTTAGGAATTAATAAATGTGCTTTATTAATTCCCAGAATTAATAATGTACTTTTAAAACGACGCTACTTTTATCTTACCATTAGTTTACTGCGCAATAGCTGTTTTAGGAGAACAAATCATAAGAGTGCGATGACCTAAATGCATACAAATAATGCAATGTCTAAAATAAAATTGCAGCATTTCTTAAATTAATTTCTTTTTGGGAGCCATCTTAATTTTATTTTATCAGAAAAAAAATTTATTCCAAATAAAATATAAAAAGTTTTTTTATAGAATATTTTATCCGCTTATTTTTATTGTGGTCAAGCAGATTTTAAAAAATTTATCTCTTCTGAATATAAACTCTGTGGCATGACAGGCCGTGTGGGCCACCCAAGGCCCATCTCTGTTTCCCTGACCGAGAAGCCCTGGGGTGCGAAGCATATGTCCCGATTGGTGGTTAGCCTGACGCAAAACACTCAACACTCAGTGTTTAGTTCCCAAGCATGCTTGGTACTCAGTTTATCGACCCATTGAAGGGATGAAAGACTAAGTCGACCTTGTCCAACCCGAGGATCAAATCTCGAACCTGTGCCTTGGGAGCGTGAAGCGCTACCACAGACAGACAGACAACGAGAAGAAGAGGCCCTGTTCTATAGCACACATATATTAGGTTGGGAAATACGTTCATAGCGTTTCTACCAAAGACTTTTATTTAAACAAAAAACAATCATTATATCAATAAGTTAATCAATTATACAATCGCCGTTGCTGTTTACAACCTCTTCCCACCTCACGACCCATTTATTTGTTGATGCCGTTCCACCAAAACTCGCCTGATTTGGTGTCAAAGCAGTTGTTGAGTCAGTTTTTAAGGACCTCTTGATGCACTGGGAAATGCTCGAAAAGAATGCCACTGTCAACAAGGAGCTCTACATTGCCCAGCTTACCACGTCAATGAGGCTATTCGACTGAAAAGACCTGATCGCGCGACATGGTGAAACAATACTCGTTCACGACAACGCCAGGCCCCATGTTGCACAAGTCGTCAAAGCAACACTCCAAGAGGTCCTTCAGCATCCGCTGTATACTTCGGACCTTGCACCGATAGATTACCATCTTTTCCACACCTTGTCAAACCAGATGAAGGGCGTTACCTTCGATAACAAAGAGGTCCTTAAAAACTGGCTTAACAAATTCTTTGACACCAGACCAAGCTATTTTTGGCAGAACGGCATCAACGAACGGCATGACACAGGTCCGAGGTTCGATCCTCGGGCTGGGCAAGGTTGACTCAGCCTTTCATCCCTTCAGTGGGTCGATTAACTGAGTACCAAGCATGCTTGCGAACTAAACAATGGGGGTCTTACGTTAGGCTGACCACCTAACTGGGACATATGCTTCGCACCCCAGGGCCCTCGGTCATGAAAACAGTAATGGGCACTGTAGGCCTTGGCCCACATGGGCTGTCATGCCATGGAGTTTAGTTTATATATATATAATGAAATGATTAATGCGATCCGTTTTTTTTTGCGATAAATAAATTTGCAATCATCATTTAGAACTACTAATTCTAATACTTTTAATTATAAATAGTTATAGTTTTTATGATATGCCTAAAAATTAAACCTAAGTAATATTATATCGGGGCTATTGCTAGCCAAGTTAATGATGAATCACTGAAACAATCTTTGTGGATAACTTGTATTTTATTGTATTTTCCAATAGAAACGCCTCGGGGTTTACGTGTTCAAGTTACATTTTGTGGATTGAGGTGTTTCAATTGACGCAACATTCAATCGCACTAAAAAGTAAAAGTATTCTACTGTTTTTCACAAAATGAGCTGGAACTGCTTGAACATCTGAGAAAATATATATAATATTAGGAATAGAGCTATACTGATGAATTATTATTAAAAATAAAGTAGTAAGTACATCAGAAATATATGCGACTCCGAGGCAGAACCGGGCTATATAGTTTCAAATTTAAATCAACATTTGCTATTAGGAAGATGAAGAAATGGATTTTGAGGGCAATTATTTTTACTGGCAAAAGTTAAAAAATGTTTCATTTTACTTGATACTGCTTCATTATTGTGATATGGTTTACAATATATCAACCGCAAAATGACTTTATATCAAGTGAATATACATGAGTACATTTGTAAACGCTAAATATATATTTACTTTGCTAAGTTATTTGTGAATCATCCAGCCTTCTTTGAAATTATAAATATTTCAAACTATTTTCCTCAAGTTCAGTATTTAAGCTGATGCTACCTTTTTTCCGGAAATTACTCAATAAATGAATAAAAAGTTTGAATAAGCAATTATTAAATAAAACAAGGTAATAGAAACAAAAAGCAATTTCATTGTTTAAATTTATGGATTAGGCAATTTTAATCTAACAATATGTGTCAATATTTTGGGTGATTTTAAAGTACTAATAATACGACTTTGTTAATGAATTATATATATATATATATATATATATATATATATATATATATATATATATATATATATATATATATATATATATATATATATATATATATATGTATATGTATGTATATGTATATGTATGTATGTATGTATACAGTATGTCCACTAAAGTCCCTTGCCACCCTCTTAAACACGGAACCGCTGCTGCTATATTCATAAAATTGGTGTCTAGGTATAGTAAAGTAGCCATGCACTACTGAATGAAACCACCTACCACGCCACCTGGTGGTACACTGTGGAGTTAGCATTCGTATCTCGAAAACGGAACGAGATAGTAAGGAAAGTGATTTACGAAATTGAGAAGAAGAGCATCTCAATTTAGTACGAAAAGATACCTTGTAGGCATTAATGTGAAGAATACAACGGTTAAAACGCGCATTTGATTCGTATTGTGACGTGGCACATTTTACGTGTGCATATTGGAAAAAAACAAAAAATCGTTTTCGTCATTACATTTTCACTTTTATTTCAAAATGGAAAGAACGGAAGTATTAAAAATAATTCCAACAATTTGCATGCAGTATGCAAATACGTAAGAAACGTCACGCCTGTTCACCTGAGACAGCTATAAAAGAGACATCTTCTTGGGGCTGTATTATGTTGATGCTCATGGTCATGGCTGAGAATTCCAAAGCTGAGTATGGTGAGATGGTTTTACTGTACGGTGAATGTCGACGCAAGGCACGATAAGCAGCAAGGTTGTACCACCAACATTTCTCTGCACAGGCCCGCATCCTTCTCATCAAACCATCCTAACTTTTGTAAAACTTTTAAGGGAGACAGTTTGCTTTACTGGTCGTCCTCGATCTGGCAGACAAGCTAAGGTAGGACGGCAAGTTCAACCGGATAAGGTATTAGCATATGCCCTCGCATATCCGAAATGCAGCGCAAGAGAGATCAATCAACATTGTGGTTTCTCCAAAAGTCAGGTTTGGAAAATCCTAAGTGAATCAGGTGCTCATTCATACCGACCAACGCCTGAACAGGTTTTAGTGGACGGGCATGCCAATAGACACTATGCATGGTGAAACTTTGTCATGAATTAGATACAGATCCAGCCAACATTCTTGGCTGATATAATGTGGATGGATAAGGCATGCTTTTCACGGAATGGCATGTACAATAGGCAAAGCACCCATTACTGGGCGCTGGAAAATCCTAAATGTTTCGTTGATGTACGACATCAATTGCGGTATGCTATTAACGTTTGGTGTGCAATTTACAATAACGAGCTGATATGCCTAATATTTTACAATGGCACGTTAATGGGTGCACGATATTTACAATTGCTACAGAAGGTAATACCCGATTTTGTGGAGAACCTACCGTTGTTTAATCTTAAGAATCTATAGTTTCAACATAACGACGCGCCTGTGTTCACAAGATATCTCCAGTGAAGCGGTACCTCGTCAAGGAATTTTGCAACCAAATACTAGGGCATGGTGGTTTCGAAGAGTGGCCTCCACGTTCTCCTGACCTGACTCCACTGGACTTTTTCCTGTAGGGATATTTGAAACAGCAGGTGTATGCGACCCCTTCACAAAAATTGCAGGGCCTTAAACGACACATTACGGTCGCGTGTTCCAACGTGTGCAACGTGATCTTCAAGCGAGGATCCAAATGTGCATTGCAGCTGACAGTGAGAAGTTTGAACACCTTAAGTAAAGTATATTGTTATAACTATTTGTTTGTTTCTTTTCTTTTTAGATCGTTTTGTCACGTCACAGCACGAAACAACAAATGCGCGTTTTAACCGTTGTATTCTTCACATTAATGCCTACAAGGTATCTTTTCCTACTAAATAGAGGATGTTCTACAACTTTGTAAATCACTTTTTCTCTCTATCTCGTTCCGTTTTCGAGATAGGAATGCTAACCCCGCAGTTTTCCACCAGTAGTTTGTTTCATTCAGTAGCGCATGGCTACTTTACTATACCTAGACACCACTTTTATAAATATAGTAGCAGCCGTTCCGAAGTTAAGAAGGTGGCAAGGGACTTTAGTAGACATAGTCTATATATAAACAAAAAGCAACATATATTATAGATTTTCAGTGTATAATGGAAATATCTTTTTGATTTATTAAAAATTAGCTTTATTTTGCAGTTATTCAATGAACAGAGTATAAGATTTTGATTGTTTATTTATTTATAACATTAATTTTATTTATTGTTTCGTGTTGTTGAAACTTGGTATCCATTATATGAATTAACATTAAAAAATGGACTTTGAGAAATGCTTTGCGTTTAGTTAATAAAAATACTTAGTGAAAAAAAGAATATAACAATTACTTAAAAAATTAAATTAATAATATTTAAATTCGAGTACCAATTTTTCCTATCATCAATTTAGTTTCCTTCCCGAATATGATATTAAATATATGTTTCGAGAAAAAAGCCCGTTGCGTTCGTTATAAGACTTTTATTTATTTTTGTGAAATAATTTTACCTATGAATAAAACATAATGACGCAATAAAATCTAGTTTTAAACTGATAGAATCAGAGCGAAAAATTAGCATAATTCTAGAAACTTCTGATAGAATCTGATAGACTTCTGATAGATTTCTGATAGATATAATCTTACATTTTTATTATTTTGATATAGCAAATGATATATTTTAAGAGATAATGGATCCTTTTACACACCAAATTTTATTTTTGGATATTAATTCATTTTATGAATTAAAACTAATATATACTCATTGGTATCACATTAAAAAACAACAAAGAATCAATATTCAGTTACAATTTTGTTTATGATTAAAGAGGAGAATATGGATCGATATAATGCACGCTTTTTTATATTATTTAAACACAAAACAATAGGTTAGAGCAGCGGAATATTTATCATTATGATTCTTTTCAACATATAGATAAAGATACTAAAATGTGATGTTACATGTATATATTTGAACAAAATAATAAAAAATATTATGAAATTAATTCTGCAGTGGTAGCAATCTTTAAATAATAATAATAATTAATTCTTTAAGGCTGGTCTTTAAATGCTAACCTTTCAAAAACACTATGTTGCAAATGTCATTGAAAAGTTTTGTAATTTTCAAAACTACTTTTGCTCGTTGAAGGTTAATATCCGCATAATTGGGGACAGCCTCCATCAAATCAACAAAAACCCATGTTTAATATTTCTCTGTTTATAAAAAGAAATCAAAATCTATGAGAAAACATTCTTTTATAAATATCATGATTGATGATAATCGGCAATGTGAAAAAAAATATTTAGGTTATTTTTTAATCTAAAACATTGAATTTTTAAACAAAGATTAAACTGATTAAATGAGCCAAATCGCTTATTGAATAGATCGACAATTCAATAAACTAAAACAGATTTTAAGAAAGTGTCCTGCAAATAATAAAGTGATTTATTTAATCTTTTTTCCGGAAACATGATTAATCGGTGTTGTTGTTTGATCGGGAAAACAAAGAACTGAACTGAAAAGGTTTGGAACAGTAAACAAAGTTTTAGAAACAACGCAGTTGAAAGACAATCACTGTATGCAGCAGATTAGAAAAAAAAAGAGTGTTAACATTTGTTTTAAGCAATATTTTACTTATAAACAAAGAATTACTAATAAATATTGCAAAGAAATTGGACAAATATAAAACGGAAATAAACAAAACAACTACAGCTTTAGAAGGACATTATGTTTTTTTTTATTGTGATTTAATTTTTACGAAAATCATTGACTTTTTATTTACAAAAATCGAATGAAATAGTTTGCTTTCTTTCCAAAATAAAAGCATTTCTAATAAAATAATAAATAAAAAAATATCATGTTCATAATTTGCATGTTCTGAAAAAAAATCGATTTTAAAATTTGTGCAAATGTGAATCAAAATATAAGAACATTTCACGAAAATACATTTGAAATACTCGCGAAATATTACTAGTTTGTTTTTAATAGTGATAATAATAAATTTTTAACTACATATGTTAAATATCTGTTAAGATTTAGTTAGTGTATCTATAAATTGAAAAGATTATTTCTAATAATGAAATCCATTGAAATGATGAATAACATAACTTGTAAGCATGCAATTTTGCTTACATTTAATCATCTTATTACACGCAGAAAAATTTATAGTAATTAAACTGATTTAAAAAATATATAATAAGTAAATCAAATACTTAGAGGTACACAATTGTCTTCTTAAATAGCTAACTCAAATATTAGTAATAAAAAATTTCTTTATTCATTCAAATGTTTGTGATTATTTTATCTAGTTTTAATTTTAATTATTCAAATGAATTATGGGGAAAATGTTTGAAGATTTAAATGATTTTTTTAAATGTCCTGATAATTTATTTTTTATCACAAATTATTTTTACATAACAGTAATGTTTAACTTGTAATATTTTCTATAATTACATTTTATTGCATTAAAATATCAATAAAATCTTCGCTATTGTTCCCTGCGTGCAAAAATCACTACCTAAACATGGCCTTGCCAGATTTCTGAAATGTTCAACCGCGACACGGGAATGTTCTCCCCTCTTTAACTTCTCTGGTATTTGAGGGTACTCACCCTTGGTAGGTGCTAAGAGTGTTTTAGAGGGTAGTTTATTTTCAGTGCCATGAATAAATGGTTACCTGACTAGGAACTTATACAAGGGATAATAATAAACGACACAAGCATATAAATTTAAACATTTTATTTTTTACATGTTAGTATTTATAAATTAATGAAGTAAGAAGAAACATTTTGAATGAAGAATAAAAATTTGAACAATATTTACATGCACTTTTCTTTGGTTAGGACTCATTTCTTTTTTTAAAAAAATGTATTTTTTTAATCTTGTAAAAATCTTCACAAGCTACTCCAATATAAATTTTTCACGTCATGCTTGGTCACGATTCGTGGAATAAGGCGTTACGATGACAGTAATATTTATTAGCACACCATTACTTGAACACAGTTTTCATTTTTCATATAGTACAAAAATATAAATGTCAAAGTTATTATTTTAAATAAACCTTCACAGCAAATTATGTATTCTTAGATTTTTTTGTCAGCTATAAAATCAAAAATTAATTTTTACAGAAACGTGCAGGACTGGGATAAAGTGATTTTGATTGAATATAGAGGGACGTATTGCAAGTGTATATAAAAGTATCATGTATTAAAAAGATATAATCATAGATTGTTTTTGGAACTAGTAGGATGTCCCCCCCATTGGCGATCATTGAGAATTTTTTGTCGCCAAGTTAAGCGCATGTTTTTCCTAAGTTCCAAAAATACGCATTTTAGAAAATTTTAAATCACATAATAGTATACCAAACCTAAGAAAGTATTACTAAAAAAATGAATAAAAATCTTTTTTGTTGGGTTTATCTTCTCTTCAAAACAACCAGTGAAAGAGATAAGTAAATATAACTATGATTTACTTGATATGACGTCAAGCTCACTTGTCGAATATATGCTCGGGGATATTATGGAAAAATATACAAGAAAAATATGGTAATAAATTAACGAAAATGTATACGAAAAAAATAATAGTAAATAGACAAAAAGAACTAGGAAAAAAAGAACAATTTACGACGTTGAAAATATAAAAGAAAAATATAAAAATAAATTATATATATTTAATTTATTTTTATATTTTTCTTTTTTGCAGAAACGTGCAGAAACCTTTTATATTTTATATATATATATATATATATATATATATATATATATATATATATATATAAAGAAAACTATATAATGAATAAACAAAATAAAAAAGATATAATAATAAATAAATTGGAAAGAAGAACAGTTTACGATGTTTGGATGCTGGTGACAACAAAACACAATAACAAACGTAGAACAAAAATTTCGAATTGAAAGTAAAACGAAAACTTCAAATGCTGTTGCTACTGAAAAGAACCATATATATATATATATATATATATATATATATATATATATATATATATATATATGACGTAAAAATGATGTAAAATATGAGCAAAATTAAATTTGGCAACAAAAAAAAACTGAAAAATAACTGAAACTTAAATTGGCAACAGGATAATCAAAACAAAGGATGTTAGATTTGGCGAGAAATCACTTGAGGGGTATCATACTTACATCTTGTTTTTTTCTAGGTTTAGACGGAAACAATGATAAAAAGAAAATAATAATGATGTATTATGAAAAAGAAAAGAAAAATGATATATATTATGATTTTTATGTCAGTATTTTAAATTTCGTTCATAAAAATCACTCATTTTCATTTTATTCTTTTCTCACCTTTTATAATTATTTAACACTATATATATATGTGTGTGTGTATGTATTTATTTATATTTTTTATATATAAGTATCTGAGGAAAATAAACTTCTCAAAATTGCTTTTCATCCATCTCATTATCCTGATATTTTTCAGCATTTATAGTCTTATTTTGAAGGTGAATGGTTTGCACTCAGTCTTTTAATTTAACAGTTAGTAGGTTAGTTTCCCAATACAGCGTGGATGCCTTTAATGGTTTGAAATCCAATTTAAACTGTAATTCTTGATCGAATTAGCCCTCGTATAAAAAATGAACGTAGAACACAAAAAAGAAATCAAAATGTGAAAAAAAAACATTATCTTAAAACTTTCAAAATTGGGATAAAGTTTCAAAAAATCAGTTCAATAATCTCAATATTTATTTTGAAATGCTTTTTTGATTTCAGACAATAGTCTGCAATGTCCCAAAAATTAATTTAAATGGCTTTAAGGCTTTAAAATTTCTCTTAATTATAAAAAAAATTATAGTTATATAGCTGCAAACATTAGAGGGGTCTCTCCGAAATCCGTGCTCTTTAAATCTGTGGAATCGAAAGTCCTGTGGTCGGTCGTTGAGCAGTTACCATGGGTGCAATGGTCTTGAGAAAATTTTCTCCTCCTTCAAATTGAGGAGGTGGATCCTTTGGTGGTGCCATCTATTGAAATAGTTTAGTGCAAAGTCGTATTTTCACCTTCGTGGTGCTATGGTTAAACGAAAGATGCACCCTACAGACTTAAATTCGCATAACCAATGGTATAGCGAGCTTGACTTGTCCAAGTGTCATAACTAAAAGCAACAACATCAGATAACAACAGTGGTTGATAATCAGATACTAATTTTTTGAAAATATATTTTAATTTAATATGGAGAGTTAAAAGTGGTGTATAAATACAAGGTAAAAAATAGTGTTTCTCACCATTTTTGTTTCATAATTGAATGAAGGAAGAATAAATATGCAAATTAATTACGTAGCTTAAAAGCCTGCTGCTCGCGAGATTAGAAATATCAGTCCTTATCAAAACAATTTCGTATTTTTATGTTAACGAGGCGTCCAAAGAGCTCTTCAGCTGCTGTTAGCTTCACAACTTCGCATTAGGCTTAATTAGACTTCGAATTAGGAACTGCATCATGTCACCGTTACATGAATTCAGAGCAATTCTCACTCGTCGATCCCTGACACTGCAGAATCTTTTCCTATACATGCATTTGAAATTGGCATATTTCTTCATTATTCTCATTAACAGCACCACGAAACTTTTTTGATGATATTAAATAACCAAAAGCAAGCAATATTTCATTCGTGCATTGAAAGTTGCTTATTAATGCGATTTTATTATGCCAAAAATTTCTAAAACGAATAAACTTTTGACTGTCTTGTGCAAAAAATACTAAGAACTTAAATTCAAATAAAAGAAACTAGACGTATAAGCGATATGATTATGAAGCTGATAAAACTGAATTACAATTTTTGAGAATGGACGAGTGATAACAAAAATAGCAAATATCAAATCAATTATATTTAGAACACGAAAAAATAAACTATGTCTTCGCTTTTACTTATTCACAAAACAATATCGTATAGTAAGTTTAAACACAAAAAAAGTTTGAAAATACTGAGGTTTAGATTATAGTATGTGTACAGTTTCTTTTATAACAATATACAAAAGTATAGAAAAAAATATTGGATTTGTATATATATATATATATATATATATATATATATATATATATATATATATATATATATATATATATATATATATATATATATATATATAAATATATATATATATATATTTATATATATTTATATATATATATATATATATATATATATATATATATATATATATATATATATATATATATATGTATATATACATATATATTATATATACATATATATATTATATATATATATGTCAAGTAAACACGATGCTTTAAAAAAAGAACCAGAGATCATTATTGCGCAAATGATAGGTTCAGTAAACTTAGAAAAAGAATACATCTGGCAAAACAGGGGAGGAAACAGCGTATTGCACTCTTCTTTATCCGAAAGCAGCCGGATGCTTGACGATCGATACCTGTCTACTTTTCTCTTCGTACTTCCACTCCATTTGCTAAAGCCAAGGGAAAAGCATGGGGTTGGTACGAAAGCGGGGCACCCATGAACGCAGCCGATGAATAAAAAAATAAAAAAATCGTCCACTTTCTCTCTCCGACGTCCGTCAGGGAAGATGCAGAGCGCAACTGAAATGGTGCCGCAGCAAGTGCGTTCGCTTCGCTTGCCACAAGGGGTGCCAATGCACGCACACACGTTCCTCCCCTCCCAAGGAAGACAATTTCACTTTTTCTTTCTCTAAGCTTTTTTTATTCTTTTTTTTTTTATTTCGTCACGCTGTCAGCAAACGATACTCTTTAGCCATCGCATGCGTTTTAATCGGAGCTTTTCTTTCCATAACTTTTTGACATATTCTTTCGTAAATGTCGTCTGATTTTTTTTTTTTTATTACATGCTCCACTGGCAAGACGGAATTGGTCGAAAAGCGCTTGGATTTTTTTATTTGCATATTACTTCCTATTGTATAATATATATGTATTATTAAGTATATATCTTCTTTATATGATGTGTTTTTTTATTGAATCTTATTAATAAAATTTATAACAACTGTTTTATTGACATTCTGATAAACGAGACTCAGTGATATAAACATCTATGTAAAAGTAATTTTGTATTTTTTTAATATATTGTTGAGATTATAAAATTTCTATGCATAAATATTCAATCTTTGAGTTTCGCTATAATTTTCTATAATATATATATATATATATATATATATATATATATATATATATATATATATATATATATATATATATATATATATATATATATATATATATATATGTTATAATGTTATGAGAAATGCAAATAAATTTATTGAAAAATAAATTTTAATAAATATTGAGTTATTTTTCGAAATTAATTCAAAACATAATCTTTATTTATCTGCGCATTTACATATTTTTGTTTAAATGAACAGAATTCTTATATTATGTCAGTATAGTTTATAGGAATAAATAATTAAGTAGATATTTTACACAGCATTACTTAAAATACAATTTGATATCCATCGTTTTTATAATAAATTTCATTTGTCTCTTTGCAGTATAATTCATTGAAGTAAAAGTTTATTTTTCTGGGTTTCTTTAAAAAATTCCAAACTGCTCTTGTTTACGCCTAATAGTTGAATAGTTGAACTAATGAAGGCTAATCCCTTAAATTGGTGAATTACAGACTAGATCATCGTCCATTTATCATAATCTAAGCTAGACTAGTGAATTCTGCTAGATCATAGGTTCCCAAAGTGGTCCAAGTGGACCTCCAGGGGTCCATAGGAGACCACACGGGGGTCCACGTAGACGTAAAGAGAAAACAGGGGTTCACAAGTTATAAGGGGGGTTCCACGAAAAATTTTCTGGTTTTCATAATAGAAGATTAAAAATTTTGGCTTGGATTTATCTATCAACGTGCGCAGGTAGCATCATTCACTAGGTAGGTCCTCAAAAATGTTCGAGACTCAGTTCAAACACAGAATTGAATAGAACAATAGATAATAGTACAAGTGTACACCACATGTCGAGACTTGCAAAGTGCCGCCCGTCCGGGATGCTTGTTTAGACCTGCAAAGGGATGAAATGCGACTTGCGCTGTGCTTGCAATCTACATTAGTATAAATACGAATGCCAAGAACAAAACGTTACTCATTTGTTTCCGGGATTTTAAACATAAAAGTGTGACTGTGAGTGAATCGATGTCAGTGTTTGCAGTGCCGGAAAAAATAAGTATCTGCCTATTTGTTATACATATTTTTATTGTATATTGTAATTTATCAATCATATTATATTTGTTTTACTACTTGAGTGTAGTACGTAGTTATGTAGTAAAAATTATATAAATACTAGAGATTATTCTAAACTTCTATAAAAAAGAACAAAAAGCCAGGGAAGATTAAACTTTAGGTACCTAGGTACTTTTTTGTTTAAGTCGTTTTTGTTAGTACCTAAGTACTTTTTGTTAGCAGCAGGGGATCTACCGAAAATAGTAAAACTTTGAAAATGGTCCACAAGAAAAAAAAAGTTTGGGAACCCATGTGCTAGATTATATTTTGCACGTGTGTGATAACACTAATTTCATTACCTTTAATTCATCAGTTTAAATATTTTTTTCACGTTTGTTACATATTTCCGAATAAATGGAATAGTTTCTTTTTAAATAAAACTAAAAAATTTAGTAGTCATACTTTTGTTTTCATTTATCGGAATAGTTGTCCGCTTAGTTTAAAGGTCATTCCTGATAAAAAAACGAGGAATTAAATACGCTCGTTTTCGCACCTTTACTTTCTATTCGACCCCCACTTCATGGTTTAAGTTGAATAATATGCAAAACAGGGCAATAAATCCCATTCTTCGCTTATAACTGCTGCGCGATAAATTTAGGGGTGCAGAGCTCCGTTGACGATTTCTGATATACCACGATCGACCCAAACGAACACCAGGTGTCTTTTACAACTGTTCAACATCCGAACGTCGGCTCACCCCGCCTGCTCCGCACTTTTCCAAGCATTCATTAAATAGCCTAGAGCCGGTGGCATAATTGGAGGGAAGTAGAGTTCTCTACCCCCCTTCAACCCTTGCTCACTTCGCTTTCTGGATGGGGAAGGTGGAAACTCTAAGTTCAAAGAGTGAATGTTAAATTACAAAGATTCTGCCATTCGATATTAAAATCACTATTAAAGATGAAATTCATTTCTTTCAATGCTATTAAAGCATTAAAAATCATTATTCAAATAACTCTTTTTCAATTCCTTAAATAACTATATTGAATTTTTTTATATTTAAGTATTATTCAAATATAGAAGTATTTCTTCTATATTTGAATAGCTAGGGATCTAGTTTGAGTTGTTGATTGCCTATGAGACGATTGCTCTTTTAGCTCTGTTCAGTGTAAAAATACGTGTATTAGCTTGCTTATCCCAAATTAAATATTTAAATGTAGGCTTTGAATTCTTCTTTTATTCGTCAGTAAATTATCTTTTTACAAATATTCTGCTCTGTACAGAAAAATATTGTTATCTGTGAATTCTTCCTCATCCGATAAGCAAATTATCCAATTAAAAAAATGGTCTGTTTAGCACAAAAATATATAAAATATTTTTAGTTTTCTAATTGTTTGACACATTAGGCATTGATAACACGAAATGCTTCATAATTTTGGATTATTGTCAATTAATAATATCAACATTAAAACTTATGTATATTGCTACTTTTCTATATTTAACAAACAAAAGGATTTTATCCAGATATTTGCAAAATCTAGCCCATTACAACATATTACCAAATATATTAAATGAGATCGTTTGATTTAAGAATTTTAGAATTGTGTGGCATTGAGATAGAATAAGTATCGTCTGCGGTAGTATCGTCTGCAATTAATAATGTTTGGTTTAGGTGTTCAAAAGAAAACCAGTATATGACATTATGTCTCTCGTGGTTTTATAAACTGATTAGACGCATCTCTTCATTTTGTGAACCAAATATTTCCATAAATCATTCTTCTTCTTCAGCACGACAGCCCGGGGTGGGCCTAGGCTTTCCTCAGAACTCTCTACCATTGTGCTCTCCGGGAGGCGATAGTTCTCCAATTTTTCACTTTCTGCTCTTTGAAGTCCTCCTCCACACAATCAATCCATCTAAATTTGGGCCAACCCCTAGGTTTGCTTGCAATGGGCCTATAATTAAAAATTCTTGAAGTCAAAGACGTGGGGTCCATTCGACAGATATGGCCCACAAATCTCAAGCGACATACTTCAATATAACTGACGAAGTCAGCTTCCTTAAAAAGTCTGTAGTGCTCGAAATTAAATCTGTGCCTCCAAACTCCATTCTCATTTACAGCACCAAAAATCTTTCTTGGGACTTTTCTTTCAAATATTACAGTTTGATTTGACTGAGTCTTTGTTAGAGTCCATGTCCATAAATCATTATTATAATAAATATAGAGATTAACAAAGAATATGTGTTTTTATGGTAAAATGGAATTTATACCTCAAATAGCAATATAGAAATTTTTAAAGTATCTGTACTCTCCAAACAAAAATGCTTTCTGTTTAAGATAAAACACTTAAATTATTACAGTTCTCACACGCACACACAAAGACATATAGGAAATGATTTCATTACATCTTTATTCAGTAATATTTTATGAGTCTGTACTTAATTTAATTTTTTTATTTTTAGATATGAATGTAGATTTGAGGTATCAGTATAAATTTAATGAAATTGCTTACGACAAACTTTTATTCCCAACATTATTTCAATTTTTTACAACATTAATACTTAACACAAATATATTATTAAAATATAAATATTCAAATTTGTCAATGGTAATGATTTATTATTATGAAAATATGAATTAATTCAACTGAATTTGGTATTAGTTTCATATTTCTATGGTAATAAAAAATCTTAATACGTAGATTATTTTCGTGAATTATTTTAATACGAAAATTCATTTATGATAATATATAAATTATAGAAAAATGTGTTAAGATTTTATCAGAAAGTATCACACGTAGGACTTATATGCTCTTAATATTCTTGATTTTTCTAAGAAAAGATAAATTATTATAATTAATATCTAAATGTCGAAAACAAGTAAATAACCAGCATTCAAATTTGGGATATCTTTAAAACTCTACCAATAAATATGAACCTAGAAAGTCTTTAAGTTCACACCCTGCAGCTAGAAAAGCACTTGTGTTGCAGACGATAACTAAAGAGAAAACGATTCAAACAGCTCGTAGGAGTATCTTCTTTTGTTTTATTTTAACATTTTACATTATTTTACACATTTTAATTATTCTTATCTTTTTTCGGCAATAGTTTACTAAGAAATGAAATTAATAAAATAATGTAATAAATAATTTGGTGTCGTAGTGCTTTCTAATTTATGTTTTTAAGTTTTACAAACACTTAATCCACGCAAGATAGAAATCAGTTTCGAGGAGCTTCATAACTTTAAAATAACTCCACAATGAAAAATGTTTAGCAAAAATATTTATTAAAATAAATTTTTGCATTAAAATATTTTTAATGTATACAGTTAACAAATGCATAAATGTCCTTCTTTTCGTATCAAATTATTTATTTATAAAATTTATTATTGTTAATTATTTTAAATTCTAAACAAAACCTTTTACAATATTTCAAACTTCAATAAACATTATGTATAATGTTTCTTATTTAAATCTTTATTTTTATTTCTTAAAAAAACTGAAATTATTTATCAATGATATATCAGTTTAGGAATTAAATATATATATATATATATATATATATATATATATATATGTATATATATATATATATATATATATATATATATATATATATATATATATATATATATATATATATATATATATATATATATATATATATATATATATATATAACAATAAAATCAAAAGACACAGAAAGGTAATAAAAACTTGACTTTTACCTTCTTATAATGAAGTTCTGTTTTTTTTCTATCATAAAATTTAACAATTTTCACATAGTCCTTAGAAAATATCATCAATTAAGTTCAATAAAATTTGAATTTTTTTCATTTCTGTAAAACGGAATTAGTTTTCAAATAATTTTGTATTTGTACAAAAATATCTTTCCAGTATGTTTAATTGGGTAATAAATAATTTAGGAAACATTTGCTTAGACATCTTTTCTAGAATCAAAACAAATTTTTAAAAAATATAATAAATTATAAATTTTTCTCTAAAAGCTTGTGTCTACTAATTTTTTTAAATAATAATATCCATGAAAATAATTGAAATTTGTTTTATTGTGTATTTTATTATTAAAAAAAGGGGAAAATATATAATAAATGCAATTTTGTGTCGTTTGGGCATCGTTTGGCACTGGTATGATTTTTTATACCTAATTGCCAATTATTTATAATTTATTTAAATAATAATTTGTTTCCAAAGCATTATAATTCTATCGAACCAAAAACATAACAATTAATTAATTAATTTTTAAAAAAACAAGAATTTGCAAAATAACAAAAATATTTTATTATTACTTGTGATTTATTTTCATAGAAAGTGAAAGTAATAAAAAAATATATCAATTAGTAAAATTCTCAGTTAATAACTTTTCTATAATTTTACACTTTGTGAACAGCAATATTTTACCAATAAATGTGAAAAATTTATCTGTTTT
This sequence comes from Latrodectus hesperus, assembly GCA_037975125.1. Taxonomy (NCBI): domain Eukaryota; kingdom Metazoa; phylum Arthropoda; class Arachnida; order Araneae; family Theridiidae; genus Latrodectus; species Latrodectus hesperus. The sequence goes on from CM075862.1 coordinate 63,955,367, forward strand.
TATAGATTATAAAGAGTTATAAATTAATATTATATTGGGGAGTATTTACTAGTTAAATTTGCAATATTTTCGGCACAGAATTCATTTATACATAAAGTAAATTTTCATACTCCATCCACTAGTAAATAGATTTGAGATTTTTCTTTTTCATAAGGTTCTTTTTTCCAGTGCATTTTATTTCTTAGTAAAATGTTTTCATATATTTAATTGTAAACTTTTATGCGTTTGATGAAATTTTCTGAAGAAATTAATTCTATTTAATTCCTGCGAACTACTGGTTTCAAATCTAAAATTTGACGAAAAGAAAAAAACATTATTTTCAGTATTCATTTAATAACTTTTAACTGAAATAAATATTTTTTTTTATTTGTGCATATGAGAGTTTGTATGCTCTAATTTTTCATAAATAAGAATAAATAGTAAGCCATTTTGATTAGAGCATTTTTTATTTCTTTTCTGTGTTAATGTGATATACCATCATTGTTCATGGAGCTCTATTTAATTCTCATTAGCGAATTAAAGTGTCCCGAAATCAGCTTAGTGTCGGCAGCGGCTTCTTTAAAGAGCGAGTTTATTCTCCCTGAGCAGCATTATGAGCTTAGCCAGCCAAGTGCATCTCGTCAGCCATGCTTTGCGAGCCAAGCGAGTACGAAAGGAAAAAATAAAATGATGACCATCATTCATATCGTTTCCGCGGCTCAGGCCATTAAATTTGTGAAACTTATCAGACTATTTACGACAAATGTATATAATTGTTGTTAAAAAAGAATGGGTCGATTTAACTGGCTACTGATTTTCCACTTTTGTTCTTTTTTTTTAAATTTATTCTTTCATAAATATCGTCTGTCAGAATCAATTAGAAAATTTAGATGTTTGTATTTTAAGTTTTTGTGGTATGAAATGGGTTTATTTTGCGAAGCATTACACAGGATTACCTTAAATTTTTAAACTGTATTTTGGAGTTCCGATTCACCCCGCCATTCTCAGTTTTTATTAATTAATGCATTTACATTTTTTATTAAATTAATGCAAAAAAAATCGTTAAAAAATAGTCTGCCGATAGCTTGGAGAGGTCTGTGAGTGGACAGTTACAAATGTGTCTCTGAATGTACAGTAACCATAAGGGTTCGCCACATATTTCCGTCAGTTGCTTGTAGGATTCGTGTTTATTAAACTTCTATTTTTTTTCTTCATTGTTCAGGTGTGCCTTAAAGTTATTCGTTCGCTAAAAGTTTTTGAATGCGGTATGTTTTATTGTAGTCGTATTTATAATCGTGATTAAGGGAAGTAAAAAATAAAGAAGGGTTGTTTTATCAATGTAAAACAAGCTTGTAGCATTAAAAAGATTGGAAAAAGAGGAAACATTGCATAAGGTTACTGATGACTATGGCGTCGGTCGTCGCTTTTTTTTTAGACTGGAAGCAAAAAAGATTAGAATTACAAGAATGGTTTGCCTCGCCAAATTCTAAAATCGATTTGAAAGACAGAATTCTATGGAAAATGTGATTGCGTGAAAACTAGTGAGGTCTTGTACATTTGGTTAGTTCAGTTTAGCCCTATTTAATAACCTATCTTAAAAGAAACGTTTTGCATTCCAAAAAGTATTTTAAGAACGTAATGCAAATTTTACAGCTAGATTTGATTTAATTTACATAAATGAAATTAAATAGTAGACCTAAAGTAATGTAGAAACGAAAAATTACATTGAAACGAAATGTTCGGATTAAAACAATAAAGAAAAACTGCTTGAAAAACGGAAAAAATATAATCCACTTGTAAATTAGAGAAATTATATTTAATATCCCAGATGTTAAGATGAAAATGAAATTAAAGCTGTAACAGCCAAAGATTTAAAAATATATACGAATGAGGTTGTAATATTTCCTATATAGTGAAAAACAGTCTATATTCAGATAATAAACAATATATGATTTAAGAATTTGAAAATTCAAACGCTGAATAATCCAAAAATAAACTATATTTTAGAAATGCAAGATAGTAGAATAGACAAATACAAGACTATGCTAAAATATTTTGATTGTGAATGTTTTGTATATAAAACTATGTATTGTAAATGCCTTGTGTATGACGCATCAAAAAGGCAATACCATAGGTTGAAATGAAAAATAAATTAATTATAATACATTTTTAAAAATTACAAAGAAAAGTTTCTGACATTTTGTAAATCATGTAAATTATATTTAAAGTCAATACTACATGTATACAAAGTTAAAGACAAATTAACCATTAACAAAATGTTACCACAGACCATTAATAATAACACGAAATCTTAAGTTAAATAAATCATGTTATGATTCTTAAGTAATGGATATCAAAAGTCATTAGGAATTTCTTAAAAACAGTTCTCTTTAATCAGAAAATTTACTGAATAGAATAAAAAAATTTTGCTTTAAAATAGAGGTAGCTTTAATTATTAACTTCAAGATCGCATCATCATAACTTTACACATCAATATTCTAACAATTTATACTGAAAGTTAGTACGACACGTTTATTGTGTATAATTTCACATTCATTTATGCCTAAATTATAACAAATTATATTTATTGAAATTTCGGCATGAATGAAACTCATTCATGCCGAAATTCATGAGAGCAGTTCATGAAAAAGGGAAAAAAACACGCTGAAAATGTTTAAATTCTATTTTTTTTATGAATTATATTAAATTAACTGAAATCATGTGCTATTTATTAATGATGTTAATAAATATTTATTAATGATGTTAATAAATAGCACATGATTTCAGTTAATTTAACATCTTTATTCTGAATAACATACAAACACTTTTATTGAAATGATGCTACCAAGAAAAGCTTTAAATTTCTATATTATTTATTTAAGTTATTTTTAAATATCAAGCCGCTATAATTATCATGTCTTAAATTACAGCAAATGTCATCTTTCCTTGTTTTTTAGTTTTATTTAAGCTAATTTAAATTAATTATTTAAATAAAATTCCGATTTCACAAAGAATCAAGATTTGTGTAATTAAAAAATCCACTCTCGAATAAGGAAATAATCATTTTTTATGAATCCATAAGTAATAGGAGAAAAAGATTTTTATATATTTTTTCCAATTAGCAATAACTCTTTTATTCACAATTCATAAATTAAAATTTTATTTTTTCTCTTAAAATATATAATTTATTTATTATTTCTTGCATATTTTTGCTTAATAAGTTTTTTTCAAATCGTATGCAAACATGAGATACAATCATTGATATAAAAATGCACATAATTATCAAAAATTGTAATTATTTTACTTTTTATAAATAAATTCCTTTATTTGAAAATGAAAATTTCATTTTTCATAATTTTATATTTTAATACAATAGTTTTCATCACTTTTATATCAAAAATTAAATTAAAAATAGGTACAGAAAAATAAAAAATTGTAAGCTAATATCAAATTTTCTGCGTGTTCATTCTATGTAATTATTTAAATTTTATTTTTATTTTCAAAAAAGTTATTTCTTGCATTGGATTTATCATTAAATTTTCACCTATGTTATAAATATGTCATAAAGATATGTTATAAATACGTCTTTTGTCATAAATATGTTAAAGCAAATGTCAGTAAAAATTAAAGAATATAAACAAGATTAAATTTCTACTTTTTTGTAGTAATTTCCTTTAAAAACCCTTATTTATAACTGCTTTATAAACAGAAATATTTTCCTTGCCCTTTCAATAATTACCTGCAATTTAATTTCCTTGTCAATATTTATTGTTGCAATCATTGCATACAAAAATTATGTTATTTAATTTAATTTTTCTATCCCTCCTCTAATCTTATTATAATTAAGTTAGTAATGAAAACGGAGAAAAATAAAAACTGATATGCAATTATATTCAGTCCTTATTATTTAAATCATTTTAATGTTTAGAAATTATTTAACTAAATTAAAATATTAACTATTATCAGATTAACTAACTATTTTAGCCGAGTTTGTTCAAAAAATAACAGAATTACACTGGCTCTTATTTTTTTCTTAATATTTATATGTTACAGTGGTACAATTTTTATTTTTAATTATAATATAATATAAATAATAATAAAATAATATTAATAAATAATAAATAATAATAAAATAATTTTAATATAAATATAACTAATAAAAAAATTACAATTTTAAAAATATTCATTACAATAGTGAATAAATGTCAAGTTAAGCAAAAATAAATCATATTAAAAATTATGAATAATTTTAAATGAAATAAAATAAAATGTTAAAAACATGTTACCTTTTTGTAATAATATCACTGTTTAGCAAAGAATAACTATATTCATTCGTATTCATATTTAGTATATAGAATGTAAATTACATAAATAGTTAGAACACTTTCTGTCAATTAAATATGTATAATAGTACATTTTTTTAAAAAATTGTTTAGTAACATTAGTTATCGTAAAAAATTTTCTCCAATTTTATTCCCTAAAAGATTTATACAAGTATAGAATTATTAGGACAGGAATTTCAACAAATAAAAAATATTTATTTTAATTAAAATTTGAATTTAACAGATTATTTATCATTTGTTTTTATTGGAATTTTCTGAAACAGTGTTTGTGAATTTGTACTGATAAAGCAATATTTTTCTAATAAAATATTGCGAAATACTTGTTGAGTTATAAATTACCTCGTATTCACTATTTGGAATGAATTTAGGGGACACATTATCAAGATTTATTTCATGCACATGGCATATTCTTAATTTTAATGGAATGGCATAGTCGGAAATCAACGTTCTGAGTTCCAAATATCTTTCAGAAAAACGCACTTACAAACTGAAATAGTCCTTTGTGTAGGCGTTCAAATAAGCTGACAAATATATGTAAAATTTGGTATGCTATGACAAACTTTTGTGTCTGTTGTGTCTTTTGAGTCTTAAATAAATAATACTCATAGAAATTATTATTTGAATGATATCTTTATATTTATTTAAAAACAATGGGAAATTTATTTGAAGTATTTAACCGAATAACTAAATAGGTAAAATCACTAGAACTGATCAAATCAGAAAAGATATTTATGAAATTAGTAAACCATTTCTAATAAAAACAGGTTGATGCATGTATATGCGTATGCTTACATACATACATACTTATATATATATATATATATACATATATATATATATATATATATATATATATATATATATATATATATATATATATATATATATATATATATATATATATATATATATATATATATATATATATATATATATATATATATATATATATATATATATATATATATATATATATATATATATATATAGCTGCTGTGGCATTTGATTTTCTTAATAACATTTTTATTGTTACATCTATATAGAATAATGCTAAGATTCAAAAAATTCATTTGAATTCTTTATTTCTTATTGAAAGTTTTCTCTAACAAAAATCCCATAATATTTATATAAAATCATAATATAGTTTTCATTAGAGTTTTAGTCCATGGAGCTTTATCTGCACAATATTATTTCACTTAGTTTTATTTTCCCATAGAAAAGTACCATACCTTATATTAAATCTTAATGACTTCCTATGAATTTTAGCCTTTTTAATTCTGAGGTTAATTTTGAGTATATTTATATGGCATAATCTGAAACATAAAATACCCACAATATAAATCCTCTGCCTTGACGTCAAGCAAATTTTCTTTCAGCCTGGAATAAAAAAATAAGTTATCTGCTGCAGGTCATCGTCAATAACTGTGAACCGCGTCATGTTCCAAGCTCCACAGTCTTTTCACAAAAGTTACAAATCCAAGCACCCAAGCATGAGCTTAATTTATGAACATGTCTGCTAAAGAAAATTCCATACTTTGTCCCTAATTCTCCCTAATTTTGCAGAGACATAATCCCTTTCCGGGACTTTTCAATGATTTAGAGCATCTCTACTTCATTGTTATTTACTGCTATTACTGGAGCGGTGCATGTAATATGTCTTATTTAAGAAAAGTGTTTCCTTGTTGGTAATAATTCGCTGCGGTACTCTTTTGTTGGGGTTTCCCGAAAATTCTTTTTATTTTGCATTTAAAGAAGAAAATAATTAGCATTTTTATCATAGGATCGGAAAGGATACGCTACGAAGCAAAGAACAATCACTTTTAGTATCTCAACTCTTAATTTGATCACGGGTCATGTGATTTAAAAGCGATTATTTGGTGTGGAAAAAAAACGAGACTCAAACATAAGACTTAAGTACAGATATGGAATTTGTAAAAATATTTTTTATCTCATTATATCTTAAGATTTGTTAAGCTAATAAATTATATATCAGTCGTTCATATTCGGCTGATACTTATCTTTGTCAAATTGCTATGCAAGGCAAAAAAGACTTTATAGGATATAAATAAATAAGAAAACATTGAGACTCTTGCAAATATTTGTGATACATGGATAAAAGAGAGAAGGTAGCAGATTTTATTTATTCAGTATTACTGCAATCCCCTCCCTAGCTTAATATATTCAGAGCTTTAATATCTTAAATGATTGGCTCTACTATTAGACACTATATTTTGACATTTTTTAATTCTCAAGAAGGGATATAGGAATGATATAGGTGAAATAGGAATGATTCTAATTGAAGAAAATACTGCTGGCTCTTTCTAATATAATATCCGTTCAGTTGGAATTTTTTTTCATTAAAGGTAATTCTTAGTTCTAAACATGAAATGTAAGCAATTCAATGTTAAATGCAGTTTTTTAAACGTAGCTTGAATCAGATAGTACAGACAAAATTCGAGATTTTTAAGAATGTTTTTAATGAAAATAAAAAAGCAGTATTTAAACACACTATATTGAATACGTTTTTCACCAAGTTATTTGACAAAATCATTCGGCAGTTTAAAACAAAGACCATAATTTTTAATTTTGCTTATATTTAATATCTTTTATGTATATCTTTAAACGAATATTTTTTGTGCTTCAATTTCTGATTTTCAAACATTTTGAGAGCTTTTCTAATAGCATTATGCAATACTTTTGTTTATTGACTGCCTTTAATCATCATTAAACTTTGCAATCATATATAACATGCAATGCACACAAAATGCGATGACAAAATAAATAATATGCACTGCAAATTGCTTATATGAGCAAAAAGTTTGGAAATTTTTACTGTACGCACTAACAAAAATCAACTCTACTTACTAGACGAGAAGCGAATATGCTTTTTTCTACAAACTCAATCATCAAATGGTACAGACGATTAATGCGATAGAATTTTTGCGAGAAATTAGCAATTAAAAAAAGTTAAACATTATATGGCAACACCCTTATAGGGCACTTGCTTTACACCTTTCAAAGCGTTTTTGAAAGGTATTAAGTTCATATGTATATATATATTGCTTTCATGAATCTTATACGATCTCTAAATACGGTTACAGTTTTAAACTTTATGTCAAGTTGTAGTTATTTATAGCTTCGAATTGGTTACCATAAATAAAAAGAAAGAAAACACTTTTTAGATATTTTCAAAAGCTTCTGAAAAGTTTTAATTTTTTTTCAGTCAAAAGCATTGATTACTAATTTTTACATTATGAACAAAAATTTATTGATTTCAAACTTTGTGCAAATTATAAAATTTTTATAATGATTTAATTAAACGTAAACTTTACATTCAAAGAAACACAAATATTACCGTTATCTGTTACGTTTTTCTATTAACAAAGCACTTATTTCTCCTAAGCAATATTGAGGCTGCAAAATAAAACAATGAAGAAAAATAAAAAATTTCACAGAACAATCGTCACAATAAATATTAAGTAAGTAAATAAAAATTAATAGATAAAATCAAAAGTAAATAGTTGAAATACAATGAAAATTTAGAATCGAAAATGATTAAAAGAATATCTTAATCAAAAAATTCCAGGTTCACATTTTTTATAGAAATACTTTCACCAATAGATAATGTTACAATAATAAAGACGAATAAAATATCCTTAAATTAAAACATAGGATAATACTGAATAAAGGTTAATATGCAAGTATAAATTGGTGCAACGGCAAATTTAATAGGGTGAGTGCCCCTATTCACTGTAAAATATTTTGATACCCTTTTGGAAAAATTGATAAAATTTTATTTAATTTTAGGAAATAGATTAAGTGTGTTTGTATAAATTATATATTTATACAAATATTATTTTTATATATCATGATTTTACCTTTATACATTCTTTTAACATTCTTAAAGTGAGAATAGGGAGAATACGCCCACATTACAAGTTCTCGTCTTTTCAAAAGAGATGATCTAATCTACAGATTTTTTAGAATTTGTTTGCATAACAGAAATCATTGAGAATGACATATTGAATAGAAAATAAACAAAACTTACTGTAATGTTTTCCAATGTCCAACCACAAAAAGAATTATATCAGCTATCAACATTAGTGCAAAATAATTACACAATACTATTTTAACTATTTATAACTGAAAACAAAATTTATGTACTGTAATATGACAAAAAAAAACATTCGAATTATGCTTTTTTTTTTTCAAATATGCTATCGCCTTTCTCGAAATACAATGCGAAATACATTACACAACAAAATAATCATAATTAATAGCACATTTGGTCATATGTTTTCCATGTGTTGTCCATAATAGTTATTTTACTAAATTGCATCAAAAAAATTTTCCATAATGATCTATTTTTTTTACTTTTTATTGAAATGATAATTCCAATAATTTACTTTGCCATTTTGTACTATCGTTTCACTTAGTTGGAGCCATAAGGTCCGAGACGCAATATGATCTTTTTGGTCTGCAGTAAGCCTTGGTTGAAGCTCACCTCTGCACTTATGACGTCAGAAATCAAAAAAGGAATATAAGTGCAAAGATGATAGTTTAATGGAGTTTCTTTTTAACACATTTATTTCAGAAGAAAGTGACTCGAAAATGTCATGATAGGGTAATTTACTGGGAATCCATGGCATCGCATATTATCTGGAGACTTGAATCACGGAAAACAAAAAGAATTGAAGTAGATACTATTTTAGAGGTAAGAAGTGTCCTTTTAAGACTGTGAAATTGATTCGATGAAATAGGGAATGTTACACGTTCATCAAGACAAAGTCTGCAAAAACAAGGTCCAACGTCTGTATACTATCAAAGAAAATGGTGATTGATAAAGTTTGTTAATAACTCTTCGAAATAGAGGAAACAATGCTATTCTCCTCGAAAACAGTTTTTATTATTATTATTTTTTGACAATAAGGTAAAATTTGTCAAGATAACAATTTTAAATAGCCTTTATCAAGCTAAATTGGTAAGTAAATCAGTGATATCTACCTTGATGGTGTCTTCATTGATCTCAAGATACCTTCCAGATAGACAAAGTCGAAACTGGTTGCAAAAAATTGGAATCGGGTGCATTTTATTTATTTAACTAAATTGCATTTCAGTTTTTAATGGATGCGTTGCAAATTTAGATTGATGAGAGTTATTGTTGTTTATGACACTTGGGCAAGCAAGCTTGCTATGCCGTTGGCTATGCGAAATTAAGTCAGTAGTGTGCATCTTTCGTTTAACCAGAGCACCACAAAGGTGAAAAGGTGTACCACTTTGTTCTAAACTCCTTCGATAGATGGTACTACCAGAGTCACTCACTCAATTTTGACACTGATCATGAGGGGGAAAAATCTTTTCCCCAGACCATTAGACTCATGATAACTGCTTAACGACCGGCCACAGGACTTTTGATTCCCCAGAGATCGAACACTCGCCATTCCAGAAGGAAGGTCAATGCCCTAACAACGACAGACAGACAACGAGAAGAAGAGGCCCTGTTCTATTCCTATTGGCTATCAGGTTGATGCCCTAACCACTAGGCTACCACGGCCCTGAAGATTAGACTGATTTACCTTGGACGTTGTGCTCATTATCGGAAGGTAGTGAGTTCAAATCCTAGCCGACCGAAGATCCGTCGTGTTCGCTAAAGGTGGCTGGAGCACGTTAAAACTGAGCGTGGTCGCAATGTCCTCCAAGGGAAATGATACCTCTGGGGTGGCAGGTTAAGTATAGGGGGTCTTTTACTTCGTCTCTGCTTCAAAACTACGAAAACTTCATCCAGCTGCTTCTATCTAACTGGTAGAGCCCAACTCAGAGCTCGATACAGAGAAGCATGCTGGCGCAAAACGGCCCTGTGGAGACGTATTTTCGTATATATAAAACAAGGACTGGAAATAGCTCCGGCACAGGTGCCGTATAATCCAGAATGCCAAATTCTGAGATTGGCGATTTTTTGGCAGATTTTCTTATGTATCTGGCAACTTCGTTTTTATTACGTCATACATATGGAGACCTATAAAAATTATCCAGAAAATTTTATTTTGGTAACCCTAGTATTTACGTCATCGCGCACGTCACGAAGCGTCATCTTGGCAACATTTCTTCATCGCCAAAAAATTCAGAATTTGAAACCATGGATTATATGGCACCTGTGCCTTAGTTCCGTATTCATATTGTAAATAATACTATTCTGACCAGGTGGATTGATGATATAGATTGGAATCAGCGTAAATAGATGTAAGGATGTGCATATTATTAAGAATGGAAATTTGATTCCACTATTAATGCCAATAAGACATGAATACATTACGCCACATTATGCACTTCAGACACTGGTAATGTCTTTCAATATAATGCCAGATTTCCTATATTTCGCTTTATAAAAAATACACATAGAGTTGAAACAATATAGTACATGGGTACGCGACCCTGTCCTTTGGAGTTGTTGCAGTCGAGGAGGCTTGCAATATAATTATATATCATGTTAAGATATCAAGGCTTCCTTTCCTTGTTCGCAAGTTGAAGATTACACTTTTTCAGAAGAGTATCAACATTTTCTGTAATCTAATCAATAAGTTCATACCATCCATGTAAGACAGCTGTGAAACAGTCTTAACTGTGAACGGGAAATATTTTGCAATATTTCCAAATAAGGCGTTTTTTGACATGTAAACAGGCTATTGCTATGAAACATTTTTTTTATGTCTTTCCAGTAAATGAAAATTTCAACTCACTTTTTTGTATCGTGTTTGTCTTCTGTTTTATTACGCGTATATTCTCAATTTATGCTCATATATGGACACCTGCAAAATTGTTTACTATTATTTTATTTTTTATTGTGTTCCCCTAATTTTTATTCCCTAATTAGAAATATCTCAAAAGATACTTAAAAACCTCTTTCTGTTTTGTTTTAACAGCATAATAAGTCCCAAATTATAATAATAAATCCCTAATTACGTTCTTTTCGAGGGAATTTTAAGGATTGTAATAATTTTCATTTAATAAGAAAAAATATATTAAAGAAAGAAGAATAAAAAGGAGTTATTTTTCTAAATAATATATTCAAAATAAAAATATAATAGAAATTTGTGGGAACTGCATTAGAAATATAACATCTTTTGGTTAAATCAGTGAAACTCGTGACCCCTAATTTGACTGTTTAATCATCTCAGTGCTGTAAAATACAAAATTAGTCAACTCAAAACGATGTTTTGAAATCGCTAACTCATATTCAAGCTCATCAATCACAAAATAAAGTTCAAGAAAATGGCAATGTGAAAAATAAAATTGAAATTGATGTTATCTTATTTTTTTCTTAATCATAGAAGTGTATGCTATTAACTTACTTTACATGTCAATAAAATTGATTGATCCATAGAAACTGATGTTGAATAAGTCATAGGAATCATTCCTACTTTTTATTTAAAAAAAAAAAGGTCTCCCACATTGTAACTATTGAAATGGATGGACAGGAGGTATTGTAAAACAAATATTTATTGGTTTAAACATAATTTTTCAAAATAAAGGAATACTTATTCAGAAAATGGAAAGTTAATTCAGTTATGGAAAGAAATGGATTACAATTAAGATATTAATTGGAGAAAATACGCATGAGAAATACACATATACATTATATCGTTTGATATTAGAACTTATGAAATTGAATTTCATATCAAATTCTTTTTCTCTTGCATTCAGACTGATAAATCATCTCTGTTTTAACCACCATTTTGGCAATATAATTTTTCTAAGAAATAGAGCATAATTTGCTTAATTTATTAAACTGGATTACTTTTATAATATTGTAAAAGTAATTTTCACAGTATATAAAGTCTATCGACAATAAAGACAATGTTGTCGACATTTATATAAATGAGAAATTTTGCTATTTATTGTTTCCTATTGGATTAAGATTGGCTTAAGGCAGATTATATTTTGAAATTCAAAACAGCAATATTTAACTCATTAAATTCATTAACCCCTGTTTATAAAATTCGCATGTAGAGAGAGAGAGAAATAAAAACAGAATAAATTTACGCTAAAATTAGAAGAAAATGATAGAGAAATCTTTAAAAATCGCTTCTATGATTTTGATGTATAAAATGACAATTAGAAATTAGAAATATTTTTGTATGAAAACATAGTTCTAAAAATAAAATAAGAAAGTTATGTTTACATGGTGCTCTTATAGTCAACTAAAAAATACCACAATCAATATCCTTTCCAATATATCAAGGGTAATTAGAAAAATACAGGCATTAAAAATAAAGAAATAAATACAACGTAAAATCTTCGTAATAAAAGCGTTTTTTTGCTTAGTTAATTCGAAAAGATTCAATGAAAGGGCTCTGATATAATCATAAAAAGTTACATTTTCAGTAGTAGTTGCAACTAGCTTAATGAAAAAACTGTGCGAGTCTCATTTGTCAACCTGTGATTTATATGATTGTCATAAAAAAGAAAAATTTATTGAAGATTGTTGTTTTTACTTAAGTATCGTCAAGCATTTTTTAAAATTACAAATAAATATTTTTTACTTATTTTACTTTTATTTATCACACCATAAAAATGTTCGAAAAGTCTATTAAAATTTTTAAAGTAATGTTAAAGTTTATATTTTAATATATTTAAAAGCAAACAATTTTAAAATACATAACGAAGTATTAAAAATTCCCAAATGCCATTATATAATTCAATGTATTTCTATGGATTTTGCATTTTAATGAGTTATTTGGGATAAAGTTGAATATAATCAAATAATTTTACAGCTTTGTTATTACACATTTACAATGTTTACCATTTTGTTCATATAACCTCTGTTTTACTCATAAAATATCACATAAACTTGTTGGAAATCTGTTGCTCAAAACGAAAAATTTGAATTTGAGCTGATCAGCTTTTAAGCTTAATTGTTGTGCTAGATTATCAATATAATCCTTTATAACTTTTTATGTGGCACTTCCTACAATAATATCTAATTTGCTTAGTCACAAAAAGATAACATAAGGATGATAACCTAGAATAACAATCTGTTCGATTAAATCTCGTTCAAATTAAGATATAGAATTCAATAGAATTATTAGGTTGGTGCGTATGAAATGTCGGATTCTCTTTACATGCGGACGTTTTCCTCCCTGTTTTCGTTATACTTTTGTATTTGGCATAACCTCATTCATACTCGTATTGTCCATTGCCAGAGACTCATTTCAGCAAAATAGGTTTTCTCGAAGGTCTTCCCTTTTTTATTTCTTTTGAGTTTATTGCCGATATGAATTCTGCCGACATTCGCGTCATTTTCTTATATGAGTACAAACTTGGTAATAGTGCTGCAAAAGCTGCACGCAACATAAACCAAGCGTTTGGGGAGAATACGGTTAACGATCGGAAAGTGCAGCGTTGGTTCGAAAAATTTCGGACTGGCGATTTTTCACTGCAAAATGAGCCGCGCGGAAGACCCAAAACGTCTGTGAAGAATGATGACCTGAAGGCTCTAGTGGAAGCGGATCCAGCCGTATCCACGAGGGAACTTGCTATCAGGATGAAAGTTGACCATACAACGATATTGAGACACCTTTCTGAGATTGGCAAGGTTAAGAAGATGGACAAGTGGGTACCGCACGCACTGACAGAGCGAAATAAGCTGGATCGGTTAAACGTATGCTCATCATTGCAGCATCCACCATATTCACCGGATCTCTCGCCGACCGATTTTCATTTTTTCAAGCATTTAGAGCTGTTTTTAAGGGGCAAACACTATGAAAATGAAGACAGTCTAAAAAACTCGATATCAGAGTTTATTAATTCTAAAGACCAAAATTTTTTAAGACAGGCATCTACGCTTTAAAATCTCGTTGGGAGAAGTGTATTGAAGCGAATGGAGCATACTTTGATTGAATAAACAGCTTTTGAAGAAAGATATGCAGTTTTATACAATCACTTAAGAATCCGACATTTCATACGCACCAACCTAATATTATAAATATGGACTGTATAATACAATCGCATACATATATATTATAAATATTTTATATAAGAGTTTCAATAAAAAATTTTTTCCACTATATCAATGGAAGGCCGATATTTTTAAGGTGTAATGGCTATATAGGATTGATATCTTCAGTGTTACCGTGATTTTTCTTGTTGGGCCAAGTAATGATCAAAGAATCTTAAGATTTAACACATCGTTGATGAACAGCCTAACAAATGAAGTCTGTTTTTCAATAATTCGAGTAACAATTAATTCCACAGTGCGAAGTTCCTCTTTTAATTGGTTAAATTATGCTTGGTTCATTTGTCACTCTATTGTCAGACTTTTGCACACCAAGATATATTCGATCGGAACCTACTGTTTAAAATGGATTCCCAAAACAAACCTCGAAGCTAGAGGCAGAAATTATGTCCATAAATAGTTTAATTCAGCGAACTAGTGATTCAGTTGCTTGCTAGGATGGGATAAATAGAATAACTTTTCTTTGGTTTATTTGTTCTGTGTCACATATTGGGAATGTTTAATTGAAATATCATTATATGCTTAACCTGATCAGTTAAAAAATCGGACTTTCTTATTCATACTTTAATTTTCGTCTCAGTTAATTTTAACGTTTAATCAACTATTATTTTGAATAAGCATTTCTAGCTTGGGAATGAGTCACAAAAATTGTTTATACATTTGTTGCCAAGTATTATCTGAATCTAAAAAAGTAATTTTTTTAAAATCCATTTCATCGATTTTAAGCACTAATATACCTATTCATACTGAACAACATTTAATTTAATTACAACTCAATAGCTTCTTATGTTCTCTTCTTCTATTCTTAATTCTTCAATAGCTTCTCAATTTTACTTTTCTTATTTTAAAATCAAATTACTTTAAAAAATTGAAAATCAAATTAAATACAGACTGAATCTGTCAGATTCGTTTACTTTTAATTGAAATGGATCCACTTTTGAATAGGAAATAATTAAAATAAAGCTAATTAAATGGACTAAATTAATTGTCTGAAGTATGAATTTTATTTATGATATTAAGAAACAGGATTGCTTACAAGCTGAATACTGAAAAATAAATATTACATATTCCTGATATCAAACCAACAAAAAATATTAAAATTAAATGTATCGAAATGAATGAGTTGTCTGTTGAGATTTTAACTTCAAAAATTCAGAAATATGTAAAAAGGGATGAGTATTTTCCATAGTGTCGTATCATCAAAATGAATGGTT
The DNA here is from genome assembly GCA_037975125.1 of Latrodectus hesperus. Taxonomy (NCBI): domain Eukaryota; kingdom Metazoa; phylum Arthropoda; class Arachnida; order Araneae; family Theridiidae; genus Latrodectus; species Latrodectus hesperus. The sequence continues at coordinate 63,970,915 of CM075862.1, forward strand.
ATTCTAACAATGTATCTGATTTAACTAAATTTGCAGACTTCGTTTAAAAAAATTACATTTGTCAAAAAACACTATATTTCAGATTTTTAATGAAAGTACAATTTTTTTTCATTTGTTTGCTAAATGTCTCTTTGGTTATTGCTAAATGTAATGAGTATTAGTATTTATCGGAGGCTACTGTATTAAAAATATGCTTGAATTCTTTAAAAAAATAAAGAAATAAAATGAAAGATTTGTAGCCAAACTTTGTGCTGAAAATAGAAGAAACAATATTCAATTATTTTTAACCACTTTTAAAATCATTTACTGGAGTAATGTTATAGTAAAAATAAAATCTTCCGACGTAAAATTTCATACTTGGTTATTATATTTCAAAAATTTTTAAGCAAAAAAATTTCACTTATCCTAATAATTAACTCATAAATTAGTTTACATCTCTCTCCCAACTCTAGTGTAAAATAAGCATTTTTTAAATTAAATGCGTTTAAAAAAGACAAAGAAATGCTTTAAAAAAGAATCTTGAAATCTTTAAAAAAGAATTTGTGTTATTTATAAATATAAAGGGATATACTAAAAAGTACACACAAAGATACATGAAGCATTTACAAGTAAACTAAAAATGAAATAAATGAAACTAATTAATATAGTTTAATAATTTAATATGCTCTTTCTAACTTTTTTTTACGCATTAAACATATACTTCATTAAGTGCTGCCACGTTTGGCTCCGCTATTGGTATGAAGTACCCTCATACAATCAATATTCAACACTATTAAAATATTTACCAACGAAATGCTTGTTTTGTTTAAAATAAAAAAACAACATTCAGAAACATGATAAATTTTATGCTACAATATTTGGCAATTTTATACGCTGAAGTTCATCAAAAGGAATAAGTAGTAAAATTTTTGAGAATGAAACGATATCATTATTGATGTTTCAATTTTTTTCTACTTTATTAATCTTCTCAAACGCAGCTAAATTATTACATTGAAGTTCTTCAGTAGCCATAGAAATTTTGTTTTCTGCATGTCGATTGAAACTGTATTGTCTCAAAACAACGAAACATAAAATGTGCTTACAAAATCAATTCCTTTCGAAAAAATTTTTACGAACTGTTCAGCTCTAAATGCTCTTTCTGAACGTAATCTTAAACTTCGTACGAAAAAGGAAAGTTTAATTTAAAAGGGACATTTTATCTAGTTTATTTATGTATATTATAACTGATATAATAGTTTAGTGTATATTTATAGACAATAAGAACACGGAAGGAAATAAAAACTGAATAATTATTATTGCTTATATCTTGCATATGGAATACATTCATTTACTGTACTAACCAAAATCTATATGAAATAGTATATTCAATCTAGAACATGGATTCCCAAACTTTTTTTTCTCGTGGATAACTTTCTAAGTTTTACTATTTTCGGTAGACCCCCTGCTGCTAACAAAAAGTACCTACTAACAAAAACGACTTAAACGAAAAAAGTACCTAGGTACCTAAAGTTTAATCTTCCCTGGATTTTTGTTCTTTTTTATAGAAGTTTAGAATAATCTCTAGTGTTTATAATTTTTACTACATAACTACCTACTACACTCAAGTAGTAAAACAAATATAATATGATTGATAAATTACAATATACAATAAAAATATATATAACAAATAGGCAGATACTTATTTTTTCCGGCACTGCAAACACTGACATCGATTCACTCACAGTCACACTTTTATGTTTAAAATCCCGGAAACAAATGAGTAACGTTTTGTTCTTGACATTCGTATTTATACTAATGTAGATTGCAAGCACAGCGCAAGTCGCATTTCATCCCTTTGCAGGTCTAAACAAGCATCCCGGACGAGCGGCACTTTGCAAGTCTCGACATGTGGTGTACACTCTTGTACTATTATCTATTGTTCTATTCAATTCTGTGTTTGAACTGAGTCTCGAATATTTTTGAGTACCTACCTAGTGAATGATGCTACCTGCGCACGTTGATAGGTAAATCCAAGCCAAAATTTTTGTTCTTTATTATGAAAACCAGAAAAGTTTTCATGGACCCCCACTTACAACTTGTGAACCCCTGTTTTCTTTTTACGTCTACGTGGACCCCCGTGAGGTCTCCTATGGACCTCTGGGGGTCCACCTTTGGGAACCTATGATCTAGAAGATAAAATTGACCTAACTTATATATTTTTTATAAATAGCTACATAGATAATAACCATCAATATAAAATAGACATCCGTATAATTAGAAGCTTCTTGAGGTAGTATTTTTTTAGCAAGAAATATGGCACTTTGGTTAGATCCACTAGTTTTATCATTAAAATTAATAACAATATACGCATCAAATATAAATTTAGTGTAAATTATAAACACACTCAACTTTATTAATCACCCACAAAACATTTATAACAGAACGAAATCAGTCTAATCTTAAAATAACAGTCTGTTAAACATTTCCAAAACTATCGCCACATTTAAGACTGGGGCGTTACACCCAAGCTGCTAGAAAACAAAACTAGCTCACAACATATTCTTGCCTAAATAACATTCGCACACCCCTATCAATAGTTTTAAAAGTTTATATTTCAAATTTTAAATGTATTAAATATTATCAGTCTTTCACTAACTCAAAATCGTGGCTTTAAACATTTTTTAATGACAATCAAATGTCCGTTGCACACCTACAATTGTATTCACGAAATTAAAAACACAACATTATTTATTTCTATGCTCCCAGATCCTGTAAGATCATTACAGGCCCCGAGAGATCAAGTAACAGTTTTCCGTGACCCATAACACTGTTTTTCACCTTCTTCCGATACCGCCCCGCATTAATTCTCGTCTATTGTAACCGTTTGGCGAGGCAGTCAGGCAGGTTAGTGTGGGGTGGAGAAACATCTGCTTTTACTGCTCAAAACAAGCAAAGACTGCAATGATGTATGATTCTGGACATTGATAATCCATTATTATCACTTTTTGATATTTTTCTTCATTTATTTTATTCACGATTTGTGAATTTTTGAGAAATGAGTCGATCGGTTCAAAGGAGTGCATTTTGTATATGAACGTCAAATTAGGGTTTGGTAAAGAGGACTATTATTTCACCATTAGATTATTTGACTATTATTTTTGGCAGATAATTACTTCATGACTATTATTTTAACGGTAAAAAATTTAGTAAGGGTTAGATTTAGTTTAAGAGATTATTTATTGTGGTTGATAATGATAATAATTCCAAATACCACTTTAAGTAGTTCATCGATAATAAATAATACTCAAAGGACAAGTTTCGTTAGTATCCGCAACATTTACTGTTAATAAAATCTTTTATGCATCTCGTTTTCAAATTGTAAGCATCTGTGGGTTGTTTTCTTTGTTTTTATTCTTACATGTATAGTACAAAAAATAATTGCGTTAGAAACAAATTAATCGCTGTAATTCGCGAAATTGTTTGTGATTCCTTTTCTAATATTTAATTCATGTTTTTCTTTTTATATTTAAATATGCCATTCAAACCCTTTTCAGTTTAATCCATTAACATTATTCATCAGCTACATAAATTAAAATAAGATCTTATTGTTCTTTAGTTGAAAATGTTTTCTATTCTTTGTCACATACAGATATCTTAAGCTGAATGGTTAGTAATCTAACCTGCAATTCAACTGAAAAGAATTTTGCAAATCACTTTTAGCAGTAAGGTCAAATTAACTCTAGTATACAAAAAGTGACCGCAGATCAACAAACAAATCAAATCCAACCAATTTACCTGGGACATGGATGTTTGTAGAAGTTCAAATTCTTTTTAAAACTATAAATCCTGATCAAAATAGTTCTAGTGTACAAAAGAAAATGATGGTAAAGCGACAACGAAACACAGTGTTCTTTATTGAATAGCATACAAAAAGTGACCGCAGATCAACAAACAAATCAAATCCAACCAATTTATTTGGGACATGGATGTTTGTAGAAGTTCAAATTCTTTTTAAAACTATAAATCCTGATCAAAATAGTTCTAGTGTACAAAAGAAAATGATGGTAAAGCGACAACCAAACATAGTGTTCTTTATTGAATAGTATACAAAAAGTGACCGCAGATCAACAAACAAATCAAATCCAACCAATTTACCTGGGACATGGATGTTTGTAGAAGTTCAAATTCTTCTTAAAACTATAAATCCTGATCAAAATAGTTCTAGTGTACAAAAGAAAATGATGGTAAAGCGACAACGAAACACAGTGTTCTTTATTGAATAGCATACAAAAAGTGACCGCAGATCAACAAACAAATCAAATCCAACCAATTTACCTGGGACATGGATGTTTGTAGAAGTTCAAATTCTTTTTAAAACTATAAATCCTGATCAAAATAGTTCTAGTGTACAAAAGAAAATGATGGTAAAGCGACAACGAAACACAGTGTTCTTTATTGAATAGTATACTAAAAGTGACCGCAGATCAACAAACAAATCAAATCCAACCAATTTACCTGGGACATGGATGTTTGTAGAAGTTCAAATTCTTTTTAAAACTATAAATCCTGATCAAAATAGTTCTAGTGTACAAAAGAAAATGATGGTAAAGCGACAACGAAACACAGTGTTCTTTATTGAATAGCATACTAAAAGTGACCGCAGATCAACAAACAAATCAAATCCAACCAATTTACCTGGGACATGGATGTTTGTAGAAGTTCAAATTCTTTTTAAAACTATAAATCCTGATCAAAATAGTTCTAGTGTACAAAAGAAAATGATGGTAAAGCGACAACGAAACACAGTGTTCTTTATTGAATAGCATACAAAAAGTGACCGCAGATCAACAAACAAATCAAATCCAACCAATTTACCTGGGACATGGATGTTTGTAGAAGTTCAAATTCTTTTTAAAACTATAAATCCTGATCAAAATAGTTCTAGTGTAGAAAAGAAAATGATGGTAAAGCGACAACCAAACACAGTGTTCCTTATTGAATAGTATACAAAAAGTGACCACAGATCAACAAACAAATCAAATCCAACCAATTTACCTGGGACATGGATGTTTGCAGAAGTTCAGATTCTTTTTAAAACTGTAAATCCTGATCAAAATAGTTCTAGTGTACAAAAGAAAATGATGGTTAAGCGACAACCAAACACAGTGTTCTTTATTGACTTCAGAAACTTTAAATTACAATCTTTTCAACCATGATTTGTTGCTGAGTAAGGGGGAGCTAAACAACACTCTGACATTGCAAAATATTTTCAGCATGCTTTTCTGGCGTACTTTTCACATAGTAATTATTTATCAAAAGTTGGATGGAAAACTCAATCATTCACCTAAATATGTGTTCGTCAGATGCATTGCAATAGTAAGATCGTGCATTAATCATTGATCCTGAAGAATTCCATCATTAGGTCATAGTATAGTATAAAAATATGAAAGAATTTTTAGATACTATCCAAAAGTACTCTACCAATCGCTACTCATGCTATTTCACCAGTATTTAAACTCAGTTTCCATGAGCTAAAAAGTGAAATACTAATAGTTATACACCATTAACTGTTGCTTCGAGCAATAGCTTGTGCAACCGTCATACGTCCACACCCAGCTTTCTGCTTTAAAAAAGAAGAAATAACTTCTTTTTACTGTTGAACATATAAAGAGACAGCGATATTATCTTCACACAATGTATAACCTAATAATTTTATGATTTTTTTATGTGCATATCATATTGTTTTTTGGTGAACTATTCATAGATTTAAAGCTGTATTACAAAAGAAAAATACCTGAGAAAATCTGAAGCACACAAGTAAACTAATGGTGCTGCTAACAGAAATGCAACTTTCGTAAAATTGAAACTGTTACCTTTTTCACTTCAAAAAAGTTCGTTCTTTCTATGAAAATATGGTCACTTCTCGGAGACAAGTGCAGAATTTTTATTTTGTATTGGCTCATCTGCCATTGCTATATGCTAATGAGTTTTCAGAGTTTTCTTCTTTGTTAAATGTCTATACGTTCGGCAATCTGTTAAAAAATCTCACCGAAGGTAATAAAGTAATAGATTTTCAAAACACACTATTCAATAATTTTGCTATCTGCTAAGAATAGTTAAAATATTTATTTATAGTTTTTACACATGCACTCTTAAAATAATCAAATGGTTTTTTATCACTCGATAAGCGACAGATATTTTGTACTCCACAAAGATATAAAAGGAATCCTTTTGTACTTAATTGAGGAAAGAAGTTCTCCTTTCAACACTCCGTTCTAAATTCAAAGCAATTTTTACTCCTTTTTTGACGTGATTATGGCACAAAGGAAATGTGATGTGCTCTGATTGGTTTAAATCACCACGTGACTCTCTGCTTTCGTTTTAGTTTCGTCAAAAATGGAAAAATTTAAAACTTCATTTTGTAGAAGTAAACTATTCTAATGATTTAAAAGTAAAATTGGGGTAGAAGGAGCACAGAAACTTTAAAGTAAGTCTTTATTTCTTATAATTAATTGAATAACAAAATCAAATCTTCATAGTTATGGTTTTTCGCCCTTGGATAAACTTTCGTATTCGAAGGTATGAATGAATGAATTCCTTGAATTCTTTTTCAGTTTAAATGACTAAAGCACACTAAAATTTACAATTCCATACATAATTTGTATACCTGGATTTTTAATGAAAGAACATGAAACTTGCTGTGCATACATTTCCAAAATTTTTGATTACATATGAATAAAATGTTTTAAATTATTTTAATGACAAAAAAATTCAGTTAAAATTTTGTATAGAAAGGTTTTTTAAATAAGAATGGAAGAAAGACCTCATTGTTATTTTCATATTTGTTTAATGATTATTTCCATATTTTTGTTTCAAAAAGAAAGTAATTAAAATCTGTATTATACAAAATATGTAATATTGTTTGTCTTTTATTACATTGTAGTTTTCTATCTTGTATTTTTAAAAATTATTTTACTTGCAATGTATTTTATTATTAATATATAAGATACAAAAGCATTGTTATTTTGTTGAAATTTGTAAACAAATTATTCATTAAGTTTCACCTCTTTTCAGTTACAGTTGATTGATTTTTTTTTTTCAAAAATGTTTTAACATTGCAAATAAATTTATATATTCTATGTCATTTTGTAAATTATCATAAGGGCTATATCTATTTCATAACAAAGAAAACATTTAAAATTATTATTTTTTTATATGTTTCACTGTATATGAATAATTTATCATTTTTGCCTCATTCTTATAAAATTTTTCAAAAACTACTAGATAACCATTAATTTACTAACTTCAATTACTGAGTTATGATTAATTAATTAATGAGAATACTATTTTTTAACAAATTACTCTTGCTTTAAATATATAAAAAGGTTACATTATTTTAATACAAATATTTATTCTCTTTATTACAGATAGATTTGGAATTTAACATTCAATATCCAAAAGCTGACTGTTTTCTTAGTAAATTTCCAGCATATTGTGCTCCTAGAATATTATCATAAGTTCAAAAAACTTGTCCTATAATGCAGAATAAATATGTGATAATTCAGGTTGGCAGTATCTTTGGGTTGAATATAATTTTAATATAGAATATAATTACATAGATATCTGATTCCTTAACTTTTTTATCATATGAAGTCAAATTAATATTAGATTAATTTCTTTGTGCTGACAATTTCAAAGCCTTATTGATGTTTATTTATTACTGGCTCCAGTTCAAGATAAGGAAAAAAAGGTCTGTACTAGAGCTTATTTATCTGCTGTCTTTAAGAATGTAATTTCCTTGTAATATTTAGAATGCTCATATACATATTTTGCTTTTTTTCTTACTGCATAATGAATATTGTTGCTTCCAACAGCTTTATCTATGCTCATATAAATATTAAAAGTCCAAAGTATGATTTTTTAAAATTTGCTTAATTAGATCATGTTTACATTATTATGTTTCTTGCTCATGCATCGTATTTTTTTTATTTACTAGGATTTTATTTTGTTAATTTCTGCTTAAAAAACTTAAATTTTTAAATACTTTTTTAGCACAGTGCTGACCGATTGATACGGAATTCGTATCAAGTATCAGAACGCATGGTGAAATTTATTGGAGTAAGTCATTATAATAATTCTGTTTCCATTTTTTAAAATGCTTATCAAAAATTCTAATATTTAACAAGTTTATTAATTACACCTTTGCAGCAAAATAAGGCATTATTTTTTGAAGTATTATTCTTATGAAATTTTAGTATTAAAGTTTATATGGACACTAATGAGAATGCAATATACTATATAAATTTTAGTTATTATGTTTTTCATTCGAATTAGGTGAAGGGATCTTCAGAAGAATAACAGAGCTCAAAAGTAGTAATTCAACTGCACTTTGCTTTGCTGTGGTCAAAAAGCAAGACGTGTGAATATGAAATATTTTTATCTGTGGACAATGAATTTATTGATGTTGGATATGAAAGACTGAAAATCGTTCAATATTTTATATAAATGTCATCATGTATTTAATGCTAAGTACCATGATAAACTCATTGTATTTTATGCTTTCATGGATTATATGATTTATAAATTAAAAAATGGTCCAGCTAGGACTTTAGTTGAAACAATGCATATCTTACTATAATTGATCAAGATCTAAATTTTGCAAAATGTATATTATCTTTTTATTCTTATTTTTACAGAATTCTTATTTTGTGTTATTAAATTATAAATTCAAAAAAATTAAGCTGCAATATTAATTTGACATGATAAACATAAGAATTTCGGTATGCATATTCTTATTTATTATTTTTTGTATTAAAAATTGAACAAATGTGTTTTGCATAGTCTTGCATTTTATTTACAACTTCATTTTTAGTTTCATTGAAGTTATTTTCGGTTTGAACTAAACTTGGGGAAATAAAATGTAAAACAAGATTTATTTGGAAAAACGTTTTGTTCAACAGAATAATCTGTAAATAATTGTTTTTACTCTCCTGTAACTTCAAAAATAAATTTGTTGAGAGATTATTTTGCTACACTCACACCTAAAATTAAATTAATATAATTAATGTTATTGATGGCTGAACAATTTGCTTGATATTGTATGTAATTTAAAAACCTCTATTATTATCAAAATCAACCAAACTGTCATATTCAATTGTAGTTATATTATTGAATAAAGAAATCCTATCTTTATATTGTAATTGTCAAAAAAAAAAATACATAAATCCTTAAAATAAAGAATTCAAAATCTAATATCTGCACTAAATTGTCAATATAAAAAAAAATTAGCAATACTTCTATAAAAGATTGAAATTCACTCTTTATTTCTATCAAATTTTTATTTTATTTATCACATTACATATATTCAGACTTATATGCTTGATTCTTGAGATCCGCTTGTAAGTCTTCGTCGATAATAGGACAAATAGCACAATGATGTACAACCACAGAATAATAACGAAGAAAACACCCAGGGCCACGGTGGGAATCGAACCCACTCTCCTACGCTCTCAAGCGATTAGCGGAGTGATACTTTGACCACTCAGCCACGGAGCGGCCTATCAAATTTACCCCTTTAAACGATTTGATGTTACTCCTTTTAAAAAAGAGTAGTTTCACTGCATCTTTCAAAAGAGTGAATTTCTATCTCAAAGATTCGGTTGAGTTTTGTCAAAATGAAAAAATGAAATTTCACTCCTTCTGAGTGGAATCCACTCAATATTTTTAAGAGTGTGAAATTAAATCTTTTGTAATAAATATGTCACATTTCGCTTAGAGAAATATACATTTCATCGTAATTTATGAATCCCCCTTCAAAAACTTTTCAAAAAAATGAACTCATATTGTACAGAATAAATAATGGTAAAGTGGTCATCATTGTCCTTTATAAACAATTCTCATTATGTATACGAAGAAAGAGAATCTCTTAAGATAAATTCTTCATTTGTGAACATTTTATCCAGAATATCTCTGATTCTTATTCAAAATGAATTCCTTTAAATATACCTCTTATTTGCAAACAATTGAATTCCATATTCTCATAAATATAAATATTGTAGAAATAATCCTGCTCTGTGATTTCGTATCTTTTCATATTTAAGTACCGTGTAAAATTCAATAGAATCTTGATGTATCATTGAATATACGGAATTATTATAAATGATTGAATTTTGAAGCATTATAGTTTTAAGTATATGATGTCCACCTGTTATTATTAATATGCAATGGAAAGGGCATATTTTGAGATGTGCCACTGTTAGTTTCATTGTGTTTCACCAACCATACGGGGGACGTTATTTTTCTAAAAGATGATTCATTAATGGAAAACATTTTGCATTCTTCAAATAGACTCTAAAATCTGTTGATATTACAATCTCCGACTTTTTTTGATACATTTTCATGTTTACTTAATATGTGGTAGATAGCCTTAATTATACTGCCGCCCAACTTGTCTAGTGGTTAGCGTTCCTGACTGTGGATAGGGAATCCTGGGTTCGAATCCCGGTTCGGGCATGGATGTACTCTCTCTCTGTATTTATCCTGTCTTTGTCCTTTCCTTGTATGAATGAGGTGTGAATGGTTGCCTACCCTATAAACGGGTCCCTATGGCATGTGTGTACTGAGGAAGTCGGACTCCAGACCAAAATATGGTTCAGTTGGAAAAGTGGAGCAGCGCACCCCATAATGCCAGCCTAGCTGGCACACGACAACAACAGCATTAATTACACTAAATATTTCGTCGTCTGTGAACAGTGATAGGGACATAGTGAGGTGTGCAAGGGTCGAATCAGGATGTCAGGTTGGACGTTCCTCCTGAGAAATGACAGCACATAGAGTATTTGTAAAGATACTTAAGGAACTTGAAAATGCGCATTTTCCTACAAAAAATCGTTTTCTTTATGCAACACTTTGTGAAATACATTTATCAAAAACCCATTAATAATTTGTCATTACTCTACAGTATAACTTTTTATGGGTCACATAATTTCTATCCTTAACGTAGGATTAACTTTGATAAATTTAATAGAGGACTTCATTTTAAACTTGCAGATTTAAAAAAAAAGTTAGAATGTATCATCGAAATACACAGATGCATTTTAGATTGATTATTCATCTAGTTTCCTCAATAATTGTGTGTATTAACATTTTCGAAACCATGTGATCTAGTTCAGCAACTTAAAACATTGATGAATACAGTAGCCGCATCGAGTGAAGTGAAAATATTTGAAAAAGTGATACCAGCTCAGATGTCGCAGTGGTAATCTGACCGCATTTAAAAACTACTGTGTGGAAATTTGGATTGAGGTCAAATATCGACTTTATAATATGACTGTAATTTTAATTTATGGGTTGGTTAACAATGTTGCACTGCGATAAGCACACAGAACTGGGAATGTAATGCTAAAACATAACATAATAAAGTAAATGAAAATATAAAAAGTACCAATTAGTAACTGTGTTTACATTTTTTAACTTGATAAACTCATTAAAATAGTGAACGGTAGGTTTTCAAATCAAAGTTATTTCCAGCAGCGACATCCAAAGATAAGCCAATGATAGTGTAATGATCGTCTGCGCCCTTTACAATTCGTTTTCTATTTCTCCAGTGAACATCTTTCTCACCCATCAAGAGCCATGACCTCGTTATTTTTCCTGGAGACAAGGCAAACAATCTGGAATCTCTCGTCCGTAGAGGGAGACATTTAATTGAACATTATTGTCCCAGTAATTACTCCAAATGGCTGATGCCACTGCCACGTCTCTAATTGCTGCTGCACGTGAAAATTCCGAATCCACCCTTCGACGAAGGTCTTCCTTCCTTCCTTTTAATTGGGGTCTCGGTGGAAGGCTAAATTTAAGACGCGATCGTCTGCTTTTACGATGTGGGAGCTCCAAGTTCGGTTACAGTGCCTTTTTTTTATTTTTTCCCTTTCAATTATTTTTATTTTCGTCTGGTGATTATTTAATTTCAGATGGAAGAGAAAAAAAACGCAGTGTTAAATTTCTGATATGCTGTAGAGCAAAGTTTATTTTACATTTGCAGTTATAAACCTTAACAAGACAGATAACATGTTTAAAAGTAAATGATCGTCTGGGTCATGCAAATCGAACACTGGAGATGATTGCTTTTACTTTTTTTTTGCATTTATTTATTTTATTTAAGATGAAATTTGATGACAATCGGGATTATCTGAGACGTATATCATTATTTCTGAAATAAACATGATGTAGTGATAGTTAATTTTTGTAATTGCATTTATAATTTTTTTTGAAACAGCGATAATAAGTTTAATTCAGTTATTCTGTAAACTTTTTCATTATTTCCAACACAAACATTGTTCTTCTCTTCATTATTAAGAAAAATCATAAGTCATAACTTATTTTTATTTATATATATTAAATAATACAAAAATTTCTCAATCTCCATATAACATTTTATATATACCATATTCAAATAAATTTAAAAAAATTATTAGTTTCTTCAGTTTATCCCGATAGTTGTGCGAAAATATCTTACAGCAGCTGTTGCTCAGTTATAAACTATGTTGTGTTAAAATGCATGCTTTGTGGGATATGTGTACAGCAGACTTTTGGGTTTCTTATTTTATGACACATAAATAGGGCCTATTGAAAAAGAACTACTCAATAATGTGAATTCGCAATAGATGCTAAAAAAAAAGCTTTATAAAAATTTAAAATTTTTAGTTATTCACTACTTAAGTAGTTTTATATGTAGTATCAAATATGCATGTTATTTCAAATAACAGAAACATGATAAATATATCATAAAAGACATAAAAGTTTATTAACTACTTGAAAAAATCAAAATTAACTACATTGAGAAAACAAAAATTGCCCTATATATAACTATAAAAATAACGAGACGTTCTCATTTTTATACAAAACTCTTGAATGGTGAATAATTTAATAAAATTGTCGACATATTCAAAAAAGTTTTTTTAATATTTGTACCCCAAAAACATAAGATTTTACCGATCCTAATTAGTTTACCATATTTTGTAAACTTCAACAATTGGGGATATAATTTTCTTAGCTATCACGTAAGTATTATTATTCTGTCTAAATGCAAATACAAAATACTTCAAAACGCGTCATTCCTAACGATTTCAGCTTAATATAGGAATGCATTCAAATATTATAAATGAAAAAAATAAATAAAAATTTCGAATATAATGATTTGGGATGATGAGGAAATTCATTTTCATCGAAAAACTTCATCGCATGTTCTTTTGTTCTGAAGCTTTTTCATAGAAAAGCAAGAAAATGCAAATAGGAGTCCATTACAATTTCTTGGCAATGTATCAAGGGAAGGGGGGAGCTAAGAAACTCCTCTGGCTCTAGCCTGAGGGTCATTGATCGGTTTCGCATATACATTGAAACAACACATTCGACACGACTCTTCATACGTGACGTCACGCGCTTTCATTGTTTATTTGTTTTGTTCCAAGGAACGCGCGCGCTCTCTGCATGAGACGTTAAACGACAGGTTTTATTTTTCAGTAAAATTAGGATTTTTCAGATATAGGGTTTACTTATTTTTTGAGTAAAAAACTCTAAAGTACTCAGATTCCAGGAAGAAAATGAGAAGAAAGAATAGAAATAGAATAACCAGAAATAACTATATAATAAGGGGTATCTATAAACTCATATATAATACCAGAAAATGAATTATCGTGATATGAAGAACTAATGTTCCTAAATATAAATGAATAGGTGCTTAAACATAGACAAAAACATTTTATGTGATAATGTTCTTCTTTAGTATATCTCTCACCTATATCTGAAAAAAGACATTTTCAAGTAGTCTTCGATTAATAAAAATATTTGTTATTAATGGAGAGAAGAAATTAAAGGCAAAAATATTCCGCATTCGTGTATTTCGCACAACTCTTCAGTTAATGAAAGTGCTAACAGTTTATCCATCAATCGGTCTACTTGATATGCATCGTATATAAAAAAAGGCATGAATAATAGGTTTCAGGAAAGGTGAATATACTGGCTATACTCCATACGTTGAACTGAAACCATTTCAAGAGTTTTATGATTAATTCAAACACAATATATTTGCACTAACAGCCAAAAAATAACAGAACTACCTATACATGCAACATAAGATACAACCTCAAGCTGTAGTCATCAATAGTTCGGTAACTTTGAGGGACCACATACGATTGCGTTGGTATCTACTTTGTATCAGTATTTGTACACTGCTACACAATTGCTAAGGGCGGATCACAAATTGCAATGTAGCATAACATTAAGCGAGACATGAGGCCTAGTAGGATAAAATATAATTGCCACACTGTTCAGACATTAGAATAAAGAATATTTATTGTTCTGGAAAGTACAAAAGCTGTGAAACATCTGAAAGAAAAAAATGTTCATTTGATGCTGCATACGGAAAAATGGAACAATGCATCTAAAAGTCAGCAGGCACCTTGAAGAAAGGTATCAGTACGGGATATGTCCATCGTGGAGTGTGATGCAACATTCCCCACGTCGTATCATACTTTGCACAACATTATCCAGCAGCTGTTGAGGCAATTTATCCCATTCCTCTGGGAGTGCACGAATGAGGGTGTTCTTGTTTGTCGGAGGATAGTTTCGACCAGCAACTTGCCTCCCCAAAGCATCCCACACATTTTCAATGGGGTTTAGATCTGGAGAACGTGATGGCCATACGAGACGTTGAATACCCTCGCTGTCTAGGCAATCCTGAACAGCGAGTGTTCAATGACATGTTGCGTTGTCGTCCATAAATACAAATTTATCACTGACAGCACCACGGAAAAGACGAACATGAGGAAATATAACTTCATTAATGTATCGTTGGCTCGTCATAGTTCCATTCGCAACCACATGCAGGGGTGTGAGGCCATTGACCATGATACCGACCACACCATGACACTGCATGTCGGATATCGGTCCCTTTCCTTGATATTTTCTGGACGATAAGCAGTACCACTCTCGCGCCAGATCAGTTGTCGTCTACAATCTGATGACAGACTGAACCTACTCTCATCTGAGAATAGTACGCATGCCCAGTCCTGTTCAGTCCAATTGCGATGCTCACGACACCATTGCAAACGGGCAGTATGGTGCTGTCTGGTCAATGGGCGACACACAACAGGTCTGCGGGCGTATAGTCCTCCGCCCCTCACACGTCTGGCAACAGTTTTTCGGGAGATCTGCTTTCCTGAGGCAGCAAGAAACTGATTTGCCAACTGCTGAGCTGTAGTGCGCCTGTTCCTTTTGGCTGATAGGACGATGTATGTCTTCTGCAGGCGTCGTACTTCTAATATGACCTCTCCCGTGCCGCCTACTACACATTCCAGTAGTTTTAAATGACTTCCACAGCCGTGAAACAACGCTGTGAGCGATGTCGAACTTCCTGGCAACATCTGCTATTTTTCGCCCTTCTTCGATCTTTCCAATAATTCGGCCACGCATAAAATCATCTAAATGATGTCGGGAAGACATGCCAAAAATTTCAAGTTCGTCTATTAAATCTTTCCTGTAAAACTTTAACTTGAAACAACAACTGTCCACACGCGTCAAAACCTTTAAAGTTCTTATGAACGCTATCACATGATGAACAGACGTGGAAAAAAATTTGCATACGCATACTTATTCCTACTATATCCCGCACTTATTCTAATTTTCCACATTTTGCTCCCTTTCATTTTGTGGTTGCTATGGATGATAGTGTTATCCGTCCTTAGCAATTGTCCAGCAGTGTACAAAGTATCTAATTTGTATCAATATTTGTTAATATTGATATGTGTTCATAGTCTTTGAAGATTACTGCTGTCGTTTCAGAAAATGGGGGGACTTTGAAGTAAATTTTGATATATCAAAAACATTGATTTATATTTTTTAACCATAAAGTGGTTGTTTCTTTCGTTACAGTTGAAATCCTAAGTATGCCACTTTATTACGATTCTCATTGGTTTATAACATCCATGACGTCAGGTAACGTTTCCTCCACGTCACATCGTATTGAGACGGCATTGTAAATCAGACTTGTCGACGAATTTGCCGTCTGCTTTTAAATTACATTCTTCGAGCAGCAGCAAACAAGGCGAAGTTCACCATCGATTTTTTTCATTATCATTCATTCGACAGTTCATTATCGAATTCATTTTGTTAATAAAATGATTTCTTATACAGGGTGATTCTAAATTGTTTATACAAATCAAAAGGGGAGATAGTACCCATCCAGACAAACAATAATTACACAGGAACATAGGGTCGCATTCCACTCTGAGAGGCTGAAAAGGAAAGTGGAAACGCATCAAGAATCTATCACGAATTTACCGTATGCAAATTTTCACAGTGAAGAAGCAGCATTTCGCTTTTATTGGTTACCGGAGAAAGCCAATCAGAGTAGACGTCCTTAAAAAACGCAATCAATATGTTTGGTTTGACAACAATACCCACTGTACAGACAGACAAACAACGAAAGATGGAAGCCCTGCTCTATACCAATAGGTTATCAGGTATGCTCCCACCTCAATCTGGAGAAACAGACACCGTCCACAGAGTGTCCGGCGTCCGTGGAGAACCGTGACCACAGCCATTTATTGAATCAAGTGCTATTCATTGGTGGGGCACAAAGGCCTGCAGGTGTGCTTCGTTGTGATAGTTGGGCAGCTGTGCTGGGTTAAAGGTCTACTTCACTGTCCGAGTCGGAGATGACATCGACTGGGGTTCGGATAAGTGGATCTTTACAGCAATCCAAGCCTTTGTTTTGTAGGAGGGCCATCAGCTGGATGAGCCGTTGTTTCCTGAAGGCATCTGTTAGGCAGAATTTAATGAATTGTGTTGTGCTTTGGTTCGTGAAGATTTTTAGGTGATAGTTTACCGTTATTGGGCATTCCGTTAAGTAGTGTGTTAGATTTCCTGTTTTATTGCATGTGCAGAGTGGGGAGCTTGCCTTGCCAAATCTGTGGAAGTAGCTGGGACAGGGTGCATGGTTGGTGAGGAAACCATTCAGGAATGGATTGGAGTGTAGGATGTCGATGTTTACTTTGGGGATGATTTCCCGTGTATATTTGCCGGTACAACCATTGTCCATTGTACAACCATTCGTAAACACCAGCAGAAATTTTCCATGAATATCTGGGCAGGTATCCTTGGTCATTACCTGGTAGGCCCTTACATTTTGCCTAACCATTTGACCGGCGCTACATACCGTATCTTCTTGGAACAAGTGCTTCCCAATTTACTGCAGGCTGTTCCACTCCCCATCTTGAAAGACATGGGGCTTATGCACGATGGAGCGCAGCACATTTTTCCATCACGTCACTAACTTTTTAAATGTCATATATCCCGCACGATGGATTGAACTTTGCAGACCTGTGGCTTGGCCTCCTCTTTCACCGGACCTCAACCCACAGGATTCTTTCTTCTTAATGCACATTCTTTAGTGTACGAGACACGCCGGTGTACTCAACTGAAGATCTCGTGGCTAGAATCGTTGTTGGCGGAGACAAAATTAATACGGCACCAGGAATCTTCGAGAGGGTGCGCCAGTCGTTCCTCCGTCGGGGTCATCTGTGCAACGACACACATGGTCGTCATTTTGAGCATTTTCTGTGAGGTTTTCACTAAACAATAAATATGATTGTGAAACTTTTGGTATTATTCATTCGCTTACCCAACACTGTTGTAAGTGTTGGGCAAGCACTGTGAGGTGTGAATTCCTCTTTTCTGCCTCTCAAAGTGGAATGCGACCCTATGTTCCTGTGTAATTATTGTTTGTCTGGATGGGTACTACCAACCCTCTTAATTTGTAAAAACAATTTAGAATCACTCTATATAAGGAGCAAAACATCTTTGTTTGAGAAGCCGTTTTCCATTGATTCAAACCATCAATATATGGACAATAGAACAACAGAAAAAGCAAAATGAAAAACACGTGACAAAATATCCACTTTATAGTCAGCTTAAATTCGCAAGGATGATTTAAATTTTTAAAAAGTTCATTAATTAATAGAATTCTCTAAATTAATAATTGCAATATTTGTGAACAACCCCTTTTGAATCTTAAGACTTGTCTTGCTTACGCCAACATTAAAAATTTTCTTTTAATTAATATGGCTGAAATAATAAAAAGCAGATTTGTAAAACATAGACTCATAAAATAAGTTGAATTTCTTAAAATTGTTTATTTATTTTTGGTCTCAATACTTATTTTTATTAACTTATTTTCTAAATCCACATAGTGCAAATTGAAAACATAAATAATTTACAAATGATCAATTCAGCACAGTTTACATTAATACCATTCAATTTGCATCTAAAAAATGCTTTCTTTGTAAAACTGGACGCAGTGTTTTCAGTATCCAATGAAGTTAAAACAGAATCTTAATTAGTCCTGCTTGGATTGAATGGGGAGAACAATTTTACCCGACTGTCATCTCACATTTTCTATGCATTGAAATCCAATTCTCACGAATATGCTTATAATTAGTATCAACTTATAGAAATGTTTATTTAAATTATTTTGAAAAAACCTCAATGTGTGTTTTTGTATTATTAGTATTGATACTATTCATAGAATCATCTAAATTTAAATATCACAATGAAACACAATGATTAATTAATATATTTATATAAATACTAAATCATACTGAATATTCATTTAAGATTATTGAGACATATTTTTTTAATATAACTGGCAATACTGCGTAGCTTGACGTTGGGAGCTTTCAAATTTGTTTTAAAAAAAAGCTTAAACTGGTGATTAGTTAAAGCATTTAAACTTTAATTCTCGTTGTTTAATAAGCATATTTAACAGTTATTCTTAACATTCACTTTTCATTGGATTAAATCTAGCTGTCAGACAACTTTGACTCACAAATTTGTAGGTTCAAATCCTGTCTTGAGCATGGATGTTCGTAGTGGTTCAGATTCCACTTTAAGCTGTACATTCCGATCTTCGTGTGCAAAAAATGAGCGACAAGCAAACTATCAACGTATTGATAACTTGTATGCAAGTTTTCTGTTCTCATCGTGTTTGTTTTTGCAAAATTACTGTATGAATCACACTTACAATTATCCTCCAATATCTTACTTACATATGTTCAAGATTATTAATGTATGATTCATTTTTACAAAAATGCGCTGTGAATGATATCTGCAGACATTGACAAAAGTTTTCTTAGTATAGATCCAGTTCATAAAATATTCAATGCTTTTTTACGGAAAGTGTTTTTTTTTTAAGTTAAAAAGAAATATTTACTGGTATATTTATTAATTTCTTTATTGTCATGGTTTCAACATAGGTTATACGATACATGAAAAAATGTTTTCCTTCTTCCATAAAAAAATATTTGCATAAAAGTTATAAAAGACAGTTATATATTTAGACTTTATCGTCATTGTGTACTTCCAGTATGATATAAATATTAATTAAATGCAAAATAAAGATCTTCGTGATTTTGTATTTCGCTTACATATTGATAATTTTTTTAATTTATTGCAAATCTCAATATACAATTCAAACGTATGAAAAATTAAGAGATGGCAAATCAGGTACATAATTTGAAATTAAAATTTTGTAATCTATAGTACGGTAATTATAATAAACAAATTACACAGAAAAGTTTTCTAAATTAAAACAATCTAGATAGTACAGATAAATGATTTACAGTAAAAATTACATTTTAAATTGCCATACGAAGGTTATAATTTGACATATATCAAATTTTTTTATATATATATCCAATAGAGCTATACAATTATACGAAAAATCAGTTACATTAGATTTTATATTTTAATTTACAATATGACTGTTTAAAGTTTTGAATTTACTGCAAAAAACTCCATGTTAGGAAATTTGAAAAGAAAACAAACCAAAAATAAATAATTGAGCTTAAATATTAGAATATAATCTTCAATACAAGATTATAATTTGAGAATTTAAAGCAAAGAAATATCTAATCTGATAGCTCGCCATTGAAATTAATAAAAAAAATATTATTAAATTTTAATCTGCATAACGACTATCTTAGTTTTAAATTTTTGATAATTATAAAAAGCAATAATATATTTATTGCTATTCCATACGAAATATTATGTCTATAACATTTTAATCATAAAAATGTATAGAATGAACACTGAGCCCTCATGTGATGAATACTTCCAAGAAAAAACTTTTCTCCCAAAAAAGAATGCAAGACTGAAAATAAAATGATATCATTTCTTTATAAATTAAATATTTATATGTGTTATTTTATTTTACAGAAGTAATAAACTAAAAATTCAAAATTATATTTTTATCACAAAAGAATGTGGAGAATTGATTAACTCTTTGTTTCCCACGGTTAAGCATTTGAACCTTACAAAACAGCGATGTAAAAAAACAAAATCTCTACTTTATGAATAAATTTATTACCTTGCTTCATCAGAAATATTGAATAAGAACCTCACGTCGTAAAATATTTGATTTGATTGTCGTTTATCTAACCTTTTTTCCAGAGGGATAGATTTCTTTTTCTAAGTACTTTTGTGTCTGGTTATTTCTAAGAAATTCATATCCATCTGTGTCAGATAAAGATAAAAGATACATCAGCTGGTAGTTAACAAGAATGGTCGATTTTGAGAAACTACCAAATTGCCATCTTTCTCTTTCAGGGTAATCAATTGAAAGAAAAGGGTATTTTACCATTATACCCCTGCTTTTGATAATCACAGTAACGGAGAAGAAAAAAAATCGTATTGTCATAAATATTCCATTTGTATCATGTATTGTTTTAAAATATTTACGTTTTCAGAAACAATTTATTAACATTTTATAAACTAAACAATAATAAATTGATAAAACTTATTTAAACGCCAACGTTTATTTCTGGCGGAGATTGTTTAGCAATCGCGTCGGTTATCGATTGCATAAGTATGATATAATAGTACCTGTTTTTCAATGAGATAAAGTTAAATTTTGCCGTATTTAGTACTTTTTTACCCTTGGCAAACTGTTTAGCAATTTCATCCGTGATCGATTGCATAAATATAATATAATAGTACCTATTTTTCAATGAGATAAAGTTAAATTTTGCTGTATTTAGTAGTTTTTTACCCTTGGCAAACTGTTTAGCAATCCCATCCGTGATCGATTGCATAAGTATAATATAATAGTACCTGTTTTTCAATGAGATAAAGTTAAATTTTGCTGTATTTAGTAGTTTTTTACCCTTGGCAAACTGTTTAGCAATCGCATCGGTGAACGATTGCATAAGTATAATATAATAGTACCTGTTTTTCAATGAGATAAAGTTACATTTTGCTGTATTTAGTAGTTTTTTACCCTTGGCAAACTGTTTAGCAATCCCATCCGTGATCGATTGCATAAGTATAATATAATAGTACCTGTTTTTCAATGAGATAAAGTTAAATTTTGCTGTATTTAGTAGTTTCTTACCCCTTGCAAACTGTTTAGCAATCGCATCGGTGATCGATTGCATAAGTATAATATAATAGTACCTGTTTTTCAATGAGATAAAGTTACATTTTGTTGTATTTAGTAGTTTTTTTACCCTTGGTGATTTGTGATCATAATGCTTCTTTTAACCGACAAAATTATCACCAATCAATCTTTTGCATCAATTAGCTTGAGCTTTTGCATCAACTAGCTTGAGTTTAGTTTGTTTAACATTGTTTATCCCTTTTTAGTCAATTTTTACCCAAAAAAGTTGATTTATTATATATTAAATTTAAAATAAAATTTTGAGCCAGTAAAATCATGATATCTACTTTATAATATTTTCGCTTCTCCGGAAAAAGCATGCTATTTCTTTAGGATCAAAAGTTCTTTATTATCAAAGTAAAGATTAGAAATAAAGAAAAAGTACCAAGAAAAATTAGAATTGCTTGTACATGTATGGTGTAATGTTTTACCATAGACTAGAAGAAGCACTCTTCCAACTGTCTTCTATTTTAGCCACAGTTTAATAAATGCAGATGAATGATGCACATTTCCACTTTTAACAAGTACATATATCGTAATAATCCCTTAGGAATTTTTGGACTTTCTTTCTTGAGATATGCTAATATGGCTTCCCGTCTTGGAAGAGTTCTACTAGAGTGGAAGATACAGTGGATATTTAAGTATCTTATGCTTTTTGATGATTAGATAATTCCCTAACTATTGACAAATTCTTGTGTGATAATAGGATCATGTTCTTATAAATAAAAAGTCATAACTTCGACTCTTGCCCCTTCTGAGCAACAAGAAATGAACGTTGTTTTATGCTTTCTTGGGACTTATTTATTGGCATGATAATTTGGATATTTTTTGGATTCCCTTCAATCACCTCCCTTACAATTAAAAAATTATCCTATAGATGAAATAAGAATCTGAAGGCAAATATGTAGAGTAAACTCAGAAAAAAAAGGATAAGCAATAAGTTTTTCAACTTCACAGTGTCAAATCATACTGGAGAAGCATTTTTTATATTAGAAATATTCTTGGATTTATTTACTATAAAAAAGGTACCATTGTTAGCAAATAAAATAAGTATCGAAATGTTTTACTTTAAATGATATTACTAAAAATATTATTTAATATTAAGTTAATTTAGCACCTCTTACGACGGAAAATACATATGATACTGATATTAGCACTTTCTTTAACCGATAAATTATTAGTATCATTAATTACGTTTGTATTGTTATTTCACATAAAGGAAATTATGCCCTTTTTTATCACTTATACTAAACATGACAAATACAGAGAGCAGCGTAATTCAAATTTAGATGCTTCTATTTCCATTTCTTTAGCACATAGTCACGAAACTGCAGCTATGACACTAAAGTCTACTAAGGTACAATTGAAGAATTCCCACTTCATTGCCCACTAAGGTACAATTAAAGAACTCCAATTTCAATGACCAATAAGGTACACAATTGAAGAACTCATATTTCAATGCCCATTAAAGTACAATTGAAGAACTCACACTTCAATGTCCGCTATGGTACACAATTGAAGAACTCACACTTCCATGCCCACTAATGTACAATTGAAAAATTCACACTTCAATGTCCACTAAGGTTCACAAGTGAAGAACTCACATTTCAATGTCCATTAAGGTACAATTGAAGAACTCACACTTCAATGCCCATTAAGGTACAATTGAAAAATTCACATTTCAATGCCCACTAAGGTACAATTGTGTGGAGAATCCGGAAAATACTCAATTTCTGACTAATAATAAACAGAATTACCATTCCCCTCTAAGAACCGTTTTTACAAATATTAGCTGATGGAATTGTTCATTTTATATATTTATGTAATATGTGAAATCTGATATGTTTGATGATTTTACACAAAGAAAAGAATTATCTTGAATTCTTTTACAAATGTCTGCAGACTCAAAATTAAATATAGTGAACTTTACATTATGTTTAAAATTACTATCCAAAACTAGTGGATAATCGTGTGAAAAGTTTTAACAACATAATCAAAGTTATCTC
Source organism: Latrodectus hesperus (assembly GCA_037975125.1). Lineage (NCBI taxonomy): Eukaryota > Metazoa > Arthropoda > Arachnida > Araneae > Theridiidae > Latrodectus > Latrodectus hesperus. Next base: position 63,994,390 of record CM075862.1, read on the forward strand.
TGTATTTCATATGTTTATTTTATTAGTTCATTTGAATTTAAAGCCTTGTAACGAGTTGTGAAAATTTAAAAAAAAAATTATCGTTCACTGATATAAAAATCCTAAAATGAATTTGATGATATATCGCCACTCTTGAGAAACTTATAACATTCAAAACTCTATAGTTTCAATATAGAAGGATTCACAACCTGATAATGAAATATTTTCAACTACAATAATAAATGCTTATATTATTTTTTATAGGTTAAGTTTTTGTAGCTATGAATAAATATTATAATAAAATATGTGGCAGCTTACTTTAAACTGTGCACAGCATGATTCTTAGTCTGGTAGTTAAAAAAATATCAGAGAAATCAGAAGATAGAAAAATTTTTCATTACTATCATCTTATAGAGAATAGTCAAATGGTATTCTTATGAGCAATGATGATGATTCCAAGATTTTTTGTGATTCCGTGTTAGATTAAAGAATGTCTATTGAATACAAGCAATAAATAAATTATTACGTTTTCTTTTTGTATACGCTTCTAAGAGTCATGTGCAAATGTTTATTTGAAAACATGAGTATTTCTTTCATGAGTACACATGAAATTTCTTTTATACCTCATAATTATCAGTGGAATATTCTGAAACTTATATTATTTCTATAAATAATTAAAGAATAGACTAATGTCATCCCATCTCAATCAGGATAACTGAACAATATAAAAATATTGCTGTTTTCGATCAGCATTTTAACTAAACAAATATTTAAAGAATGTAAAATTATTTATGTTTCAAAGTTTTCATATTTTTTAAAGAGGATAGATACTAGTGATTTTCAAGAAATGACATAACGTCAAAATTTTGATATCGAAATTCTGAAATAATTTTCTGTTAATAACATCTAGAACAGAATGTGTTAAAATGATTTCATCAGTTAAGATGACAGAACTGTCCTTGGTTATTATTGTAAGCAGATAAACATTTGAGAAATGCAAAAATATTACTTGGTTTTCAAAATTTTCCAAACTTGTTTAGAAAGAATGGTTTCTGGAAATTTTCATGGGCAAAATTAAAAGCTATAACTTCAACATTTCATATTGTATACGAAATACTTAACTCATGTGGAATATTTACCTCTTTAACTCTATTTAAGAGTGTATATATATATATATATATATTCTTGGTAAATAATTACTTTTCATTGCCTTTAAAAATGTTATGCATTATTGAAAAGAAAATAAGAACTACTTTTATATTAACCGTGTTACTTAATAGTGAATGTTAGGACTAGCTTCAGCTATTCCAATGAGCTTAAATTTCCCCATCAAATTCATCAGCTAGCAGCGCTTGATCTTAGAACAGGTCCATAAACTCCGGGCCTATAGTAAAAGAAAATTCCGAGAGTTCAAATATTGCAAAACTCATCTGTATCACTTGTTTTACTATGATTTCATTTAAAAAATAACTAAAATTAAATTATGGAATGATTGAGAAATGTGAAATTTCTCAATCTTTTAATATTTTAAAAAATTATTCTGGCACTGTAAATAATTTTTAGTAAGAAACATTTTGGTAATTGCCATGATACATAAAGAGCGAAAATATTAAATTGAAAAGAGAGAGAGCTAAATTTTAAAATTACTCAAAGTACATGATACTGAAGTTAAGGCTTATATGTACGGATACTTGCTGTTAAAATCCGTACTACATAACAATATCAAAATAATAAAATTAGGAAAAAAATGTCCAGGATCTCGGTCATTGTATATTGAAGATATTATATAGTTTAATAGTATATATATATACATATATATATATATATATATATTTGATAGAGCCTTCAAATGATTGAAAAACTAGAGAGAGAACAAATGTTAATTGGCCCCTGTATACTAGTACGTAATATTTGTTAAAGCTAAGGAGATATAAATCTATATTAATAAAAATCAGATTATAAAATTAATATACAGATGAATACATGTTTAAATTATTCATAATTTGTTAATGTCACATCATATGAGGTTAAATAATTGAAAATGAAAAATAGTTTAATACTCTAATTTAGGCTTGATAAATCCTTGAGAGCATTATGACTTTAACGTAATTGGAATAAGCATTTTCCACAAATCATATTCAGCACAAGACAGAAACGTTCTTTAGTTTAGTTCTTCTAAGGTAAACTAGATGGCAGTACTCATGTTTTAAAGAATCGTCTTGTACAAAAAAATGTGGTTTATATAATATAACAATTATATCTCATTTATTACTTGGATAAAAAAAGAAGAAATAGTTTTGTAGGTAAATTTTTTTAAATTCGAAACTATATTTTATTTTAGTTATTCAAATTTGCGAGAAGAGTATGCGAACAAATACGTTTGGCAATCGTGACAATTAGATGACTATATTGATTGTGTCTCATTTTATATTTTTCCATACTTAATAATTAATGAGATTAATTATTTAAAAAAAGGTCCAGGAATATTTGAAATTATTTGTATGATAAAATAATATTGATATCTTACAAATAAAAAACTCTTATTGGTTAATTTTTAATTAATATATAAATAGTTCTTTAAAAGTTAATGTCAATTTTTTAAAAGACGATACTTATAAATTTGGAGTATAATTTTCTTCTATTTGGTATTGATATTATACTAAAGTAAATAAAATACGTTATTTTTCTGTTAATAAAAACAATAATAGGTGTATTAACACATAATTAATAAGACAATAAAAAATTATGGTTTCTTTTTGAGGGAAATTTTACTAAAGGGTCAGATTAGAGGAAAATATAATATTAAAAATATGAATACTCAATTATAAATTACATTTATATATCTCAACGAATTTATACAGAACTTTCCGAAAATGCATTTTTATATCTGTTATCCATTTCATTCGCCTTAATTTTCTAATTTTAATTTGATCATAACCACACATTTAAAATTATTTTATGCTTTAGAATAATTACCTGAGGATATTACTAATGATTCGGAAATTTGAAACACTTAAGAATGTTTAAAAAATTTGAAAAAAAATTAAAATTCATTTAATAGAAATATGAATTTGTGCAGATTGTTTTTTACGAGATATTTAGAAAACATTTCTACCATAATTTCTATATCGCTTCGTTATAATTCTGGTCAATACTTTTATTATTATTTTGCTTCTTATTGCTTAAGATAATTTGTAAAATACTTAAAATATCAAAAGAGCAGTAAGGTTTTACAATTCTTTCTATAAAATCATTCTTTTGTGAAAATGTACTTCATTATTTTTTTATTTTGCATCTTGAAATTAATTTTGTATTTTGAAATAGAGATTATAGAATCTCCCCATTCCTTAAATTTTAGCATTAAAAAAAATTTTAATTTGAGTTTTAAAAATATTATTTAAATTTTACTTTTTATTAAATTATTATTTGAGCTCTAACGTTTTCGAAAAATCAAATATTGGAATTTTAACTAAGCATTTAACGTTAAAAAAAATTGGTACTGAAGTTTTGGTAGAAAATGTGATACAATTACAATAGCTTTACATTTTTATTTCACTTATACATATATACATAGCGGTGTAGGCCAGCTCCGGACTGTACCTTTAGATTAACGGGTTTTGTACCCATCACCAAATGCCTCGTCATTTTGAATCACGGTCAGGTGACGAGGTCACACCTCCGCTGACACCCTCCGCTCCATATCCACGCCACACCAACGGTAGGACTTCGGACGCGTCACATATTAACTTGGACATGTCCTCAACCCAAAGAGCCCCAGCAACCCAGTGAGAAAGCGTAAGTGGTCACCTTCCAAACTGCTGTCAGCGGCAAATGATGCTTCATTTTCCTCAGATTTTAACGGGAAGCGGAGTAAAGCTACTGAGCCACTGGAGCTCGTATTAGACTTATAGTAAATTTTCATAAAATATATAAATATCACTTCTTATCAACGAAAATAATTCATATTAATGTAAAATATGTATCAAAGTCTCACATCTGAAATTTACTAATAATTAAAAAAGGTATTCTTATAGGAGATTAATATTTTCTTAACAATTTAAAAAATCAATTTCCAAATTTCCTTGCTTGTTCTGCAGTTAATGAAAGAACCTTAAGCGGCAATAAAATGCATACACATGAACACAATTTGTAAATGTTGAAAGCATTTTATATTTTTGGAAAATAAATCATGTTTTAACATCGTATAAAATTATTTCAAAACTTTAATATTTCTAATATGTTAAATAGGCTTTTTTTTAACTTAATATATTATATATATTTTCATTAAAACGATTAATAAATAAATTTTCAAATAATTTCTGTTTTTTCTTTGTTTTGAATGCAATTTTAAAATTAATTTCTATATATTATCAGATGAGTTAAAGTATATATGTATAGTATGTCCACTAAAGTCTCTTTTTGCCATCCTCTTAACTTCGGAAGGGCTGCTACTATATTTATAAAAGTGGTGTCTAGGTATAGTAAAGTAGCCATGCGCTACTAAATGAAACAGACTACTGCGCCACCTGGTGGAAAACTGTGGAGTTAGCATTCCTATCTGGAGAACGAAACGAGATAGAGAGAAAAAGTGATTTACAAAGTTGTAGAGTATCCTCGATTTAGTACGAAAAGATACCTTGAAGGTATTAATGTGAAGAAGATAATAGTTAAAACGCACATTTGTTGTTTCGTGCTGTGACGTGACAAAACGATCTAAGAAAGAAAAAAAACAAATAGTTATAACAATTTACTTTCAGATGTTCAAACTTCTCACCGTCAGCTGCAATGCATACTTGGATCCTTGCTTGAAGTTCCCGTTGCACACGTTGAAGCATACAACGTGACACGTTGGAACACGCAACCGTAATGCGTCTTTTAAGGTCCAGCAAATTTTAAGGAGGGGTCGCATACACCTGCTTTTTCAAGTATCCCCACAGAAAAATGTCCAGTGGAGTCAGATCAGGAGAACGTGGAGGTCACTCTTCGAAACCGCCATACCCTAGTATTTGATTGCCAAATTCCTTGACGAGGTACTGCTTCACTGGAGATGTCTTGTGAGCAGGCGCGCCATCATGTTGAAACTATAGATTCCTAAGATTAAACAACGGCAGATTCTCCACAAAATCGGGTATTCTATTCTGTAGCAATTGTAAATATCGTGCACCCGTTAACGTGCCATTGTAAAATAGTGGGCCTATTTTATTATTGTAAATTGCGCACCAAACGTTATTAGCATACCGCATTTGATGTCGAACGTTGACGAAACATTTAGGATTTTCCAGCGCCCAGTAATGAGTCCTTTGCCTATTGTACATGCCATTCCGTAAAAAGCATACCTCATCCGTCCACATTATATCTGCCAAGAATGTTGGCTGGACCTGTATCTGATTCATGACGAAGTTGCACCATGCATAGCGTCGCTCGGCATCCCCGTCCACTAAAACCTGTTCAGGCGTTGGTCGTAATGGACGAGCACCTGATTCGCTTAGGATTTTCCAAACCTGACTTTTGGAGAGACCACAGTGTTGATTGATCTCTCTTACGCTGCATTTCGGATATGCGAGGGCATATGCTAATACCTCATCCGGTGGAACTTGCCGTCCTACCTTAGTTGGTCTACCAGATCGAGGTCGACTAGTAACGCGACTTGTCTCCCTTAAACGTTTTACAAAAGTTAGGATAGTTTGATGAGGAGGATGCGGGCCTGCAGGGAAATGTTGGTGGTACAACCTTGCTGCTGATCGTGCCTTGCGTCGACATTCAGCATAGTAAAACCATCTCACAATAGTAAAACCATAGTAAGACATAGTAAAACCATCTCACAATACTCAGCTTTGGAATACTCAGCCATTACCATTAACATCAACATACTTCAGCTCCAAGAAGATGTCTCTTTTATAGCTGTCTCAGGTAAACAGGCGTAACGTTTCTTACATATTTGCATACTGCATACAAATTGTTGGAATTATTTTTAATTCTTCCGTTCTTCCCATTTCGAAATAAAAGTGAAAAATGTAATCACGAAAACGATTTTTTGTTTTTTCAAATATGCACAGATACGATGTGCCGCGTCACAGCACGAAATAACAAATGCGCGTTTTAACCGCTGTATTCTTCACATTAATGCCTACAATGTATCTTTTCGTACTAAATCCAGGATGCTCTTCTTCTCAACTTCGTAAATCACTTTCTTTACCTATCTCGTTCCGTTTTCGAGATACGAATGCTAACTCCACAGTTTTCCACCAGGTGGCGCGGTAGGTGGTTTCATTCTGTTGCGCATGGCTACTTTACTATACCTAGACACCACTTTTATGAGTATAGCAGCAGCCGTTCCGAAGTTAAGAGGGTGGCAAGGGACTTTAGTGGACATACTGTATATGTATATATATATGTGTGTATATATATATAGTTAAAAAAATTTCAAACTAAAATGTCATCTTTTGCACAGAGATAAATGTTTAGTATGTACATTTCATAAATTACATTATATACATAATGTAATTTATGAAATATAAATATTTTTAACATTTATTTCTGTGTAAAAGATAACACTTTAGTTTGAAATTTTTTTTAACTTGATTTTGAGTGACGCCACTTAATTTCAAGTTAAAACCGTCCTACTATTTCGCTATTTTAAACATATTATACTGAATAGTAAAAAGCGAAATATATATAGTACGTAAATTAATAAGAATTATAACAAAGCGATACAGAGTTGTTTATAGAAATAGAGAAATTCATTCTAAATGTCCCTAAAAAGAAACAATTTGTACAGATTCACGTCACTAAATGGCTTGCTAATTGAATCAATGTACCGATGATTAATGTACAGTTTATAGAAACAATATAAAGAGTGATACATTTAGCAAAAATTGGAATTAATCTTGTCCATATATATTAACTGTTACAAATTTATGAATTGTAAACAGATATATTTAATATCATATTTAAAAAAATGTTAAAAGATTTATTTAAATTAAGAAACGAAACATCAAAATCGATTGCGGAAAAACGAATTAAATTCCACATTGAATAAATCCAGAAAGTTATATACATAACTTGTGAATAACTTTTAAAAATCGAAGATTTGTTTCCTCGGCATAATACATGAAGGTTATACAGAAATAACCAATATCTCTATTACCTGAAACAAATATAAATTTAAATGTAAGTAATAAATATCCGAGGCCAATGATAAATAAAAAAGGAAATAGAAAATGGAAAAAACAAACAATTTAAACCATTTTATAAAAAAGTATAGAAAAATCATAGTATTTTAAAGAATATCAGAGCCTTTGTGACACTTCACTCTCTTTCTTTCCGAGTGCGTCCCTAGCGGGGAGAAGGAAAAACAAATAGTTGGGGATTTGATTTCGAACTCTTTGGATTTATTTTAATCATCCTTTTATTTTATAGTGTTTCTGTTTGTTATTGCTTGTAACTTAACTTTGAATAATTAAATTATTGTTGCACTATAGGCTGTGTGTTGATTAAACTCACAACCACCAGACATACCTTATTTTTTTTCTCGAAAGAAGTTAATTTAAAAGCAATGAAATTGTTTTATAATCTGGTCTATTTATTTATATTAAGAACTTTCTATTCTATGGAAATTAAGTATTTTTTATCAAATGCATATAACGTTTTATTTCAGTAAAATCTAAAATATAACAATATTTCAAGCTTTATATTTAAATATAAAACATTTCTCTAAATTATAATAATTAGGACTGAACTTATATAAATGCGATTCTGAAAAGGAACATTTAAGGATTCTATTTTGAACTATCTAAATTTCCAACAATATCAAGGTAAGTAAGATGAAGTATCCGAAATGAATAAAATTCGTGAGTATTGAAATTTTTATATGATTAGTGGCCGCCCAACTTGTCTAGTGGTCAGCGTGCCTGACTGCGGATAGGGGGAGGTCCTGGGTTCGAATTCCGGTTTGGGCATGTATGTATTTTCTCTATCAATCCTGTCTTTGTCCTTTCCTTGTATGAATGCGGTTATGAATGGTTGCCCACCCTATAAACAGGTCCCTATGGCATATGTGTACTGAGGAAGTCGAACTCCACACCAAAATATGGTTCAGTTGGAAAAATGGAGCAGCGCACCCCATAATGCCTAGCTGGCACACAACAGCAACATATGATTAGTTTCAGATTAGTAAAAATTAATAATTCAATCTCTCAGCATTTAAATTAAATGCTATTATATGCAACTCCTGTATTGCTTACATTTTTGTGACAAACCTATGACATTAGTTGTAGAAGTGAAGCAAAAATTAAAGATATAAATGTAGCTTTGATATTCTGTTTTCATGTCAGATTAACATGATTCATTTTAAAAAAATACGCTCATTTTACATAAAACTAAATATTTGCTTTATTAATGAATGCAGCGTACATTTGCTTGCACATTTTTCAGAAAAAAAAACGTAAAACATATTATGAGAAATACTTATGAAGATATAACTCGATTAACAACTTATATAATTATAAAAATTAATTAAAATTAAATATATTATCATAATATATTCATGGACGAAAATACAAAATTCCCAATGGTTTGAAATTTTGACAACTACTTTATAAAGGGTTTTTTTCAAAGATTATTTTAAAAAATTATGCATTGAACAGTATATTTAGACCATCGTAACTTCGTGGTAAGACCGTTCATTTAGAAATGGAAGGTCTTGTGTTCGATACCAGCCACTACTGAATAATAGGAGACGGATGTTGCTTTTCTGAATGTATGTCCTTTTGAGAGAGTAATTGGGAGTTTCCCACGGGTTTCTTATCCTTTGCAACAAATAAATTGACCTGATATTTAAGGGAAAGTTCTCCCACGCAGTGATGACCGGAAGCAGTGGATGGACATGAATGCTTTTTACAAACAAGCAGTAGATGTTCAAAGCATTAAAACTGTTTATAACTGATAGGTTATTTTCTACTAGATGGCAAATAATTTTTTTTTTTTTTACTCTTGCTTAAAACTGCACGGCCATTGTACACAAAATTGAGCCAGTGGTCAGTTGCTTCATTCTAAAACACAACATTCCTTAAGATTATCAGTCATTTACTCATAACAGAAAACTTTCAAATGAAACACTTCAGAAAAAAGAATTAACCTTTTTAACTGAATTTTTTTAATTATTAAATTTGAATATTAAATAAATAATAAAGGCATTATTTTTGCCGTATTTACTTCCCAAATACGGTAAATACCCAATTATTTGCTAAATTGAGTGGTATAACTGTTGCAGATTAGGCCAATTTCGCAGATAATCTATAAAATTATGAAAAGTAGGAACATATGAACACAGATATATTCATTTAAACTCTATTTAAATAAAATATAAATATGCTTATTACTTGTAGTTCATCTATAAGCAAGTTATCTGTTCACAGATAGATGAGAGTTAACTGCATTATTACATTAAACCAAAATTATATATTTGGAACAATTAAGACCTTTCCAGATTTATGAAAAATGAATGATACAGTAAATTCACATTTTCTTGTAAAAATTAAATAAGTAATAGCATTTAAAAAAATGGGACACTTTTGTTTCTTTATTATATTTCTTAGTAATAAAAAAAAGAAGTTAATTAAGCTCTTAATTGGACTGTTTTTCTGCTAAAAATCTTGTTTCTGAATTCAATCAGGTTTTACGAACAACCTTGCCGGCTTTGATAGGGCGTCAACAAGGGCTTTTGAACTCCTTAGTACGTCAACCCTTTTAGCACAGATCCTTTTAAGATGCTAATGAAGAAGGAAAATATCACTTTTTCAAGGGCTTTTCAAGACAACTGCTACACAGTCAATAAGAACACTAACAATCTGTATTTTCCCTGATGTGTTATATCTTTTTTTAGGTTATGTACAAAAATTAATCTTATGTTCTGATATCGTCATAAATTTTCAGCCATTTTTGTAACATAAAATTCATATATATTTATCTTGCGCTGTTTTAAAGAATCAAAAATAAAGATCGCAAAAATTGTATGTATATGAAATGTCAGTTAGAAACTTTATGATATCTAAACATAAATTGATAAATGTTATTGCAGCAATATATAATTCAGTGATTCAAAAAACAGATTTATTAGGACTTGCTTTCAACCTTTATTAAATTAAATGAGACATGTATTGATTGATAATGTCTTGTGAACATTTTAAATAGTATCTATATAAGCTTTATGTATATTTCAAATACATATATAACTCTTTAAAGAAATTATCTATAGAGAGAATTGTAATTTTAATGTAACAGCGTAGGCATTCAAAACGACTTATTTTGGATTATGTAATCACATTTCCAAGCGTAAACTTATTCAGCCGAATTCTAATGTATGGAAAAAATTCGATAATTACTAAACATTTCATTTTCACAAATTGTACAGCTTTTGGTACCTAAAACCACTTATTGTTGTTGTTGTGTGCCAGCCAGGCTGGCAATATGGGGTGCGCTGCTCCACTTTTCCAACTGAACCATATTTAGTGTGGAGTCCGACTTCTTCACTGCACTACATGCCATAGGTACCCGTTTATAGGGTAGGCAACCATTCACACCTCATTCATGCAAGGAAGGGACAAAGACAGGATAGATAGAGAGAGAAAGTACATCCATGCCCGAACATGGATTCGAATCCAGGATCTCCCTATCCACAGTCAGACACGCTGACCACTAGACAAGTTGGGCGGCAAAACCACTTATTAAATATTGTAAATTAATAAATCACATACAAAAACAAGTAAATGTGTGTGTGTATGTATATGTATATATATATATATATATATATATATATATATATATATATATATATATATATATATATATATATATATATATATATATATATATATATATATATATATATATATATATATATATATATATGTATATATTTAGATATATGTATGTATGTATATTTGTATCCTCAGAATTGTCAAAAAGAAGAGATTAAATATAGTAAATTACATTTTTGCCTACTTAGAAGCGATTTACGTATACTTTTTGAAAAAATTTAAATAAATAAGTAAAAAAAGGACTGCCATTCATGGTAAAACTAAGGGATACTACGTGTGATATTATTTACTCCTTTTACTATTTATGCATACACAATGTTATCTTTTTAAGCTGTCAATCTAAAAATAAAATTCTTATTGCTTGTCCACCGAATTTTCATCCACGATTGAATTGTCTGTAAAGTATGGAATGAAACTTATATTAAGAGAGAGAGATTGGTCTTTCTTTGTTAATAAGATTATTTTTATAAGTTTTTTCTTGATTTGTAATTAATTGATCATTTTGATGAATATCAAAATGATCACTTAAAAATCAGTATGTTAATTAAAAAGAATGTTCAAGCGTTTTCTACTTCTCTTTCCATTTGTTTTCAGCTGATCTATAACGAGATGTTTCATTTCTTAAGGGAAAACAGCCTTTTTTAACAAAGCACACAAAGTTGTAACATCCTTATTTTTCCAACAGCATTTTTCCCTGGACCGACAAGTTTCTTTTATATTTCTTAATAAAAGTTAAATAAAATCACACGTTGTTACACTTATTATTCAAATGTGAGTTAAAGTTCCTTAATATGAATTTGTGTTGTTTATTCAGAATAAAAACAAAATTCCCCTCTATAATATTGCATTTAATGCGAGATTCTTCTGAATTACTTGTAAATTTCCTATTTCTTTTTTTCAGAGATTTTATTATACAATACAATAAAAATATTTATTCCTTTTTCTAAAAAATGGAAAAAAGAATATTTTAATGAATGCTTTAGTTAAGCGTTTTATTATCTGTATTTTGACAAATTTTTAAATGATAATGTTAAACGCGCGCGTGCATTGTGTGAGTGAATTTCTACCTGGATTTGAATTTCAAGATGAAGTTATAAAAGTTAAGATAACCACTTTCTACGTATTTCCAAAAAATCTAATCAAATATATTGATAGCATTGCATCTAAGGATTAAATTCATTATCTATTTTACAACTCTAACGCGAAGTAATTACGAAGGAATATATTTATATTTACTCTAAAATTCTGCTCAAAGAGAATGGTGGGAGAAATATCCAGGTATTTAATTTTAATAGCATTCAAAAATATTAGAAATGCAAGAAAAGACTCCCAAGGCCATCCACCCTGTCTAGTGATCCGTGCGTCTGACTGCGGATAAGGAGGTCCTGGGTTCGAATCCCAGTTGGGGCATGGATGTACTTTCGCTCTTTGTCTTTTCCTTGTTCAGCGCACCCCATATTGCCAGCTTAGTTGGCACAAGACGAGAACAACAACAACAAGCCTTCCAAGGCCTGAAGTGCGGAATTTATTTCAGTGTCACAAATATCAATTAGTCATAAAAGGAGCACTAAAAACCAAAAAATTATAAAATCAATTAAAAAAATTAAATTTGCCATACCAATTTGAAAAATTTTTTATTTTCCTCCTCGCTTATTAAAGTTGGCGACACTTTACCGTCTTGGTGTGCAGTTAGGAAACTTCCACAAATAACCGCGATGCAGAGATAAGACTGAGGACACGCCCCTCATCAACACCGCGTTCTAAAAGTGGTCCACAACAAACAATGGGCCAGAGGTCCTGGAGTTGTCGCGTTCTTCCACCCCTCGCAGAGGAGCGGAGCTAATGACAGGGAAACCGAAGGGAGATAATGATTTTTTTCCCCTTTCTGGGACGAGGGAACGACTGCCCCTCTATTAGATCCTCAGTGGGTCGATGACTTTCGACGTCTGCATGTGGGGTGAGGGGTAAGATCTTTCACTTCCCTCATTGTATGCGGTAGACTGCCTGGCGACTTCCTAGTTGTAGTGGGAGGGTAAGGTAGATTCTTTTTCTTCGTATAGTGGCAGTTAATTTTCAGATTCCAGCTCATAAATAGATGGCTTCTGTATAGGCTTTCTTAAGCTGCCACGTGACTACGAAAGATTTGAAAGTATCCTTCTCACGGAAGTTAGGCTGTTATCATATGAATGACACTTTAATCTATACCTAATAAAAGAATAGTTCCTTTTAATGTATTTTCTTAAAATCTCAAAATAATAATAATAATAATTAATTGCAATTATTAGTTGAAAATTATATTAATTAATGAAATCTTTAAAATTTTAAATTGTCCTTGCTGATTTAAGCTAACTATAAAAGGGATGATTTGTCTTATTTTTTTTTAATTTGCTTTTTCTCCTGTTCTGCTGTCAGCGAGTTAATAGCTTGAATCAATGGTAAACGGTTTCTCAAACCGATACTTTCGTCCTTATATAAGAAATTGTTTTATCAACAAAATGAACTTCGACAATTTTCTCAGCCATTCAATGGTGAACTTCGCCTTGTTTGCTACCGCTCGAAGAATACGGTTTGAAGGCAGGCATCGACATGTAGGATTTACGAGGCCGTCTCTCTGACATAGATGAAACGTTATATGACGTCATGATTATTTTAAACCAATGGGAATTGTAATAAAGTGATGTAATCATATTCTCAACTGGATTGAAAGAAACAGCCACTTTATGTTAAAAACCCATCAAATGTATTTACATTTTTGTCAAAAAAATTGATAAAAAATTGACGCAATAAAATAACAAAATTTAAAAAATAAAATATTTACACATGAAAATTATTCAATAAGCTAGTTATGGAATAGCAAATATAGGCGACAATTTTTATGCTTGATCACAAATAATTCAAAATTTAATATATTCAAAACCAAAGTATTAGTGTGGAAGCTCTGACTACAAAACTGCATCAATAGCGAACAGAAATACACAAACTGAAATATATAATACTATTTACTACTCTTGACAATTATCTTTCTCAATGCTCACTTTAATATAGAGTCAAATATCTGTGCTTTTTGTACACATAAAAATATCAAAGTTAATTATCTTCTTCGCTAGGCGTTCTACTTTTTTCAACATTATTAAGAAATCATCTTATTTTAGATATATTATCGTTCAGTAAAATTTAGTTTTTTATGGTTCTATTTTTATTATTTCTGTTTTGATATCGTTTTGCATACTCAATTTCCAACCTTCACTTATCTCTTCATTCAACCTTGAAAACCACAAATATTTCATTGACCGTCTCATAAGCTTGTAATACAAAGGCAAAAAATTCCTCGGTAATTGAATAAATGCAATAGTTCTAAATGTAACATTATTAATGGCATTAATGGCAAGAATTTTAATATACAAGTGCAGTACTTCTCAGATATTGGCAGCAATATATAGAAATACTAAATGCATTTTTTAAACGTGAAATATCTGTTTAATTCCCTAGCATATAATATTTTTCAAAGTATAAACTTTTTTCCGAAATGAATATCAGTACCTAAAAAATAATAAGTAAGTCACAAAACGAGGAAAATACACTTAATTGCTGCTTCACAAAAACTGTCATGTGTTATGATGATAATGTCATGCTCATGGAGTGCGTGCAAAAACCCTAAATGTCCCCGAAGCTGTCGAAGACAGATCTGGCTCACAATTCATGGAAAAAAAGTTGCCAGAGCCCCAAAGGGGTTGGATTTTTGCTTGTTGGACCGCGGAGAGTATTTTATTTCCTCTCTACCCCCCACCCAAATAAAACCAATTGTCGTGTTATTTCCAATGAAAATTTAATGAAGTCTAGAATACCATTTATCACTGTATAACGTCCGACTGTTATTCAAATGCGCTAAGGAACATAACTTATAAGCCACAAACAAACCATAATCTTTCACTCGAAATATTCAGAGGTCTAGAGCATATTTTATAATAATAAATTTTCATACACAGTTACACACATCTTCTTACAGCTGTAGACATAGAATTTTAAAAGTTTATTACACAAAGGCAAACATGGAAACTAATTTATAAATAATATTAAAAATATCTCAATTACACATTAGCGATTCATCTTAGTAAAAATAGCCAACAATAATTTCCCGAATATTATTGCAACGTATAGTACAGTAAAATTCTCCCCCAATTGTCCGGCTGGACACCAGGTCTGGTTAGAAGAAAAGAACGATAATCGAAGCAATACCGGTAACATTTGGGAATAAGAGAATAGTGTTTTGGGACCTATTGCCCCTTACGCAACATAAATAGGAGGGACTTATTTTCAAAGACATTCCCAAAGGTTACATCACAAAATAAATAATGGAAGCTCTATTCTGTAGATCTTTTAAAACACATTAGAAAAGGAAATAACATGTTCGACAATACGAACTTTGTGTTAACCACTGATAATAATAATAATTTTCTCATCTATAGAAAAATTTCGCAGAATGAATCCTGACTCTTTAACAAGCAAGAGTTTATCACTCTAAACCAATCGGCACCAGGGCAAGAGGGAGGCCCAAACTTAGATGGATCGATTGTGTTGATGAGGATTTTGGAATTATAAAGATCAAAAACTGGAGTTCTATTTCCAAAGTGAGATCAGAATGGAATAGGATTCTGAAGAAGGCCCACAAAGGGCTGTTGAGTCAATAAAGAAGAAGATGATTACAAAAACTTCTTTAATATTGACAATTTTTTTCTCCAATAGAAGGACCATGGTACTTGGTTTGAAGGAAGACAGTAATGAGCATGGTGGGCCTTGTTTAACTGTTTGGTTGATGAGACTTGTGCTAAATTATATAATTAATAAGAAAATATTCAAAAATTTCACATACTGCGTATGTTTCGATTTTCTATTCTTAGTCCATATTTTCAAGTATAAATACTAGTAAATATGGCAGTGGATCCTCTGGTGGTGCCATCTATCGGAGGAGTTTAGAGCAAAGACGGACTTTCATCTTCGTGGTGCTCTGGTTAACGAAAGATGCACCCTACTGACTTAAATTCGCATAGCGAGCTTGACATGTCCAAATGTCATAAGTAAAACAACAACATTAGTAAATATTGACTAGAACCACTTTTAAAAATACTTTTTTTGCGTTGTATCTAAGTATGCAAATAAATAAATTTTTGATATAATGATAATTTCTTGCTTAAACTTAAATTTTTCCTGTCAAGATTTCAGTATTCTAACAAAAAATCAAAATGTTTTTCAAAATTGATAATAAAACTAGCTCTAAGTAAAATTAATACAGCTATAAATTTTAACGATATTAAGAATAAATTATGTTCATTCACAAAAACGGTTATTTTTAAGTTCACTCTGTTAAGTTCACTCTGAAAATAATTTTCATCAAGAAGATAAATTATTTTCAATTTTTTCACTCGATAATTCAGTTTGTCTTATAAACTGAGATCATGCCAAGACAATATTAATAGTATAATATGAAATAAATAAAAATAACTAATATCATTTAAATGTGTTGAAAATTTTATTTAATGAACTGGATTTAGCTTGTTAGTTAGTTGCTGTATTGCCACTTTTTACACACGAGGGGCTCATTTCAAACAGGACCTGTATTTTAAACTGAATATCAAACTATTGCAGGCATTCATTTCCAAGATTGGAATCGAACCCTTAAACTACTGAATTAAAGATCAAAGTGCTCAATATTCAGCATCCAGCTCTGACCGAACTTCTGTTCTGTAGTTTACGAGAATTTCATGCTCTGTATTGTTGCTTTTACCTCACTGTTTAGGAACTGGCTCAATTACCGCATTTATTTGATGATAAAAAAAATAAAAAGATTGATTAGTCACACAAGGGAAAAAAAGAAAAAAAATAGAAGCTTTACAGAGAAAATTGCAGACTAGATAAGGGATTACCTAAATTACACTTTTCTGCAATATGTGCTTTTGATAGAACAATCGTAATCTCATTGGCTTCTTTTATTACTTTGCTTTTTAAGGCTGAAAAATTGATTACGTGAAATTAAAGTTGGAGATGAAAAGTCAGTTACTATCCTCTTTTGCTATATTCTTAAAATACATTTGATATATTTCGTCACTATAACTAATTAAAACAAAGTGTGGTTTCAATTATTTACACTTACAACACAGCAGGAAATTTAATAAATTCCTCAATTTACCGAATTTTAATTTGTTTTCAGTGAAAAATGATATTAAAAAGTTCAAGCTTTGATATGAAAGCGATTTATAGCGAACTCTTTTATTCTAAACTCAGAATTTATTTTTCTTACTTTCACTCTCTATAGAATTAAATTCAGAGCAAAAAAAAAAATTGTAAATTGAAAAATAAATTGCTCATAATATGTATAATTTATAAATATGGTACTCAGCATTTCTTTTTGATTTGCTCAATTCAAAGAAACTTGATGTAAAAAAAAACAAACTATGATTTAATTAATTAAAATTATATTTTAATAAACTTTTATTCGAAATTTATTTTTACTACTCTACAAAATTTCTTTTAGAACAAATCTTATTCTAAAACTGCTTATGAACTGAATTATATATAGTCTCATAAGCAAAAACAATCCATTAATATGTGTAACTAAATTAAACTCTGTGGCACAACAGCCCAAATGGGCCACAAGGCCTAAAGTACCCATCTCTGTTTTTCTGACCAAGAGGCCCTCGGATGAGAAGCATATATCCCGATTAGGTGGTCAGCCTAACGCGAAATCCAGAGCGTTTAGGCTCCAATCATGCTTAATACTTAGTTTATCGAGGATCGAACCTGGACCTGTGCCTTGGGAGCGCGAAACTCCACCACTAACCCACTGGGCTTCAATGTTTGATTATAAACTATAAATGTTTCATGAAATTGAACAAAATATTTGTGAAAGAATTTTTATAAAAAAAATTTTATTTTATACTAAATTGATTTAAGGAAAGTTTTTTTTCAACGGTGGACACACTTGGGTGACGAACCCTATGCCACAACAAGGCCAGAAACTGCTACTCATTTGTCGTTACCCAGCGGGCACCTGTGAACCAAGTCACGGAGGCGAGTAGCGTTGACAGCGCCATACCACCACAAACCCGTTTATAGGGTGGGTCACATTCATACAACCTCACAGAAGAAAAGACAGGGAGAACTGGGAAGGAAAGAAACAAACATGCCCGAACCGGGATTCAAACCCGGGACCCACAGCTCAGGAGTCAGGAACGCTAACCACTCAGCCATTGGTCGGCAAATTTAAAGAAAATATTTTTCCTAATTTCCGCAGCTTTTTTTTTTAAAAAAAAAGTTTTGTTATTTAGAAAAAAGTCACTTTAAACTTTTTCCTAATAATGAAGTTTTTCCTATGATTATTTCCAAAACTTAAAGTCAAAAAATATTTAATTTGCTAAGAAAATTCAAATTATAAAGAGATCCTAAAATTACAGCTGGATACAAATATATTTTACGATCATTAGTTATAAATTCTTACAAATTATCAACGAAGAAAAATATTCACTCTTTCAGAGTGAAGATTGCAATTTAACTTCAAATAATTTATCAAATTTATTTTTAAAAAATTTTAAAAATTGCACCTCTCTTTATTTTTTTCCGAATCTATTCGATTCGTTTCCTTTGGAATACTAAATAGAATTCAATAACGTGGTAAAGAATATTTCTATCCTCACTTTTAAGTAAATATATTTTTCAATGAACACAAAGAAAAAAACAGACTTTAATGCTATTCATTTTTTAATTTTCTATTAATTTTCTATTAATTTATTTTAAAATATTAACAGTTAAGAAAAAAAAGTTTAGTTTAATAGATTCTTATCTAGAGCTTTTTTAGTTTCCTCTGATAAACTCTTTTAAGAATATTATTTTCAACTACATTTAAATTTTGACATAGTCTTAAGTATGTCCAGCCACGCCTCTGGTTAAAATGTAGTCACTTAGATTATAATTTCAATTCAAAGCGAGACACTTAGAATATGCATCCTGACAAATCACTTAATATGTGTACATATCATAGAATGCATAGATTCTTTTAAATAAAAAAGATTCTTTTTTCTCTGTTTACTTTATTGATGGCTCACAATATAGGTTTTCTGTTCTACCAACATAAGGTTCCCTTTTCCTAAGAATCTGCAGATGATTATATCTTCTAAAGCAGTGTTTCTCAACCTTTTAGTATTCATGGTCTAACTTTCAATCATAATTTTTATCGTACCCCCTTCACACCACATGCACTAAAATGCATACAATAATGATGTATTTTGGTGCTGAACCTACACTATAACCTTAATTTTAAACTTTACAAATTAACATGAATATACGGAAATTTATTGACATTTTGCAGCAAGAATCTTATGCCTTTTTATTGCTCTTGCGTCCCGCCATGTCGGGCATTCTCACGGTTTCGCGAGAAGTTTCGATTTGTCTGGAATTTGTCTGGTCAGCTTAAAAGTTAAGTTAGGAGCGGGCGCAGATGTGAACAAATGTTTCCTCATAGGGAGAAGGAGAAAGTTCTATGGCGCCAATATCAATTCCAGACAATCTCATTCGAGTCGATCCTTCTATTGCTATTGAATCTATTCTGAATGTGTATGTTATATACATTTTCGTGTAATTGAAATTCACCGTATTAAATATCCACTGCAGCAGACTTATGCAGAATCATGGATAAATTTTTAAGCGGCCGTAAGAGAACATTAGACGATAGACAAGCATCAACAAGAACACAGACGAGCGTGGTTCCGAAAATAAAATCAAGAAAATATTCTCAAGAATACTTAAATTTTGGGTTCACTAGTACTGAAGTAAATGAAGAAGAAAGGCCCCTGTGTATAATTTACTCAAAAATGTTGGCGGCAGACAGCATGAAACCTAATAAACTTAAACGACATTTGGAAACGCTTCATAGTGAGTACGTAAACAAACCCAGAGAATTCTTCAAATTAAAATCCTATTAAAAGCAAAAATTGTTTAAAAAACTTTGTGAATGAAAAAGCTTTAATTGCCTTTTACAAAGTTTCATATAAAATAGCCAGAAGTAAAAAGCCTCACACCATTGTTGAAGAGCTTATTTTGCCAGCCGCAATTGAGATTGTAGAAATTATGTTTGGAGATAATTTTGCAAAACAATTGCAGTCTATACCTCTTTCACATGATACTGTTGCCCGTCAAATTGCTGATATAGCTGAAGATGTAGAGTGTCAGCTTCTGTCGAAGTTGCGTGACAAATTGTTTTTAATACAACTCGATGAGGCAACAGATAATAATAAACATGCTCATTTCATTGCCTATGTTATATTTTGTGATGATTTGTCAGTAGTAGAAGAATTACTTTTTTGCAAACCAATAGAACTCAAAGCAACAGCACTCGCATTATTTGCTATCTTAAATGATTTTATGAACGAGGCAAACATAGAATGGAAAAATTGCGTCGGAATATGCACCGATGGTGCTCGTTCTATGTCCGGAAGATTCCAAAGTATTCAAGCACTTGTGAAACAAAATTCGTCACAATGCGTCTGGACACTATGCATGATCCACAGAGAAGTTTTGGCTTCCAAAGAAATGAATCCTGGTTTGAATAATGTGTTAACTACGGTTGTAACCGTAATAAATTATATAAAAATGAGACCCCTGAAATCAAGAATCTTTTCTGCACTTTGTAAAGACATGGGTGCAGTACATTCACCGTTACTATTTTATTGCGAGGCAAGATGTTTATCACGAGAGAAATTTTCGCAACGTGTTTATGATTTAAGAGAAGAAATCGCCGTTTTCCTAGAAGAGGAAAACAGACCGGAAGCTGAGAATTTTCACGATAGTTTATTTGTGATGAAATTGAGCTACATGGTCGACATATTCGAGAAATTAAATAACTTGAATCTTCAACTGCAAGGAGCAAATACACATATATTGGATACGAGTGATAAAGTTAATGCTTTTTGTAGGAAATTGGAATTGTGGAGCAGAAATTTAAAGCAAGAAAACTTAACAATGTTTGCAAATTTGAATGATTGTATTAAAACTTACAAGCCTAAAGAACAACAGTAAAAGTTGTTTTTGTAACCATTGAAAATCATTTAACAATGCTAGCAAAGAATTTTAAAAAGTACTTTCTTGCTGACGACAAACTGATATCTAGTTACAAGTGGGTGAGGGATCTATTTCAAAATACTCCCGAAGGACTCTCAATTGAAGAGTAAGAAACATTCATAGACTTCACGGCAAGTGGCAAAACCAAAAGACAATTAAGTAATAAATCACTCTTTGAATTTTAGGCAGGAGTGGATGATGAGTTTCCTGCACTAAAAATAAGGACATTTCGCATTATACTACCATTTTCAACATCTTACCTTTGTGAAACTGGATTTCCTGCGGTGGCTTCTTTGAAGACAAAATATAGATCTCAGCTAAATATAGAAAAATCACTGAGAGTGTCTATTTCTAATATTAAACCCTTCTTCGAAAAACTTTGCTCTGAAAGACAGTCCCAAGGAAAAGTCACGAATAATTATTAAATTTGTTTTTAATTTAGTAAGTTGTTTTAATTTAATAAGTTAATTATTAAATATGTCGAAATATTTTTTATGTTCTTTCCTTTCAGTCACTTAATCAATTTTTTTTTAATAACCTTTTCTCGCGGATATGCTCGCGCGCCCCCCATTAGTGTGCTGGTGTCCCCCTAGGGGTGCGCGCCCCCCAGGTTGAGAATCACTGTTCTAAAGTATTGAGACCACCTTCTCCGTGACGCCAGTAATCAATTTATTTTTAACCACCCAAGCCAACTAAACATCTACTGGACAATGCGTACCAGAGGAACATCCGTCTGAAACGCATTGTCCAGCAGAAGTTTACAATTGAAGACAAGAAAATGGATTTATGCCCATTTTGTGGTTTTTGCCTTCTCCAACCAGGTAATTTACAAATGGACAACATTCGCTTGTCTAGACATGCGTGTTTGCCGTCACCGATACTTCAGCGGACAGGTAAGTGTCTCGTTCGGAAACAAATCTGGCGTCTTCAGGAAGCTCTCAATTTTATTTGAACAATGAAAGTTAGAACAGGGTCGCCTTTTGAGCAAATAAAGGGGGAGACAAATGGAATTTGGTAGTCGCCTTCTTGCTAATATATCAATTCCGACAGTCTTTTCAAACATCTTAAAAGCCTAGTCGTCTCTTTCTGGCTACTTAAAAAAAAAAAAATGCTGGCTTATAACAATCGCTTGATTAAAAAGGTCGTCATAGTGAGGTTATGTTTTTTTTTAAATTGGATTCCACTATTTTATTATTCCTTTCATTAATATAACAAGGAATGCATGATAAATTAATACTATATTTTGAAAAAAAATAATTTAAATAGTAAAAAGAGTTGTATCAGTATTTGATATTTATAAATTTACTGAAATATGATCAAAAATATTCACTATGCTTTAAATTTATGTGTATGCTTATTTTTGAGATAATATATATTTTGATGAAATAAAAGAAGTGTTTGAACGGCTAACAATTTTCCACTGGTCTTTTTCTGATCTCCATATCATCAACAACATCAATCAAATTGAAAAGTTAAAACTGCATTATATAAATTATAATATGAATAAAATACGTTACAGCTAATTTAAAGAGATCTGTTCAATTTAGAAAAATATAAAGGATTTTTAATTTATGGTGAGAAATATTAATTGTATCTGAAATATTATTTTATAATCACAACATTTTTACGAAATATATCAGAATGATATTAAGGAAATATCTAATTATGTTGCAAGAGAATAGCAAATATATTGAAAAACAAATAATAAATAAGCATAGAGACAAGCATTTACAATAAGGATTAATTGTAAATTTGTAGAATAAAAGATAGAAATATATAAATTATTCAGATAAAATTTCCATAAATAACTATATATATGCATGATATATATAGTTATTTATGAAAATTTTATATATATATGTATGTATAATTTAGGATTTATTTGAATCACTATAATTAATAGGTATTAGAGTAGATAATTCAAGTTATTCTTCTTTCTTGTTCGCATTTAAACTGTATAGTAATAATTCCAATACATGATTATCATTATATTCTTTCATGTACATTTTTTTCCTTGAGCAATAAATATGTATTTCATTTGATTAAATTTTTAATTTATTGCAATTTTTTTATTGATATAAAAAAGAAAAATGAAAGTAAATATTTAAGAAAATTGTATTTCTAAAACATCCAATCTATCTATCAAATTCCTCTCGACATTTTATAATAAATTTGCAATATTTTTTTGTTCTATCTTTAACAATTTTTCAAAAAATTTCCCAGTTAAAATGTAATTTATTTTAATTTAATAAATAAAAATAAAATTTTATTTACATGCTAAACTTCTGTTTCTGACAATTAACAAATAAATGGATAAAAATTAATAATATTTGCGTTCGAAAAAAGTAAACTTTTCAATAAGATATCAAAGTTACTTTAGATTATTTTAGGTAAACGATGTCTTTTCCGCTTTAAAAAAGTTTTTAAGACTTTCACATTTATAGTTCTATTTTCCTAAAGCTTATTTTTCAGTTAATATACTAGGACAATTTTTTTAAACTTTTTAAAAAATTATATTACCTTTTAATTCCTGAGATGACATAACTTGAAAAATTTTTCTTAAAAAAACAAGAAAAACTTAGCTACGCACGTCCTACTTGATATTAAAAAATGCGACGAAATTGTGTTTTCAATAATTTCATTATTTGTTATGTTTAAAAAGATTATTTGTTTTTTATTTCACAAAAATTGTTTTCATTGAACACTTCTGTAGGAAACAATATCGATTCTCTTTACGGAGCATTAATATTTTGTTATATGGTTGCTTTTATGACGTATGACAATTTAGGTTGAAAAATATCGGAGAAACTAATTGCAGAAACTAATTTAGAATAAAAATTTACATGTTCATTTTTATAAGTTATTTTTCTTTTCTCTCCCTCTAAAAATAATTTTTCAAGTAATTGGTCTATTATTGAAGTACCACATAATTAATTCGAATATTAAATTTTGTTAATAACTAGACAATTACTTTCAGAAGATTTATGAAACATTTAAATTAAGAAAATTATCTATTTATTAATTTTTATTTTACACTGAATTTTTGAATTGGCTTATAAACTGAAGCAACTTTTTAATTTTATGAAATTTTTTACTTCAAATGCTTAGAATCAGCAAAGTTGTTCTCAATATTTTGGCACAAAACGAAAAATTTTTATCTTGTTTTGTAAACTTCATTCGCTTACACACATTGAAGTTTGTTTGTTATAAAAATCAGAATCTTTGTTTCAGTATTATTATACTTAAACTATTAACCAATATTATCTAAAAATGAAATTTGATTAAATTTTAATCAAAAATTTTGTTTAATTTGTTGAACATGTTTCTGAAGAAATCACATTTGAAAGGATACTAGAAAAATTCTATATCAAAACACAATAGATTTCAATAATGTTATGTAACAAAAGCAATTATGATATACTGATATTGAATTTCTTTTCATATGATCTAGTAATTCAAAGAAGAATGTTAAAACACACTTTTTCTATTTTATGAAAGAAATTTCCTTTATCATTAAATATTCTCTTAATTTATGCTGTTGAAATCAAATCATGGATATAAATTTGATCTTTTAGAATGGGAAATTATGGTCA
This sequence comes from Latrodectus hesperus, assembly GCA_037975125.1. NCBI lineage: Eukaryota > Metazoa > Arthropoda > Arachnida > Araneae > Theridiidae > Latrodectus > Latrodectus hesperus. Next base: position 64,018,886 of record CM075862.1, read on the forward strand.
GAGCTTTCAATACATTATTGAAATGTTTCTGTTGAATAAGAAATGCTGAATGAAATCAAACAAGGGTCATTCCATAGAATATCTTTTCAATGCCCGTTTTCTTAAGTGGACTACCAGAAATAGAATGCATCTCGAGAAAGAAAATAATTCGGTAAGCAAATCGTATGCAGGTTAAGAACTTTATATCGACTTAAGAATGTTGCATAACTCCCTGTTATCATCGTGTTCCGCAATAACCATTAAACCATGAAAAATCATTCCATTCTTTTGAAGCCCCAAATGGAATTCCATCTTCGACAAAAGCTCTCATCTTCGAAAATTCCTCCCCCAAACGCCCACAATATCTTCATAAGATATCTATACAGTTTATTTCCAAACAAGAAGTATCTTCCGGACATAAAAGACGGAAACTACCTTCAGAAACAGTGAGGTGGAATGCCTTTATTTTTTTTGTCCACCCCCCCTCCCCAAACCTCAGTAACATTCCATTTCGAATCTCTCGTCATCTGTTTCCAACAAAAGCTTGCTAAAAAGAAAATTCCGTTGGCTTATTATTATTTCTTTCTTGAAGAGGAAAAAGAAAAATGTCGCCATAGCAGTCGCCTGACAGGCGCCAAGCGAAGTGTGCTTTTTGGACATTTCGCACGACAATGTAAATGCTGCAGAAAAGAGGGAGAGTAAGGGATTCAGCTATCATAAACTGCAGGATGATATTTTGAATAGATCGTAATGGGAGACTGAACTGGTAAGGATAAAACGGTACCCCCCAAAAGAGAATAAAAAAAGTTGCAACTCGACTTAAGACGATTACGATACTCATAACTTTTCTTTCTTACCAACCCAGATAACTCAGATTTTCATCCTAAAGAAAATGTACACATTTTCTGGTATTAACCTTAAAATAGTAAAAATTTCAAATTTAAATTATAGTTTAAACTAGTAGCTATATCTTTAAATGGATATTTAATATAGATACTAAATGACTTGAGCATTATAATCCTTAAATTAGTAAAGATTCATTTTCAAATTTTAGAAATCACTTAATTAACAGGCTATATCTATAATGACATGTTCCTCGAAAATAATTTTAAAAGCGAAATTTTGTTACTCATTTTCTGTAATTAAAACACTAGAGGTTGCTGATCTCAAATCTTGGTAAAATCTGAGATAGAAAAATGTAATTCTGAGAGATAAAAAAAAATTTCTTGTTTTACATACAAAAATTTATATTGGATTTTTCTTCAATAAATAAATATTAATTTGTATTTTGAAAAATAAATTATTTTCAAGCATTAAGATTTATGATCAACTTTTAATACAATGTGTTATAGCAAAAATAATTTTCAAATCAAAAGTATTAATAATAATATAAAGAGGTAACGAAAAGTTATGAGGAAATATATGGACAGTAAAACTATTTCATAAAAGTGGAAGAAAGTAAATTGTTGTTGATGCACCTATATACATGTTTCCCCGTACCTAGCCCTGAGTTGGGATCAGCCAGTTAGAAGCAGACGTGTGGAGTCTGTGGTTTTGACGCAGGAACCACAAGATCACGCCTAGTTTTAACGTGTCTCATCCACCATTAGCGAGCATAACGGATCTTCCGTTAAGGCAGGATTCGAACTCACAATCTTCCGATGATGTCCTAACCAACCAGGCACCCCGCTCGTTTTGTAACTCCCGTTTTACAGAATAAGCACTCACAGTTTGCACAGAGAAAGGAAAAGTATAGCATTACAACAGCATTATAATATGTTGAATAAGCCTCTTTGGAGTTTTGCTAAACTAAGCTACTTTTTACCTAGTTAGAATATTTCATTGCCAATTAAAATATATACGTCGGGTAATTATGCAGAAAAATTAACTATACGTCGTGAAAAATAATCTTATTAAGCATGAATTCACCATGCAAGAAAAATAGGGCATTTTTCGGAATTGTAACTCCCGTTGTTATTGTTGCACCAGCATGCTTCCTTGTACCTAGCCCTGAGTTGGACTCTACCAGTTAGACAGAAATAGCGGGGTGGAGTCTTCGTGGTTTTGAAGCAGGAACCACAAGCCGAAGACCCCAATACTTGGCCTGCCACCCTCAGAAGTATCATTTCACTTGGAGGACATTGCAACTCGCCTAATTTTAACGTGCACCAGCAGCCAATAGAGAACATGACGGATCTTCGGTTAAGCCGAGATTCGAACTCACTACTTTCCGATGATGAGAAGGACGTCCTAATCAACCAGGCCACCGCGGCCTTGGGGAAAGTACATGGAAGATGTGATTCAGTTTTTGTTTCAAATATATTTTCACTGTCGGTTCTCTTCATTGTAATGTTTCCCTGGTATTTTAAAAATGCATGCGTATATGGCTTTGCAAAATATGTATAAGTACTTTACGTACATACATAATTTGTTTGTTAAACGTATATACTAATGTAATAATTCTAGCTATTTTGCTTAAATGCGACAAAAAAGTGATTTTATAATGCGAATGTATCAAATATTCATCAAAGTTTAATTGTTACCTAGATTTTATTGATAAATATAGCGCACCCCCCTATATCATATCCCCTCTAATTCGCTGCATACAGTAAAAAATAAATGAAATCTTTATGAATGTTTTTAGACCTACCCCTACAAACCATTTTATGTCTATATTCTTATTCTGAACCCAGAACTTTCACATAGCATTCATATTCTTGAAGTTTTGATCCTTCAACTAGTTTTGTGTTTCCTATTTTAATGATTTAGTTCCATTCATAAATTTCTCTCTAATTGAAACATGATTAATTATCTCTTATTTGAGGTCCTTGCAATTTTCTCTTCTTCATTTTTCAAATTTCTTGTTGTAACATGAGAGTAATTAGCTATTTGCCAAGAAACACTCTAGAATATACCTATTGAAATTAAAGTTTATAAATTTAATTGGAATATTCTGTTGTCGTTACTAATGACACTTGGATAAACCAAGCTTTCAATACCGTTGGTTATGCGAATTTAAGTCAGTAGAGTGCGTCCTTCGTTTAACCAGAGCACCACGAAGGTGAAAGTACGACTTTGCTCTTAACTCCTCCGATAGTTGGCACCACCAGACACTCCCTCAATTTTGACTTTGACCTGGAGGGGAAGGAAATTTTCTCCAGACCATACCCATGGTAAATGCTCATCGAAGGAATATTCTAATCATTCAAATGCATGAATTAACAAAAATTCATAGTTTATACACATTAATAATTTCATTTGCTCGCAAATATTGCAGAATTGTTACATTTGATTCGCTTGTTGCTCTATAGTGACTTATTACATATGTGGACTAATTCGAACGTGATTTATCTTCTTAAAAGTGACAGTATAATATTCCAAACATATGCCTACAAGGTGTAAATTGAAACCATAAAAAGGTGTTTTAAAGGCCAGAATGCTAAAAATTCAATTACAGTATCTGTGCAAAATTAACAAAAAATTTTCTAGGTATAAGATGAATGATAAATTTTTAAAGTTAAAACACTGAGTCAATTTGAAAACCTAACCAAGTATTTTTATTAAGTAACGTTCATTAGCGACATATTTTGTACGAAGTAATAATTTCCTTAACTAGTAGTCTTTTTTTTAAACCATAAAGTAGTTGTTTTCAAGTCGAGATTATGATTACATCATCTTATTACAATTCTCATTGGTTTAAAATATCCATGACATCAGATAACGTTTCATCTACGCTACATCGTTTTTTCCGTTGTAAATCCGACTTGTCGACGAAGTTGTTGCCAGCCTTTCAAATCGCATTCTTCGAGCGGCAGCAAACAAGGCGAAATTCACCATGGAATGTTTGAGAATAGTGTCGAACTTCATTTTGTTCGTAAAATGATTTCTTATATAAAGACACTTGGTTTGAGAAGCCGTTTTCCATTGATTCTAGCTATTAACACATTGACAATAGAACAGAAGAAAAAGCAAAATAAAAAGACGAAACATCTACTTTATGGTTAGTTTAAATCGGCAAGGACGATTGAAATAAAAAAAAATTAATTAATAGAATTTCAAATTAATAACTGCAATATTTGTAAATAATCTTTTTTTTGTTTGATATTTTTGTGCTATATACGTTAAAAAAATTTCGTATGATCTAGTGTCTCACCATAGGGGTTTCAAGGAAAATAGGATGCCAACCAAGGTTCAGCCTCGTCTTTTACCGTTGTTGAAAATTACATGATTGTAGCCACCATTAAGCGATTTCGTTCGATTGAAATAGGTATCCTGAAACGTGTTGCAATAACATAACCCAACCTACATTCTTTTCAATAGACATTTTTTTCTTAATATCGTTTCTTATCTAGGTTTCAAAGTTTTGAGGCGATTGGCTAAATTAAGCAGCCTCTCTGTCGCCAGAACTAGGAATCTATTCAAATGAACCCAACCCAATTTTAAAAAAGCATCCTAAATTTAAAAGGCCATGAAAGTAAGTATATCATCATTAATAAAAACAGATCTGAGCACTCGTGTTACATATAGGAAAAATTTTACGGATAAATTAACAATGAGAAAAACAATGAAGTTATTTTAAAGTAAAAATTGTATTTTATTTAGACCTCATAACAAAAGATGAACATGAAAGTAGTTAAAAATTTCAACCCGTTTTTATGAATTTAAATTTCATAGCATGATTGATGTATTGATTTTTACTAAATCTGTGATTTCGTAGTGATTCCTTTTTAATTTGTGTTATTTATTGCTTTATAATTCATGAGGAATTTTAGTTATTTTAGAGAGAAAAAGAAATAACAAGCCCTAACAAGCACTCGAGCTTTCTGACTACATTTAAGAGAAAACTTAGAAGATTTATAATCAGGTTGTGGATTAGGATATTAAATTATGTTTCCATCTGTTTATTTCTGCCAATCGAATATGCAAACACAGCCAACCAATTCGTGCTTTTGAATCACGTTCAAGTGACGAGGTGCTAATTACGCTAAAAGCACCTATTTTTCCTATTTAGGCAGTTTAGAGACATTGGACCTTAAGTAGAACTTTTAAATTACATAGGTCCACCCAGCACGATGGTTTTCGACTACCTCTGGTAGAGAGCCCGCTACTTAGTGGGCATGAAAATGATGCGTTCTCTAAAATGCCACCATGGCTTCTTTATACAATCAATTAATTTATCAATCGAGTTCTAACTACGTTGAATTATGAATAGATAATTCTAATTATAATTGGAGCTATTCATAACTCATCGCAATTAGAACTCGATTAGTAAATAAATTGATTTATTTATCTTATTTCACTCAAAGATTATCATGATGAAAGTATGTATGCGCGTTAAATATATTCATAAGTCGTAATATTCAATCGCTAATTTGTGGGATTGTCCCAGGTGTTAACCACATTAAAAGAGCTTAATTCAAATTTACATATTATTCTATGCAAACGAGCTGTTATCATTTAAGCAGTTGATAAAACACAGTTTCTCAGGAAAAAAGCGTGTTAATTTTTTCATTTCAAAGTAATTTGAAAATATTTAAGATTCTCTTAATTTATATGCATAATTTAGATATTTAAGACTTAACTCACTGTGGACTTAACGACTATGAAGAACACATCCCCACATACGCGAACTTAACTTTTATATACATACAGGCAAGCCTCGGTTTGTATCTTACGGTTAACAGTTACAGAATATTCGGCTATCTCCACTTGCTTCTCGTACTGTCCGGTGATGAGGTCACACCTGTGCTGGTATCTTCTCCACAAACACGCTACACTAGTGGAAAGACTTTGGACCACAACCACGCCACACTAGTGGAAGGAACTCACATATTAACGGGGATGCGCGCCAAACCCACTAAGCTCCTGCAACCCAATGAGGACAATGTGGCCACCCTCCCAACCACTGTCCTCGGCAAATGATGCTTCCCTTTGCTGATCTCACGAGAAGTAGCGTGAAGCTACTGAGTCTCGCTGGGACTCACTTAACTTTTACACAGAAGACCAATCATATTTCTTTCAGTTACCAAATGTCTTACGCATTTTCATAAAATGTTGTTCAGGGTCATTCTTTTTAAACCCAAAGCAAGATTTACTTATCGATAACAACAATTTAACATTCCAGATATTGAATCAAAAGTAATTATTTTCTATATTTTTACCTTTTCATTAAACGTGTTAACAAGGAGTTATTTCATCTCTAAACAGTTAATTTTTTAGTTAAAATATTACAGTTTGCTTTCCCAAATCACAAAGCACAGCTGTTCCGTTTTCCATAATTACTATACCATTTGGAGTATTGAAGTTTGAAGCAGACTCCTGTAAGAAAATATTGTCAAGGATTCCCATTTGAGAACACTATTCGCAAAGGTTGGTTGGTTGGGTTTTATGTCGCAAGGTCCAAAAATGGACATGCTGCGCCAACACTATTCGCAAAGATCACTATCATCTCATTTTCTGTTTTTCTAGAAGCAGAAGTCCGGTTAACACATGAACTGATACCGCGTGCTATAGATTCCCTGACTTAATCAAATACCTTAACTGTGAGAAACCTATTCGCGTAAAATATTCGGGCACAGATGCTGTATAATCCAGGATGGCGAATTTTAAATTTTTTTGGCGATGAAGAAATGTTTCCAAGATGGCACTTTGTGAAGGGCGCATTGACGTAAATAATAGGGTTGACAAAATAGAATTTTCTGCATAATTCTTATAGGTCTTCATATCTATGACGTAATAAAATCTAGATTGTCCGATACATAAGAAAATTCGCCAAAAAATCACCAAACTCAGAATTTGGCATCCTGGATTATACGGCATCTGTGCCAATATTCGTGGCGCCAAATATTATTTATTCGATTAGTACTGAATAATGTGGAGAGAAAGTACAATTTCAAGTGTCTTTTTTGTCACATTTGTTATTGAGATTTAATCCGTTAACAAATCGGTAAGGAATAACATCACAACTTTAAATGTGTGTGAAAATATGCAACACAATTACTACAGAAACTACATTTATATATAAGTTATTCATAAAAAATGTTATGAAATACTTTTTACATACTTAATACATATAACGAAAAGTGAAACTAATGCAAATATATTAATATCTTCCTTTCTCAAGAGGGATTCCGAGAAGTTAGAATATTAAAATATATTTTAAATTTATTGATACTAATTAACCCCTTAACAGTGATATACTTCAGAAAAATGGACCAAAAATGGAAAATTTTTTTGACAGTTTAATTTTATTCTTTATATTATTATAAGAGTAGAAAATGCTTTTTTTATTACAAAAATAAAGTTTTATAAATACAATAACTACTATATTTATAATTTTTATATACATATAAAACATTGACTACACATACATGTTATTCGTATTGAGCAAATTAAACGAAATTTTGAAGCTAAATATAACTAGTATAAACTAGTATAATATAAAAATACAATATGATTTTCAATACATAAATTTTACAAATCTTTTACAGTATGCTATACCCCAAAACAAAATACTACTCAAAAGCCTATCTATTGCACTTTTTACAATAAACTCTTGTCTCATGCACGTCTTATTCTCTTCCCTTGTTCATCGGTTTTACGACAGCATATAAAACACTGCCTGGTTGGAGTTGATTTTTTCCCCCATTGATGGGATGTGTTCTGGAAAGTGTCGACCTGTGAGGCGCAGTAAGCTTTCACTAGGACGCAATGGTCCTGGTAGTTGAACATTTGGTTTATTTAGTTCAACAATTGATTTTCTAAAGTTCATATTTTTCGCAACTCCTGCTGAAGTATGCAAAATAAAGGAGTTATTTATATAACGCCTGGTGTAGGAGATGGAAAAAAATTTCGAGTATTTTTTTTTTACCTCCTTTTCTAGCAACCGGGAAGTCTGTAAGATGTTGATCGACTTTAACATCACCTCCCATAGTGTTGTTGCAGTCATGGACTACTTTCAGAACCAAAGTTGGAATTGGTAAAAAACTAGGACCACTTGTGTCATTTAATAGGAAAATAGGGAATTAAGTATCCTAAAGTAGAAACGAATTCAGATCAGACTTCATAAAATAGAAACGTCAATTTTCAGTTCGGGCATCACAAATACTGCACGCAGTAATTGCCCGAACTGAATTCGGGCGCACTGGCAAGGGGTTAATGAGTTTATTCTTTGCCTCTATAAATCAAAGCAACTTGTTGATTTGGGTCTACATAAAATAGCCTTTATTGCATATTTTAAATAGGCTTTTGAAGCTGAGGGTGCTTGTAGTAGAGGATATACATTTTAGATATTAACTATAGTTTTTCCGTCAGGCAAAAGACTGTCTTTGAAAGAATCACTAGTAATCCATTTAGTAAATCTAAAATGATATATTCACAAAAACATGAGCACTCACACGTGATGAAACATCAAAAATGTAACTCGCAAAATGTGATTTTCTTGATACAAAATAATTATTCAAATAACAGTACATAATACTTCATTATTTCAACCTCAATTTAGTATCCACAATCCTTGGTTTTAATTTCTTTGGATTAGTCACTTGGTCGGAGATATAGGTATTTAATATGTTTAGTATTTTTGAATGTATGATTAATTTTTAAGTATGCATTCTAATTCTAAATACATGCATTCGTAACTTTCATGTTCAATTTTAGTAAATTATTGAATAAAAATAAAAAAAGCAGTTATTGCATAACAATTAAATATAGCATTGTGTTATATCATGTCTTGTTCATTGCAATTTTAGATTTTAACTTTTTAAGAGTATTGATTCAACTCGAAATGATGTTTTATAATATATGCTTTCGAATACTAAATTATGCAAATGCATTTTCCATGTTCAGTCTCAAAATCGATGGAAGAAGGCGTGCAAAATATTACATATAGCATAGTAAATTATTGCATTATTTAGAATGGTATTAAGTTTATTTCAGTATAGAATCTGTTGATATGTTCTGCGAATAGTTTCAGAGCTTGCTACCCGCTTTCAAGTGTTATATTAGCCAGCGAAATATCGAAGTAAAAAATTCCTACATTTTTTCATAGCTAAACTGTTTTCTGCATTCATTCAAGAACACAAAGCGAAGCAGTGAAAAAAAAATCCATATATCGTTCCGCAAACGGGACATAACTTAGCTTTTTTTTTCCCGCATAGCAACGTAATCCACCCTGCGCATGTCGAAGCACATGATTCGAGTACGCGTATACCGCACGACTTTATGAAAGTGGTTGCGTTGTATGGGGAGGGGGAGAGAAAAACATCCCTCAGCTATAGGGCTCTCTGGCACAGAAGGGGGTTAAGGAAAAGCCGCTCTTCCTCCCTCTTATCTACATATCTAGAGCGAAACACAAAGGGATTTCCCGACCCCCCTACCCTTTTGTGAGGGACCAGGGTTCCACCACTGCTTTGTCCTTGTGCCCAGTAAATGGCCCCCACTGCACCCGAGTCCTCCCCCGCGCCCCTTATAACGGGCCCCATGAGAGGGGAGGGGGAGTGTGGCAAATGAACAGAAAACCAAAATCAAAATGGGCTGGGGTAGCCGAAATATTACTTCTTTTTTCACCAGTTTGAAGACGGAAAGAGTTAAGAATTATTTTCACCACATCAAGGACCGAATTCAAACGATTCAGGCTAATAAGAACAATAATAAAAAAAAAACTTCCAATTTTTCTGCATAAAATCAGGAATTTAACTAAGTATAATTTATAATAAAATTTTCAACATTAATCATAACATAAAAAGTAAAGCATTGTGCAATGAATATAAAAAAATTAAATATACATATATATATATATATATATATATATATATATATATATATATATATACATATATACATAAAATCACTACACACAAAATGTACATATATGTGTTAATAATTATCTATTGTGTTATTAACTGCAAAACAAATAATCAATGGCTCATAATATTTCGCCCACACGAGAATGAAATGTTATAAATCAAGAATTAAAACAATTTAGAGTTAATTTTGAATAATGAATTATTCAAATAAGTTTCTAAGCAAAAGTACATAATATGTCACTGAGACAATGTAATTGCAATTCATAATTCTCAAATAAGTGCTTATCAAAATTAAAACTCTAAATTGTTTTAAGTTAAAATAAGTACATGCTTAAAATTTTTCCATTAACATTTTTAAAAAATGTGTGTATTGCAAATAGTAGTAAAAACTAAGCAATATAATATTTCATTTGTGCAAATTGTTTCTTGCCCAATAAATTTAATATATTTCAGCAAAATATTAATGTTCAATTTTAACACCTAAATTTTTTTATTTATTTCTTAATTTTTCTTTTGCATCTGTTTATACATTTTCATATTATTTTGATTTTATATTCTTATAATTAAAACGTTTGGTTAACATTAAACAAATTACTATTTTACATAACTTAAACTAATATTTCATCCTTTATCTAAAATTAAATTCATTTTTAACTAAGTGAAAATTAAAATATTTTTTAGAATATCAAGAGATGATTTCAAAATCATTGTTAACTTTTGTTCACAAATAGTTATAATACGCATATATATAATTTATATATATAAGCAATTCTATAGTGAATGTTAATTTTAATTATACTCTCATCAAACTTTACGTAAATAGAAATTCTACGTATATGTTAAGAAATTTTGCAATATTTTTAACAAACAAAAAATAAATTTCTTTATTATCAGAAAAACCATGAAAAAATAACAATTGCTCAGTTATAAAATGTAAATGCAGATTATAAAATCATAATAGCATTATAAGCTTTTTTGTACCACCATTTTTTGATTTGATTAAAATTAACTTTATACAATTAACACAATTTTAGTAGTTTAAAAAATAAGATGTTCCATTTCCAGCAGAGTATATTGATATTATTTTAAAACAGAAATTGTTTTAGTTCTTTTTTTTCTTCGATTGTTTCTTGTAAATTTAATTCGCATTGCACATTTGCAATTTTGAGGATTTAATTTACAATATTTGAAGATATAAGCCGTAGGAAATAATAAGTAGTAACTGTCGAATAGATGCATATAATCATTAAGTGTTCTTAAGGTGCAATTCTTAATGTAAATGCTCTTATAAAATACAATACATTTAATTTGGTTCCTAAATTAGTTGGTAAGGTCAATCATAAACGACGCGTTTTTATATAAAATTAAAAAACATAATCAACTTATATATTCTTCGTCTGGGATTCAAACATATATCGACTATAAGAAACGTATTTATCTGTAAATCTCTCTCTCTCTTTGATAGTTCTCATACATCCCTGTATGAAATTGGACAAAAATGCAGGGAACAAACCAAAAGATGTTATTGTTAGCAGTTATCAAAACAAAGTCAAGAAGGATGTTTCTACAGAACTTACTCAGAAAAAATCTCAATAATCCTTGAGCATATGAAAAAAATTTACAAGAGTCACGGGGAATACCGTGTTTCCAACTCATAATTCCGAAGGCTGACGTACTCTTATTTCTCCATGCGATCAAATGTGACATTTCGCTTATATACTCACAAATAACGATTGCGAAAGAACTTGATCGTAAAATAATGAGCCATACGCTTGTCGATCATCCAGAAACTAAAAGGAATAAAGAAACGGCAAAGAACAAAAACACTAATAGGCAGGAATAGCATGCCTTATAAACAAAGAATAATATTTTTTTTTCTCTATCACTCCCCTTTTCCCAAGGATGGTACGAAACCGTTACTAGGCAACGGGGATGGAAATAGTATTTATGTATCTGCTCTGACCCCACGCATGGGAGGAAAACCGCTTGGCAATATTCCGAAATTCAGCACAAATAAAAAAAATATCGTATTATGAAAAATTGGCGACATTATCGTCCAGATTTGGCGAATTATTAAGTTTAATTTTAAAAAATTACGTATAATTGCAATTTCAAGAAAGAAAAAAAATTCTTTTCAAGAAAAACCTAAAATCCTTAACATTAAAAAGAATTATTTCGTAGATAAGATGAAAGTCTATGTTATCATTTTCTAAATATATATTCTATGGTTAGAGATACATAACTATTATAAATTTGAATACTTTGATTTTCAAAGAAATGTGATATTACTAAAATGTATACAATATCAATATATTTCAAAATAATTATTTTATTTTTTTATTTATTTCACATCAAAGTTTTGCTTCTCTATAATTTTGCATTCAAGATTTGTTGATAGTTTAATATAAGCATTAACACAATTAGTATGAATAAAAAAGTTATATTTTTGTATATGTTTTAATTTAAAAATGAATCCTGTCACTCACTTTATGGTCGAAATACAGTTCGGTAAAGGTTTTTCTTCGCAAATTTTTTCGAATATTGTTTGCTTGAGATAATTAAGGCAGAATAATGTAAATGCACATCTATGTAACCATTTATTTAAATTATTTAATTTTTAGAGCTTGACTTCCAGTATTTACTTATACATATATTTTTAAAATAAAATATTTTATTGCTTTGGAATACTTGAAATATGTTTTTCAGGATTATACAGAATGAAATATCAAGTATGAAACCAGTCCTCAGTTTATTAGGATTTTTAATGTAATAGTGCAATTTGTATAAATAAAGTAATCTGACTGTATTTCCCTTATTTTCCAGTTTAAATTAATGCTAATGAAATGAATAAAAAAATTCTCATATAGAAAGTACACAAAATTATTTAAATGGAATGAGTAGTCCTTCAATTCAAAATGAAGCATCATTAATATGCAGACATTTATTTTAAGTATTAAATTAAAATTGGATAGCACGATAAATAGTTGTTCATTTCTAAAAATACTAATTATGTACTGCTTACATACTTTGTTAATCTGTAAATTGTAACAATCTTTTTTAAATTCATAAAAAGTTTTGTTGATTGAAATAAATATCAGAAACAATTTGATCAATAAAAATAGTTTATTTACAAAGCTTCTGGCAAGCAATTTTCTTTACATATATTTCTCCATGACTTAGTTCACAACATCTTTTAGTATTTTAGAGTTACAAACATTTTTCATACAAGTGTTAATACTTTTGAAAAAATAACACATTCTTCCATTTTCTTTTCTTCTACAAAATTCATTTATGAAAATAGCTGATTTATCTCTTACAAAATTAAGTACAAAGTACTTAAAGACATTCACAAGACAGGAAGAAAACAGTATTTATTGATAGAGAAAACAGTTCTCACATTGATAAAAAAAAAAAAAAAAAAAAGAGCAGGCAGATTGTCAAGTTTTGAGCGACAGTAATACAACAGTAGAAAAATACAATGGTGATTTTTTCTTAATAAAATCACAACACATATATTTAATTTTAGGTGATGTTTGAGCAATTCCTTATATACACATTTCAAAAATACATCAAAGGCTAATTTTCTTACATGTATTATAAATACTGTTGATTTCAGTAAGGCTTTAATATAAAATTTCATTTATTTAGGCACAATTCGTATACATATTAATTTGATGAAACAAGATCATGCAAATTTTTAGTTCTTGTAAAAAAAGAAGAAAAAAATTCAGCATTCTATGCTAAACACTATAGTTTAATGGAAATTCAATATATAATTTTAACATATAATTCAAATAAAAAAATATCAAAGATTATTTAACTCGTTTAAAACTCTTGTTTATTTATATGTTTATTTTTTATATAATATTGTACTTTTACTTTTAAATTTAAGATGATATTAAAGTCTCTAAAAAAATTTGCATGACCCAATTCCTATAAGTTTGCAAATTTTATGTGATAACTTAAATTATTTTTCAGACAAAATCCCTTTCAAAATACAAAATGTTACGATGTTGTTCTTTTAAATTTCACATACACAACAATCTTATGCATTTTTCCTTGAATATAATACTCTCTTTATACTAATACAATACAATTACAACAAAATATGAAAAAGTTTTCTGAAAAATATTAAATATAAAAATCTTAACTGAAATACTAATAAAATAGTTAATTTATGTTATGCATATGGTTAAATTTCCTTATTTTTAAAAATTTTGATAAAATTTATCAATCAAAAATTTAAATATTCAGAATTGCATGTTGTCTAAATTGTTTCAGAAAAAAGAAACATTAGAATTGTATCTTTTTAAATAAACTGAATTAAAAAAATTTTTTTTTCTTTACTTACCCTAAAATAATCATTTTATAATAAAATTAAAAATGTAAATAATGCATTTGCAATCAATATGTTATTATGTTGTAATTTATAATCAAAAAAATTTTAAACTGTTTTTGATTAGAAACTGGAAGATAACATTTTTAAAAGGAAAACGTTTTTATAAATAAAAGTGTGTTTTTAGTTAAAAAAATTCTTTTAATATTTTCTGTTAAACATTAAAATCATAAAAATTTATAAAAAAAAGCATACTTATGAGTTTAAATTTGTAAAAAATATTCATCTATTTTTACAATTTTATAAACATAAGTTTTTTTCCAATAATAACATTGGTTCTGGATAAATTCTAACTCAATGATAGAATTCATAGCATTTTTAAGATGACTTATTTTTCAATAACATATCAATCGATCTTAATAGCATTTCAGTTTTAAGTAAATAATGCATTTGCAATCATTACAAAGCTACAACATAAAAAAACACAACTCACTGTAAATCTTATCACAAGAATGATGAAATCATTGCACAAAAAAAGAAAAAAAAATCAAAACTTTTTACAGTAAAGAAAGCAGAGGCTGAATATACAGCTGGAAGAACTGAGGTAGGACAGGAATAATCTGTACAAAAGTCTTAAACTGTCAGATAACATTTATCTTATTCAAATATTTAGATTCATTGAGTTTTACACATGGAATTCTTACAATAAAACAACAAACAAGTATTTAATATTTTTTAGGAGTAACTTTCAATATTCTTTAAAATATAGCATACGACTAGCATAATACATGAAAAATGCAAGCTTTTAATTACACATTTTACAAATTAAAAGTAAGCAATGTGTAATTATAATATATATATTAATTTAATGTAATAAATATCTCAATTCAATGTTTATAATTAAAAAAACTATATATTTGTATATAATTTTATTCTCTTTTTTAGCTGAACAAAAATGTAAAAATTATTTTGGGTTGAGATTATATATATATATATATATATATATATATATATATATATATATAATCAGTTACAAAAATCATAAAATAATTAAATCTAGGTATAGAGAATTTAAATCACTTACATACGTTTTTTTTATTTAATTTTTAAACAGTAATTAACACTGAAATATATTATTGAATAAGTTATTGATTATCTCATGAGATTTTTTTCAGTTTAAGTAAATATCAGAGAAACATTTTATAAAATTGAAAGTTAGTTAAATGAAAAGAAATTCAAATTAGAAATTTGGCATACAAAAGGAAAGCATTATGGCAAAATCATGAGGTGGTATGGAATAAAAAATAGGAAATGTTTCAGAACAACCATTTACTTCATAGAATAAATCAAATACATATAAAAAACAAGCAGTTAAAATTTGATGACGCTTAACATTTAATTAAATTCAAAGCACAATAAGCACAAAACAAAAAGTAAAATTCTACAACACATAAAAACAAGTGCATAGGAACTAATATTTGTAATTACAAATCTAGCGCTAAATATTGAAATAATATAATGCCCTACTCAGTAAGGGAAAACAGCCATAATCTATAACTTAGTTAAGTGAAAAACTATCATAATATATTTTTTATGAATAGCACTTAATTTCCACACATTTTTAAATTATCTGTTAATCAACAAACTTCTGTAAATAATTTATAGACAAGTAGATCATCTAAACTTATGATACAGAAATTAAAATTTATATTTTACACAAATTTAGATTTATAACACATTTAAATTAAAAAATAAAACAAAAATACTTATAAAAACATGTAATAATTTAAGCAGTTAAAATTACTTTACAGCAAACATTACCACAGTAAAGTTAGTTTTGTTTATTTGCTTATACATTTTATTATCTCAACATCACAAGTCTTAGGAATGTGTAAGATAATATTATAGATACTTCATCCTTTCACAAAACTATACTGAAGATTTTAATGCTATAATTTTTTTCTTAGTAATAAATCTATAGAATAAAAAAATTTTAAAATATTCACATATAAATATTTTTTCATAGTAGAAAATAATTTTCATGCATTTTATCTTGGTGAGTTTGTAAAATATTTCAAAATAAGTTTTTTTTAAACTTATTATTTACAAGAAATAGTTTTATTTCAAAATAAACATCTTGAATTTTTTAAATTAAAAAAGTTTTGAATTATTAATATGAAATGCTAGCAAGTTTTTTAGAAGACCATACATATAAATTATTTACAAAAAAAAATTATTTGTTTATCTCAAAAATTCTCTTATAAATTAACAAAATGAAAAGTTCACTATCTGTGTAGGGGGGTACCAATATATTTTAATAAAACTAATAATTTCACTATTAGATTTTAATATTACAAATAATAACACTAATAACACTATAATTTCACTATTACAAATAATAACACTTAATATATTGGACTTTAATTATATTTTTAATTTATTATCAATCATGCTCACTATAAAAAGTGCTTGTTTAAATTTAAAAATCTAAAACATAAGCATGATAAGTAGCCCAAACTGTTATTTATGGTGGAATATTCTTTTATAGGATTTACAATTTCCATAAAGAAATTAAGTTCGTTAATTGTACCCTGGCTTCTTTTAGAATGAAAATTTTCTCCAGAACAATCAAAATTATATATTTTTATATCTGATATTGATTTTACATATTTGATTAAACTTTACAAACACTACATTAAATATTCTCTTTGGAAGGATTATTTATAAATTTCTAACTAGTATGTCAAACTGGTAACCTTAAAAATCCATCTAGATATAAAATATTAATTTACTTTACAATTTCTGTTTGAAGGTAGGTAATGGAAATTTTAATAAGTTCACGTTATCTCTTCAACAATTTTCTAAAAATAGATTGTGCAGATTTATTTGTTTGGATGGAATCTAGTTTTAGAATCACTTGGATAAATACTGCAATGCAATACTGAATTTTTCTTAATATGAAGTATTTTATTGGTATAAAGGTAAGTATTTATACAAAAATTTTCTTGTACAGCATGATTATAATAGCATCACAATACTTTTTTGGAGCAATTATCACTAGAAATCGGGCAGTTCTCTATTGCAAAAGCAATAAGAGCAATTTGTACAAGAGAGTCAAAAGTGTATAATTTTAGATTATAAAAACACTTTAGACTAAAATTTTCTAAAAAATATACATCTCTGAAAATATATCTACAAATCTATACAATCACAGATTTCCACTTTAAATTCGTTGATACCATAATTGTGAAGAATTTATTGCCTATTAAGCAAATGTTAAAGTTACAATTGAAAGTAAAATTTTGAATCTAAAAAATAGCCTTTTTCTAAAGTACACAATTTATATTTACCTTACTGAAATATTTAATTATACCACACATTAAAATATTTCTCTTCAGAAAATTCAGTTCTTAATATAATAAATATATTTGAAGACATAACTTATGAAAACTAATACATTTTTACCATTTTATGAGCATTATATTGTAAAGAATTATTTCACAGAAACTGATATGGAATTCATAATATATTGAATAATGATAAGTGCTTAGTGTTATGTATATTATTTTGATTACATTCGTTATTTTTCAGAGGCACAGAGAATAATGCATCAAAATATATGTTAATTTATATTTAATAAAAATATTGATTTTTTTTAACAAAATAATTGATTTTATATGCAGGTTATAATAAAAAATTATTGCTTAATGTTTTGCAGAATATATATATACATATATCCACGATTCTTTTTCATTACATTAAAATAAAGCCACTGCTAAGATAATTTATAAGAAAACTACATTTATAAATGTGTTTTAATGATATAAATGTATGGCATTCACTTTAAATAGTTATTCAATTTTCCAAATGTTGATAACATGATATGAATTAAATAACACTTAAATTGTGATAAAAATATACAAAATGAATATGAAATCTTAAGCTAAAGAGAAAAATCCTCACCATAAGATGGAAGAAAATTTTCGTCAGGTATTTCCAAGGGCACTTTATAAAATTTTCAGTTTCAAGGTGGTCTATGTCTTATAGTATCACAAACCAGTTACAATGTCTCTTTAGAAAATCATCACAAGTTGTACTGTTTCCTCCTCGTCAAGTTTATAGTTCATTTGGATATGATGAATACGTTGAAACATTAACAAATTCACATCCATTTTGTACGTGGTCCATTACTTGCTGTTTGAGAAGACAGACCTGTTCTCTGAGTTTCTGGACATAGTTATTGAGTTCAGAATTTTCATTTTTCAAATGCGCTACTTTATCTTCTAGTTTGGCTATGCGCTCCAGCTTCCTTCTACGACATTTGCTTGCAGCTATTCGGTTTCTTAGCCTCTTGCGCTCCAATTTTAACCTTTCTTGATCTTCCATGTCTATGGGAGATTGAGGGGGTGAACCCCCCATGCACGGCACTGTTTGGGGTTCCTCTTTGATGGACACGATGGGTTCGTGTTGATAATAACTACTATTGGCCTGTCCGACAGGTGCGTAGCAGTTGTTGGTGCTCATGGTGGAAGACACCATTGGATTGCAATTGAGGTTGATGGCCGACAACGGAGGCTGCTGGTATCCATACGAATCGACTAAAGACGTCGTGGAACACGGCATGGACGAAGATGGCATGATGGGGCAGGTGGTGGCATTGGTACCAATGGCTGCAAGATTTACATCTGATTGTATATGATGACTTTGTTGTTGCTGGAACATGTTGTTGGATTGGAGTCCAGAGAGGGCATCAGCAAAGTCTCTTGCGTATTGCTGATCACGTTCGTCAGTTTTCGAAGGATACATGCACTGGCCGGGCGTGGGTGTATTGCCTTCGTAACCGTTTGCCATGATCAGTTTCTCCAACTCCGGGGACGCAAGTTTTAACATGTTGAGGTCAGGGGACGTGAGGATGGCTGTCGACCCTCGGAACTTCTTACTACTCCTGCCCGACTCCAGATCCAGAGTCATAGGTCTCTTCAATTCTCGCATCTCTTCTTTATTTCTGAAATAAAGTTTAGAATCTTCATAAAATGTCGTATCCATCCCTTGCAGCTGGGAGGTACGCGGCTGCAGTACTAACGACGCCGTATTGATGGGTAGCCTGACGGCACAGCTGATTTTTAAAAACAACTTCGTAAAAATATATATCTCCCCCGCGCGAGCCGTCCGCACACGCAAACTAAGCAGCCGATCTGCTTTCGACCAGCGATCTAGACGAGGGAAAGAACTAAACTGAACACGGTCGATACCCAACCGAGGAGATTTTGCTTCTACTACGTCTATGAGTCACCATCAGGCCTTTTCTACCACCTACCACCCTGCAGGGTTGCTAGTGATTATTTTCTCTGCGCACGAGGTATACCCTTTTCGTCCGCGCCAAACTAGCGTGAAAGCACGTCGCCAATCTGATAATATTTTGCTTGATTAGAATTATATATTTTTCGCTTAATATTTTTTCTCTTTGATGAAGCATTTAATAAATAAGATTAGTGAAAAGTTTTAAGCACATTTTTTTCGAATTCATTTTATTTTAATTTAATAAAATCAAATATTTTAGTTTTATAAATTTTTACAGATTTCATTAAAAAAATTGATTAAAAAAATATTATTCATTGCTATTATGAAAAAATCCCCACGATAACAAAAAAGGAACAATTACGTACAATACAATGCCAAAATAAACTAGATTAGGTATTTATACATAATTTGCAGCAATTTAATCTTCGATTTAAGAAAAATATGATAAACATTTTAAACTTTCTTGTAAGAAGTATTATAGTTTGGTTTTTGTGCTTGTCCCATCATTTGCACCCAAAGGTCAATTTGACCGAGATCTGCAATTTAAAGTAGGTTCCCACCCACTGCAAACATCCATGCCAAAGGTGGGACTCGAACCCACGAATAGATAGCCAGAAACAAAAAATATTATGGGGTAAGATCTAAATTATAAATATTTTTTTCTAATAACACATCGCACAAAGTATTTTTTGGTTTCCATTAACCATGCTTTTTATAGAACATGCATTTCAAACCTTTAGGAAAATTATTTATTGATAATTACTGTTAACATTCCAATTTTCTTTTTTTTTAAATAATAAAATAATTATTTTAATATTGTTCTCTGAAATCTTAAATTTTAAAAGAATTTTAAAGAATAATTGGATAACTCATATTCTTTAAAATATTTTATATGACATCTTTCTGATTTTAATCACATTATTGCAACTATACACAAATCTAATTATTATGTAATTATTCGATTATTTTTTTAAAATAACAAATAATATATCATATATCATACTGAAATTGTTTAAACTACAAATATAAATTTCAAATCCCATAAAGTATCTAAATTGTCATTCTTTATATAATTATAATCATAGCATTCTTTATCTTAATCAAGCATTTCTTTATATAATTATTATATAATTATAATCATAGCATTATTTATCTTAATCAAGCATTTCTTTATATAATTATTATATAATTATAATCGTAGATACTACACAATATTTATATAAAAATAAATAAAGTGAAATTTAAATTTTATTACTCAGTTTAGGATGAGTTTGCATAACTTGCATTAATGAATTCATAAACTATTGTATGCTGTTTCATTTAAATTGATGTACTGAAATATCTCTCAAATTAGCATACATAGTGATGATTACCAAATGACAGGATTATTTATCTTTTGGCTCTTAATATATGATTCAGTTTTTAGTTGGTTGGGCTTTATGGCTCAAGGTCCAAATTTTAGATTTCCTACACGTTTTGCATTTTGTATTTACTGCTCTGTATTTGCAAGATCTCCGTAAGAACTTTATTCTGCTTAATAATTTGACTTTTATATTGAAATCAGAAGCAAAAACAAAATTAAATATTATAAAGCAACCACATATATTTTATAAGCATATCACACAAAACTATATAAATGATAATTCATATTCAAAATAAAACTTGTCGATTTTGAATGATTTGATTGATCGTTGATTTAATTTGTAATTTTATGTGCATAAGATACAATTCAACGGAGACCTAAAGCTAAGTCAAGACAATCCAATCACTACAAATACGGAAAACGATCAAATATGTCAGTTAAAACGATAACGATTAAGGTTGATATGGATATACAAAATTTCAAGTTACACAGTGATTTAATAAATTTTATTCCACTCTTTTCTATCATTCTTTTAACAGTTGAATCTTTTTAGATATACATTATAAAAAATTTTTGAATAGTGTTAAAAAAAATCAATGTCATATTTCCTATTCTTTTAATGATAAAAAAAATAACATTTAGCAAAACTATTGATCATCAATAAATATCGTCTGCGGATACACTGCTCCCGAGATCCGTTCCAGAAGAGGAATCAGTCCCAGGTTAAAAAAGAAAAATAACCAGTCTTCTTTTTAAGAGATCCTTCCGCGGGAATCTTTGACTATTTATAGACTAAGATGACTTAAAAAGAGCCCGACTTGGAAGGAGGAAGAGGACGTAGAACGAAAGACACCTCCCACGGCAGGTAGGAAACTTGTGAGTCATCTTTTGCTTGGGCTTGCCCTCTAAAGCAGCTGTAGTTACGTATTCTAAACAGGTTAACATTTAATCAATCATTCTGGCTGGAAAAACAAATTTAAGTAATTAATTTAGGCGAAACTTTGAGGAAAGAAAAAAACTGTATTGTTTTTTCTAGAGCAGAACAAATTTCAGAGTGTTTCTGGAATGCAGTCGTT
This sequence comes from Latrodectus hesperus, assembly GCA_037975125.1. Lineage (NCBI taxonomy): Eukaryota > Metazoa > Arthropoda > Arachnida > Araneae > Theridiidae > Latrodectus > Latrodectus hesperus. The sequence goes on from CM075862.1 coordinate 64,040,747, forward strand.
GTAATGTGAAAATTGTAAAATTTTTTTGTGGTTGGAAACTTTTAAATTATTTTTACATGACTTTAGGTCAACAGTTTCTTACAAGTTTATAATTTTTTCTGATTAATTATGACAATGAATGCATTTGTGGTTTCATATCTACAATATAGTATTACATATTTTTTATGCATTTTCCTTTTAAAATTGTTAAAGCACATCACATGTATTTCTCTTTCAATACAATTTTGGTTGATTATATTTAAGTAATCTGGATTCCTTTCTCGAAAGGAAAAAAGGGTTTGTTTTCCTTGTTTCTCTATCGTCATTTTCTTGCACAAGAGGGTTAAATACAAGCAAAATAAAAGCGATACAAAAAAAAATGAATGCAGAATGAAATAATAAAAATTGCAGAAAGTAAAAACAAAAATAAAACAAAAAGTTAATCAGATCGTAAGCGAATGCTTATTTCGTATGTCTTGTACATTTAAAAGTAATTTCATTTTTCTAATCCAATGTTCTTATAGATCATACAAATTTAAATACACTACTGGCCATTAAAATTGCTGCACCAAGAAGGAATGCAAATAACAGAACGATATTTAGTGGACACATACATTATAGTGGAAAGAACAACTGATTAGATTTACAGGAAATTAGGATGTATAGATCTTGAGAAATCAGTACCCAGAGCAGCCACCTCTGGCTGCAATAACAGCATTTATCCGCCTAGGCATGGAGTCAAACAGAGATTGTATGGCATGTGCGGGGATCTCAGTCCATGCAGCTTCAACACTATGCCACAGTTCATCGACACTAGCGGATGGTGAGTGATGGCGTGCCAATCGCTCGGCAACCATTGACCACACGTTCTCAATTGGTGACAGATCAGGAGAACGTGCTAGCCAGGGTAACAGTCGAACCTGTTCTGTATCAAGGAAGTTCAGAACAGTACGGGCAACATTCGGTCGTGCATTATCCTGTTGAAACAAAGCATTAGGGAGGCCTCAAAGATAGGGCAGAGCCACGGGCCTTAACGCATCGAAAATGTAACGGTTGCTGTTCAAAGTGCCGGTAATGCGAACAAGAGGTGATCGAGACGTGTATCCAATGGCACCTCATACCATCACTCCAGCAGATGGGCCAGTATGGCGATGTCCAATGCAAGCTGGCAATGCGCGTTCTCCACGATGCCACCAAACATGGATGCGACCTTCATGATGCTGTATACAGAACCGAGATTCATCTGTAAAGATGACATGATGCCATTCCTGCGTCCAGGTTCGTCGCTGATCACACCATTGATGGCGCTCCTGTCTGTGACGCAGCGTCAATGGTAGCCGAAGCCATGGTCGCCGTGCAGACAATCCATGCTGCTGCAAACGTCGTCAAACTGTTCGAGCAGAAACTTGTTGCCTTGCAAATGACTCCATTTCTCGACTCAGGATTCGTGACGTGGCTGTACGATCCCTTGTGACCATGCGGATAAGATGTCTGTCTTCTCTGCTGTTAGTGATGGGGGGTCGCTGAGATCCTGCATGACGTTCCGTATGATTGTCTGAACCCATCGATTCCCTATTCTGTTAACAGTCATGGAGTCTCGACCGACGTGAGCAGCAATATTGCGGTACGATAAACCGCAATCCGGGTAGGCTATAATCCTTCCTCGATCAAAGTCAGACACGTGCTGATAGGCATTTCTTCTTCTTATACGAGGTATTACAACAACTTTCTTTGCCGAAAACAACGTTGAAACGGAAATTGAGTGTGAGAAAAATGCTGTCAAATCTCTGGTTTTATACCCATTGTAGATGTCGCTACTGTCGCCTGCTTTGTATGAATGCGCTGAAAATCTAATCATTTGCATATCACAGCAAATTCTACCTGTCATGCAAATTTCACGTGTGTGGTGTGCCGCCTTCCTGGTGTAGCAATTTTAATGGCCAGTTGTGTACTTTTTTATTTTAATCAATTTAAATACTTAATCATACAAATTTAAATACTTGTTATATTGTTGTTTTCCAAATATTTTACGTCTTTCCTTACATTTTTTTCAATGTAATGAAAATTACATTGAAAAAATTACATAATTCCTATAATTTTTGAACCATGGTTTAGAGACGAGGTCGACACATAAACTGGCACCTTCTACTTCATTCTACATCAGCAGGAAAAATTGAACATTAAAAATCTTCCAACGTGCATGGGATCTTTCAAAACCGAGGTCTTCAACTGGGTCAGGTGTAGAACCCGAAACTTAGAAATCATGAGACCTATGCTTTCCCCCACAAGATAGTCCCTTTGTTTTAAAATTCTTATGCAGACATGAAAATTTAGGCAAATGTAATTTTTTAATTGGAAATTTATTAGAGTTTATTTTGTAATTGAATAATTTAAAAAGATTCGATTTCAATTGCTTTAATTTATTATTATTATTATTTTTTTCACAGTTGCTTTTAGCATTTCTTCAATGAATATTTAGCCCCTGAAAATCGATATCGAAATTTAAAAAAAACGATGTCTTGAGTTGAAACTGAGAATTTAAATTTTTATAATGGTTCTATACAATTAAATTTGCTCTGGGATTTTATTTCAAATGAGCTTACTCCAGTTGAACAATTCTAATTATCGAATTAAATTAGTTTAAAAAAATTGAGATAAAAATAAAAAATAAACTAATGAATAAAAATTACAAAAAACCCCTATAATTATTCAAATTTTATAACTAAATACATTCACATTGCATAAAGAATTTCTCCGAAACTATTTCATCTTCATTGTGTATGTGTGTGATTTTGCTTCCTTTGAACAAATAAATTTTCAATGTTACAGTGAATGTAGAGTACGTATTTAAATTTCAATATTGGTTTATGTACTTAATATTTTTCAAAAAGGGAGAAAGCACAGGAGCACATAATATAGGTGCTAAACAAGGTACATAAAACAACAATCGAAGTAACAATCACATTTCTCCAGTCCGACCTTGACCGTCAAAAGTACCGCAGCTGTCTTTTGACTAAACGCGACAGAAAATTAAAAAAATAAAATAAAATAAAAAACAGTCGCCAAAAGGAGCGATAAACATGTAAACAATGCATTGCTCGAGAGCAGAGACTCGGCTGGAAAAAAGTGAAGACGTGATGTCACGTTCAAAGTACGTGATTGGAGGAGATTTCTCGAGTCTGCAACGTCATTCAAGGTTGTGGCTCTGATACGCGGAACTTGTGACGTCACGAACCACCAAAGATGTTCTGTTCCGCCGGAACATGGGGGCGTCGAAGAAAGAACGGGGTAAAAGAAATAGTAGAACTCGGAAAAGGTGTGTCGGTTCAGCAAAATCTTGCTGTAGGTAAAAGCAATTCCTTTCTGTCCGGTATAATAAATAAAGTACTTCTTTTCTTAATGGGACTTCCGTTACAAGAAGTTTTTTTCTTATCTGTTTTTTTTTTACGCCATGTTCGCGCTTTTATTAAGATGTTAAAATGTTTTAATAAATTTAGCTTATAATTTTATTTTTTTATTTGTTTTAAAATCTGACATTCTGGTAAATCACTAGTATCAAATTTTAAACGAAAAGGAACAGATTTATTGTTTTAATTTTTAATATTATACAAAAACATGAAAATTTTTTCACTATTTATAAATGAACTATAATTTTCTTATAAATATATATATTATAATAAGTGAGTAAATTAAGTGAAAATAGTAATCTGTTACAACTCAGCTAAACTAAATCAATATTTTATAAAATGGGAAAAGTTCTATAAATTAATTGACTTTTTATACATTCACACAAACATAGCAATGTGGTGAAATTCCTAGAACACCATACTTTTAATAACTATGAAATAAAATCGTAAAAATCATTAAAGTGTATTATTTCATGTTGATCAAAACACATACCTGTCAATAGTAATTCACATTTTCATGTGTGAGAAAACTATCTAGTATAAATTGCTTGCATTGCAAAAATTATCTTTGTTATTTTATTAGAAATTACCACAAATATTTCTTTTATTTAGTGAAAAATGCGTTTAAGATAAATCCCGAAATATTACTAAATACTTCAGTTTGATAACCGTGAACATGAAATTGTAATTTTCATTCCACAAATCGTCAAAACGAATGAAATTTTGACTTGTAGGATTGAGGATCGTAAAAATTAGCATCCGTGATCACCGCAAAACGCCTTGGGGATACATGGTGGTCACCCCCGCATTTTTACAACACCTTCACCTACAAAGAGGATAACCTAAATAAATGTTGGTGATCGAATATTTAAAACAACTGTGAAGAATTTACTTCATATGAAAAGTAATTGGGTGGAAAAATAGGCATATACATTAATTGGGAATTCTATAAAAATTTGCCAAAGGAACGAGAATATTTCGATTAGTATTTATTTTAATTTTATATTGGTACAAGCATATACAGAGACAAAAAGAGTTTATTTATTTTATAGTTTAAACATTAAATACAGCTAATAACCAAGCAAAATTTGTTCTTCCAGAAAATTTGATTTGTCAGAGAATAAACTAAATCATTAAGTTTGGCAAATAATAAAAAGGAAAATTACTTCTGAAAATGTGCTTTCTTAACTGTTAAATTTTCTTGCACAGAAATACACAGTTCTTAGTACGAAACCAGAAAAAGTTAGTAAATACTAATAGTAAGCTTCATTAACAAAATCGTATTATTAGTACTTTAAATTCACCCAAAATATTGACACATATTGTTAGATTAAAATTGCCTAATCCATAAATTTAAACAATGAAATTGCTTTTTGTTTTTATTACCTTGTTTTATTTAATAATTGCTTATTCAAACTTTTTATTCATTTATTGAGTAATTTCCGGAAAAAAGTCCGCATCAGCGTAAATACTGAACTTGAGGAAAATAGTTTGAAATATATATAATTTCAAAGAAGGCTGGATGATTCACAAATAATTTAGCAAAAGAAATGGTAAATATATATTTAGCGTTTACAAATGTACTCATATATATTCACTTGATATAAAGTCATTTTGCGGTTGATATATTGTAAAGCATATCACAATAATGAAGCAGTATCAAGTAAAATGAAACATTTTTTAACTTTTGCCAGTAAAAATAATTGCCTTTAAAATCCATTTCTTCATCTTCCTAATTAAAAAGATATAGCAAATGTTGATTTAAAATTGAAACTATATAGCCCGGGTCTGCCTCGGAGTCGCATATATTTCTGATGTACTTACTACTTTATTTTTAATAATAATTCATCAGTATAGCTCTATTCCTAATATTATATATATTTTCTACGATGTTCTCGCAGTTCCAGCTCATTTTGTGAAAAACAGTAGAATACTTTTACTTTTTAGTGCGATTGAATGTTGCGTCAATTGAAACACCTCAATCCACAAAATGTAACTTGAACACGTAAACCCCGAGGCGTTTCTATTGGAAAATACAATAAAATACAAGTTGTCCACAAAGATTGTCTCAGTGATTCATCATTAACTTATCAAGCAATAGCCCCGATATAATTACTTAGGTTTAATTTTTAGGCACATCATAAACACTATAACTATTTATAATTAAAAGTATTAAAATTAGTAGTTCTAAATGATGATTGCAAATTTATTTATCGCAAAAAAAAAAACTGATCTCATTAATCATTATATATATATATATATATATATATATATATATATATATATATATATATATATATATATATATATATTAGAGAATATTTTTCACTATTTATAATTTTAAATTCCGATTAGTTTGGTTTGGTTTGTTTGTCGCTCAACGGTCATTTTTTGCACACGAGGGCTAATTAGACCGGGACTTACGGTTTAAAGTGGATTCCGAACCACTACAAACATCCATGCCCAAGGTGGGATTCGCACCCACGAACTTAAATTCCGATTGGTTAATAGGTTTATTATGTATAAACATTAAAATTCAAGTGGTCTAATCATTTCTAAGTTTCAAAGACTGGCCGAATTGTGGGCTGTAGAAAGCTCATTTTGTTTTTTATAAGCTTAAATGATAAGTTCTATAAGGAAATGTATTTGAAATTTAAATGAAATTTAAAAATTCGAAGTTTTCGCTCATAAATTTAATGATAATAATCTCCCACTCTTAAGCTATGGGCTATTGTCGTTATTATTGTTCTCTTCTTACGGCGCAAGCAAATGAGAAAACAAATATGCGATGCAGATTATTTATTATTTTTGGTAGAGAGACAAAAAAACATTTCCATATTTTGTAAACATTGATAAACTGAACTTGGTTAATAGTTATCCATCCTTTCTGTCACATCAGCGCTTTATCGCCATTTAATTTTTTTTTTTTTTGTCGTTTTCGCAGATGACTTTTTTCATTCAAGCTCTATATGGAACGTATGTATTTGGGGCAATACATATAGTTGTGCAATTCTAATGACCTTGAGGTTATATTCCCCTGAATGCTCTTGGAGATTATAAACACCACAAAAATAGTTTCGCTTATCTTATCTACATTATGTATCCATGGTGATAATAATACCATAATTCCCTCCATTCCTAATCGAGTTGAAATTTTATTATTTTTATTTGTTTTGTGCAATAGTTGTAGTTTAGCGCACTTTTAGCAGCACAGTGACCTAGTGACTCAATTGTTATTTATCACAGGTTCATTAAAGATCGCCTTTAAAACGCAGTGTGGGATACAAGTTATCTTAAAACGTTGCCTGATGAAATAAATAAATATGTAAAACATCTGTGAACAACCTCATTGCGTTGTTGCAACGTGATCTTGAAAATATATTTTACCGCAATCTAGAATTTTCTATGAAAAAGTTAAAAATCATGGACTGATAAGAAAGGATTGCATGATTTTCGCTATGCAATTAAAAGTGAAAATTTAAATTACAGTTAATGATCCTTCTATATGTTGTTGTGATTACATTGCAAATGAATTCAACATTTTATAATTAATATTATTTTTTCTTGAATATTAACTTCGATTAATTAGAATATTTTATTCATAATTTTACTGTGGAATATTTTTTAAAGATATTAAAACTTTAAAATAAAAGTCCATCTATAAAATTTTAATGTTTAAAAACATATTTAACGTAACATATTATATAAAATTACATGAAAATGATTTTCACTAATAAAATTCTATCTTTCGCTTATTTTTCGAAATTATTATATTTTTAAGAAATAATTTTAAAAAAACGCAATGATTGCAAATATTTTCCCAAAAAGGAAATATGAAATGATTCTCTAAATATCTTAAAATTTATTGCTCTAGATAAGTTCCAAGTATACAGCATTGAAAATCACACCTGTGGAAGAAAGGCCTGTTCTCAGAACACCAGGTGTGTCCAGTACGCGATAAGAAAATTCCATAGCATTTAAAATCCAACAATTCTTAAGAGACATTTCGCTTATGACCTTTTGACCTCCTTATTGGTTGTATTGGTCTGTGGCTTGCTGATAGTTTCGTTAACTTGTTTCTAGGTGACTTTCAACAAATTAATTTTAACCATGATTTACGTTAACGTTTATTATTATTATCCATGTAATTCATGCATATTGGAATCAGGTTAAAATTTATAAATCTATATTGATTTTACTTTATCAAATAACGGTTCAAAAAATTTGATAAACTTAATTCGCTTTTATCTTGAAGTTTTTATGATGATTATTAAATTTAAAATTTAAAATCGGAACATATACAGCAGTGCATCCAAAATACAAAAAGTGCAATTAATTCTTAAAATATTAACTTGAATTTAATAACAAAATATGTTTGTTTTGTGTTTTAAATTTTACTGGTTCTCTCTCTCTCTCATGTCACCAAAAATTAGAACTGTTGACAAAAAATAATTATTCCAAATGGTAAAAATCAATATATATGTTTATGAACATCATCAAAAGTATTCATAACTTCAGTTGGTCATTTTGGAGTTGGAAAATTGCTTGGAATATTTTTATTTTTCCCTCTTTTAAAATATATATATTAAACAAATCTTAACTCTACGTAGGAAAACTATTGTCACTTATTCATATTATAAGCTTTCAAGTTTCAAGTGGTCAGTTCCCGTTATAAAATAGCATTTTAGTACTTGCTACTCGACGTTTTTTATTTTTCATAGAGTGGCAGCTCAAGTATGGGTCTCTCACTTGGGGGAGTCTCAGATTCCTAATTTGTTTTCGACATGTGTCCAAAATGTAATCTAGGGGGGGAGGAGAGCTTGAAAATAATAGAATAGTGTTTGAAAAATGTAAATATTAGGTTGGTGCGTATGAAATGTCGGATTCTTAAGTGATTGTATAAAACTGCATATCTTTCTTCAAAAGCTGTTTATTCAATCAAAGTATGCTCCATTCGCTTCAATACACTTCTCCCAACGAGATTTTAAAGCGTAGATGCCTGTCTTAAAAAATTTTGGTCTTTAGAATTAATAAACTCTGATATCGAGTTTTTTAGACTGTCTTCATTTTCATAGTGTTTGCCCCTTAAAAACAGCTCTAAATGCTTGAAAAAATGAAAATCGGTCGGCGAGAGATCCGGTGAATATGGTGGATGCTGCAATGATGAGCATACGTTTAACCGATCCAGCTTATTTCGCTCTGTCAGTGCGTGCGGTACCCACTTGTCCATCTTCTTAACCTTGCCAATCTCAGAAAGGTGTCTCAATATCGTTGTATGGTCAACTTTCATCCTGATAGCAAGTTCCCTCGTGGATACGGCTGGATCCGCTTCCACTAGAGCCTTCAGGTCATCATTCTTCACAGACGTTTTGGGTCTTCCGCGCGGCTCATTTTGCAGTGAAAAATCGCCAGTCCGAAATTTTTCGAACCAACGCTGCACTTTCCGATCGTTAACCGTATTCTCCCCAAACGCTTGGTTTATGTTGCGTGGAGCTTTTGCAGCACTATTACCAAGTTTGTACTCATATAAGAAAATGACGCGAATGTCGGCAGAATTCATATCGGCAATAAACTCAAAAGAAATAAAAAAGGGAAGACCTTCGAGAAAACCTATTTTGCTGAAATGAGTCTCTGGCAATGGACAATACGAGTATGAATGAGGTTATGCCAAATACAAAAGTATAACGAAAACAGGGAGGAAAACGTCCGCATGTAAAGAGAATCCGACATTTCATACGCACCAACCTATAGTATTCCATTCGTTTAAAAAAGACACAAATATCATTCCTTTTCAATTCAAGCTCAGATTGATGAGATGGTAAAGGGAATTATATTTTGAATATGGTTATACGCTTTAAATACTAGTTAGCTTTATCCAACTAATATTCCTTTTTACACTTTTATGTTAAGTTTTCGTGTACACAAATTATTGGGATATTATATATAAATGAACCCTTTATGGTCAATCGGTAAAATCATGGGAAGCAACAGTAAAATAATATTACATTCTGCTTTACATATTTTGAATTTTCTGAGTTCCTTCTTCAGCACAAAGATGAAAATCCTATTGGTATAGCAGTGGTTGTTGATTTTTATAATTTCACTAAAAACTTTTATATCTTAATATTACAATCTTAGTGCTTTTTCTTAATATTACTTTTATTATATAATTGTAACATTTTTATGTTATTATTGGCATATGAAACGATATTCCAATAAATATAGTAAAGAAAACAATTTTCTAAAACAGCACCATAATTTATGTATTTTCACAGGAAGGAAAAAAGTTCTAATGAAAATTATAAACTTATTCAAATTTCTATTAAATATAAACTTATTCAATTCATGTTCTTAATTTGATACATTTTGTATTTATTAGCACGACGCTGAAATGTTTATTTAAAGCAATTTTAACTGTCCTAGTTGAAATGCTAATTCATTTAAATAACGCGTTTTCAAAAGATGGATTGTCATCATCAATAATTAATTCAAATTCGAATCCTATATAAATTGTCCAACACCAAAACAAAAATATTATTTGACATTTTTGTTTTAAGATGTATAGGAAAGAAAAATATTGCTTAACAGTAAAGATCGATAATCTTAATGATCAAGTGAAAATGTATTTGATTATAGATCGGAAAAAAGACACTTGCTTGAAATTATTATTTGTTGAGAAATCTACCGATAACTTAACATCTGACAATCAATTTAAATAGAGTGAAATAAAAATATTTATATATTTATATACAGTCGGTTAAATGATCTATTATGCATTGATTATATATTTGTAGAAATTACACAAAAATTTCAAAAAAAAAAGATCATTAGGGAAATAGACCAAGAGAGATTAATGCGAGTTCAAGAAACTTGACGACTGAATAATCATCATCCATCAAATTGATTAATCAAAACATCAATGTATGGGAAGAAGCATTTTCACTTACCCTGCGAAAAACCATTTGTCATTGTCAAAGCTCTGCTCAAAGCTAGTTTCTGCAAATGCCTATGAATAGGAAAACAAAACAAATCGGAGGATATTTGCTTCCTAAGTCAAGCAGTCATGCGAGAGGGTGATTTTTGGATTTTATTGGCTGCCAAAAATGTGAGAAAGGGAAGAGCTACATTGACTTGTATTCTTCATATACCTTGATCTTTCTTTCAATTGTTAGAAATTAAATTATATCAATGATTCATTTGATCACATGATATTTAGAAAATATTTATTGTGTTAACGTGTAAGAATGAATTAACTTTTGCCTAAAGGATTAATTATAGAGTGATAAATTTGGTTTGTTTGTCATTCTAAGGCCGATTTTTGGACGTAAGGGCTGTGTTCTATTAGGGCTAACATTTAAAATGATACGCCTAGGTGGGAACCGAACACACGAATAGTTGAACTATAACAGTATAACAGGATGATATTCACTTTGAAAAAATACTTAAAAACGTTTGAAATAAGCTTTAAAAAAACATGGATTTAAAATCAACACACACAAGTTACTTTTTAAAAATTGATTTTATTCGAAAGTAGGTATGGTTTATTTAGATGTAGGAAACTGATTCTGTAAGTTAATGTAATGTTAAGTTAAATAAAGAAAAGAAATGTTCAATATCATTCACAGTAATAAACTGTGCGTTTTAGAGACAGTGTTCCCACAATCAATTTTGTAATACTTCAAAGCCTAAAAAAGGTGCAGGATAAAAAGAATTATTTGCATAAATTTATCCTCAGATTTCAAATTATGTATCATAAATAGGGAATAATATAAATTAGAACATTTGATCAGTTTATAAAGCGAATTCATTGTATTTTGATATTCGAAATCAAAAGTTCTTTTTAGATTATAAATAAACATTAATAAAATGCTTCATAATTATAAAAAAGCAAGAAAGATTCAAAGTTTTCCTAAAATGTATATTATATAGAAAAAATTTACATTAATAAAAATTATTCTAAACCATTATAAATATTCACTCCCGAGATGGGAATCAAACCCACGAACTTCTCAGCTGAAAGCATCGAGTGAAACAGGGCAGAAGAATCGGCTATAGAGTCACCGTATTTAACTACTGAGATCACTAAAGTCTGAATAGCAATCTACAGGAATGCAGTTGCTTCTAATGTTGACAATAATTCAATTTAAAATCTGAAAACAAAACTGAACACTGTTTTTGAAGACTTGCATTTTTACTATTTGCTTTTAGCCATCCTCAAAGCAGGATACATCATCTGATTTGTTGGATAATTTAACGTGAAGCTGCATTTCTTTTTATACGAGGGTCACTCCGAAATTTTTGAGACACAACTAGGTTTTTAAAGTTATACTTACAAAATTTTAAGTGTGTTCAAAGTAGTCTCCTCCAGCATCAATGTACTTTTGTAGACGAATTTTCCACAGATTAAATGCCTCAAGCCATTCATTTCTTCGAATAGATGAAAAAAATGCATTTATAGCCACATCAATCTCTTCTCCTGAATGAAAACGACGTCCACGTAAGCTCTTTTTTAGATTCAAGAATAACCAAAAGTCGCACATAGCTAGATCAGGTGAATACGGCGGATGTTCGATCACTTTAATTTGTTTTTGTTTAAGAAACTCAACTGTTAATCCGGCTGTATGTGAAGATGCATTGTCATGGTGAAGCATTAGTCCCCTAACATTCAGTTCTTGTAGAATTTCTGGAAGACATTTAGTGGTATACCAGTTTGCTGTTACTGTCTTCTGTCCTTCCAGCTTGACGGCTTTGACCAATCCCGTACTTCTGAAGAAAACGGCATACATCACTTTTTTCAGTGCGCGTTGTTTTTTCACCATTGTCGGCGTAGGATCATCTTCAAAGACCCATACTTTGCTTTCTTGACGTGCTGGAACGTCAAAAAACGGTATGTACGTTTCATCACCTGTTACAATTTTAGAAATGATGCGGTGGCCACCATCATTCAGCATATTAAGAGTTTCTTTACTGATTGTGACACGCTCCTCTTTTTGATGCTCAGTTAGATTATGGGGAACCCAACGGCAAACTACTTTTTTCATAAGTAATTCTTCATCAATGATTTTGTGTATGGCTGCGGATCCAATGTTAAGTTCCTTCTGTATCATTTGATAGGTACAGCGATTATGATCCATTAACAGTTTTCGTATGGCAGACACATTATCCGGGATTACTGCCGACGGCGGCCTTCCTGCGTGTTCTTCATCCTGAAAAAAATTGCGACCTCTTCTAAATTCTCTAAACCATCTGAATAGAGTAGCACGAGCTGGAGATTCATGACTAAACGCTAATTGCAACCGTTGAACGCATTCTTCTTGATTTAATCATGCTTTGAAATCGTAGAAAATCATATCGCGAAAATGTTCTCGCGTCAACTCCATTTTCTCTTCTGTTTAAAATTTATTTCACGCTAAACAAGTTGAAATAAGTCAGTAAAAAATCGTCTTCTGTGTTAAAATACTTTGTACTTTAAAATTAAACCGTTACTTTTATTTTGTAAATTCTCGTCTGCACATAGCTCAAAAATTTCAGAGTAACACCCGTATTTCAAAGTAGTGAGCCAAAATAGATTATAGTTCAGAAAAAAGAAAAAAATGAAGATTTTTTGCCTCTCACTGAAGGATAAGCTTCAAATTTTGGCTGCCTTCTACAATACAATACTTAGTATTTAGGACACATAAAGCGGCATTTTCATGCTTTCAAATTTTTTCTTCAGCGATCAAATAAGGGAGTTTAAATTAAACTGCCAATACTTTTTCCCAATCATAATGCTCGTTTTCATAGTTTGTTTTCATGATGACATGGATGAGGACCTGACAGCTATTGTAAGATACTTGATCGCCGTGTATAAGATAATAACGCATTCACGTATCCTAAGAAACAAATAAACTAGGATAGCTTTGAATTTTTTCTACCACTACAGATGAATATAGGGAACCTCCCCCC